>JAUCMX010000017.1:12005549-12225549 GCA_033459395.1 Hemibagrus guttatus | reverse complement strand
CAGTACTGTAAGAGTTAAATCAGGAGTGTAAGAGTTAAATCAGGAGTGTAAGAGTTAAATCAGGAGTGTAAGAGTTCAATCAGAAATGTAAGAGTTAAATCAGTACTGTAAGAGTTAAATCAGTACTGTAAGAGTTAAATCAGGAGTGTAAGAGTTAAATCAGTACTGTAAGAGTTAAATCAGGAGTGTAAGAGTTCAATCAGAAATGTAAGAGTTAAATCAGGAGTGTAAGAGTTAAATCAGGAGTGTAAGAGTTAAATCAAATGTAAGAGTTAAATCAGGAGTGTAAGAGTTAAATCAGGAGTGTAAGAGTTAAATCAGGAGTGTAAGAGTTAAATCAAATGTAAGAGTTAAATCAAATGTAAGAGTTAAATCAGGAGTGTAAGAGTTAAATCAGGAGTGTAAGAGTTAAATCAAATGTAAGAGTTAAATCAGGAGTGTAAGAGTTAAATCAGGAGTGTAAGAGTTAAATCAAATGTAAGAGTTAAATCAGGAGTGTAAGAGTTAAATCAGGAGTGTAAGAGTTAAATCAAATGTAAGAGTTAAATCAGGAGTGTAAGAGTTAAATCAGGAGTGTAAGAGTTAAATCAAATGTAAGAGTTAAATCAGAAGTGTAAGAGTTAAATCAAATGTAAGAGTTAAATCAGGAGTGTAAGAGTTCAATCAGAAATGTAAGAGTTCAATCAGGAGTGTAAGAGTTCAATCAGAAATGTAAGAGTTAAATCAGAAGTGTAAGAATTAAATCAGGAGTGTAAGAGTTAAATCAGAAGTGTAAGAATTAAATCAAATGTAAGAGTTAAATCAGGAGTGTAAGAGTTAAATCAAATGTAAGAGTTAAATCAGAAGTGTAAGAGTTAAATCAAATGTAAGAGTTAAATCAGGAGTGTAAGAGTTAAATCAAGAGTGTAAGAGTTAAATCAAGAGTGTAAGAGTTAAATCAGAAGTGTAAGAGTTAAATCAGAAGTGTAAGAGTTAAATCAGAAGTGTAAGAGTTAAATCAAATGTAAGAGTTAAATCAGGAGTGTAAGAGTTCAATCAAATGTAAGAGTTAAATCAGGAGTGTAAGAGTTCAATCAGAAATGTAAGAGTTCAATCAGGAGTGTAAGAGTTCAATCAGAAATGTAAGAGTTCAATCAGGAGTGTAAGAGTTAAATCAGAAGTGTAAGAATTAAATCAGGAGTGTAAGAGTTAAATCAGAAGTGTAAGAATTAAATCAGGAGTGTAAGAGTTAAATCAGAAGTGTAAGAATTAAATCAAATGTAAGAGTTAAATTAGGAGTGTAAGAGTTAAATCAGAAGTGTAAGAATTAAATCAGGAGTGTAAGAGTTAAATCAGAAGTGTAAGAATTAAATCAAATGTAAGAGTTAAATTAGGAGTGTAAGAGTTAAATCAGAAGTGTAAGAGTTAAATCGGGAAAGTGTAAGAGTTAAATCAGAAGTGTAAGAGTTAAATCAGGAGTGTAAGAGTTAAATCAGGAGTGTAAGAGTTAAATAAGGAATGTAAGAGTTAAATCAGGAGTGTAAGAGTTAAATAAGGAATGTAAGAGTTAAATCAGGAGTGTTGGAGTTAAATCAGGGCTTTAGATTTTGCGGTGTTGTTTTCAGGTTATTAAAGTTATAATTCCAAATCCACACGGACCTGCTAATTGCTTCCGGCACATGAATGATTTAAATATTATTGTGTATGAAAAAAACAAGCATGAAGTGAACGCTTCTAACGAGCTAAAATGTGAAACCGAGAATTTTGCATCCCTTGATTGTCATTGCTGATTTCTCAGAGGAGCCAGTGAGATTCATGTAGTGTGCACTTTACTGTGTGTGTGTGTGTGTGTGTGTGTGTGTGTGTGTGTGTGTGTGTGTGTGTGTGTTCACTGTATCGAAGGTGATCACGCTCTCTAAAACCTCTGCAGTTATTTTGTTGTTTGGAAAAATAACACAGGAAATGTCTAAGGCTGTGTTCCAATAGTGCTCTTAATGCACCCTTGTTGACTCGCTGTCTGCGTTTCTCTCTGATTGGTTGGATCCCTGCCACCATTTTAAGTGCTGCTCCATTATTTAATCAGATCAAAAGAATTTGTTAGATGAACCCTTGGAGAGCTGAGGGTGTGGGCTGTCAGCAGTTACCCAGAATACCTTGCAATCGGATACCTTTTACTTTTCAATAAAAGAGATGCGGTGTGCTTGTTGCTCGAGTCAGTTGATCTGATCAGATATCTGATCCACTTACGTGACAAAGTCAAGTGAAGGCAGATGCAGAGTCTTTAAAAAATCTGCTTTTCAAATTTTTTTGTAATGTTGAACTGTAGATTAACTGAAGCAGCCAATAGGGATGATCATCACAGTCAGGCCTCTAGATTAAACCTGACATAGAAATTTTGATCTTGTGAAAATTTATATCTCCTCACATCTGATACCATGACCAGGCTTCACTATCTTCACAAAATAGTATCAGCTGCTTTAAAATCTATCCTTCAAGTGGATTGTTGATCGCTTCAAAAACGAGCATCAGATTTTTTCAGGAAAGAAGAAACACACCATCATCAGTCATCACGGTGTTTTAGTCCAGCTCAGATGTCCCGGTTGGTGTTCAGTGTTGAGTATGTCACCTAAACTTCTCTCAAAACTCTATAAAGCAGAAATAGAAAAGCCTCCTCGCGACACCTGCTTGTTTTGGCTCAGCCATATTTAGACTATTGACGTGCACGTTCTCCTCCAGTGATTTTTCTCTAATGGTTTTCTCGCTTTCTCAGCTCTCAGTAATATCACGCTGCGCAGATCAATGCCATCACCTTTTATATTCACAGAGGCCGTGGGGAATCAAAGTAACTAGCTCTATTTAATGTGAAAAAAATTGTGCTTTTCCTCTCTTAATAACGCACAGGAGTGAAAAGCGTATTGTTTTGTTGTAGCCTGCGGCCAACTGGGAAGTTAATCGACCTGCAGGGAAGGTTTCTTACAAAATGTGTTGTGGGATAAAGGTACACAAAATGTTGCATCAAGCTTTGAAAAGATCCTGATGTGGCCCATGTGGCTGTTTCCTGGTAGCTTATGAGAAATGCAAGCAACACACACCAACAATTCCTTCTGATTATCTGGATCATAAATACTGCGCCAGTGTGAATCTGAAAACGTTATTTGTGCGTCAGTTCAATTCAAATTCTGTAGCGCTAATTACAGTAGATGCTGTTACACGAATGAATGAGCCAGATTCCAGAGTGGTGAGGAAAAAACTTCAAAACTTCAAAAAAATGTACATTGTATAAGAATAGTTTTATAGAAATATAACATTTTGAATGAAACGAAAGGAAAAACTTGAGAAAGAATTAATATAGCAAAAAATAAAAATGTCAGTTTGCTTTAAAATGGCACCTGAGTGTGTATAAGTGTGTATTCAGTGTGTACCCTGTGTGTGTGTTTACAGTATATATGCTTGGTGATTTGTCATGGACCATTTCTAAACTTCAAGAGAAATGAATGATGAATAAACTGAATGAAAAAAAAAAGACTTATTCCTGTGCCTGTGCTAACGTTTTGTGTGAGATTAGCATGCCTTAGCCTTGTAGCTCCAGCACAAAACTAGCAAAGCAACAAAAGAACAGAAAACTGTGTAAATGTGTATGCGGTATGCAGTGCTGCAATGTTTCACATCATCAATCCCTCCCTCATAATAGCAGAAATGTGAATAATGTGTGGGAGAGACAGGACAGAGAGTGAGACAAAGTGCTGCTGACAGAATGATAAAGAGATAGAGCGAGGCTAATGTAACCATCTTAGCCAGCCTTTGCTAGTCAACCAGAATGCAAACTAGCTTCAACTAGCATCAGGCTTTTTGGTACAAGCTTTTGTTGTTGTGTTTTTTTTTTGTTTGTTTGTTTTTTTCAGAGAGCTAAACTGATTACATTTTGTGCTGTTTTATTTTGAGTTTTTCAGTGTAAGTAAGAAAATCAGAGACAGATGTAATTCTGCAGACTGTGTAGCTGCTTGAAATCAGCAAGCTAACAAGCCACGTATGATACTTGCTTGTGAAAAGGGTGTTAAAGCCATAAGAATTTCACACAGATTCACAAGCAGCTACTTTGCTACCATTCAAATTTTGCATGCTTTAGTGGGGGTTTACTAGAGAGAAAAAAACATCACATGTTTCTGCTATTCTGCTCCTGAACTGTGTTTCTTTTATAATCAACCATAAAAGTGAAATAGGAGGAAATCTCACTGAAAGATTTCGAATTTATAACCTCATCTACTGAGAGAGAAACAAAATAATAAAGAATGCTTAGTTTATAAGGTGAAACGAATCCTCACTTTAGCTGTTAGCATCATTAGCATCAGTTTATCTCCTCACCTGAGGTAAAAGTCTCTCTGATTTTAAACCCGAACCACTTCATTGATTAATTCAGTTCTATATAGTTGACGCAATTTCTTGTCACTGATGTCTTTTTCTTTGGTCATTTTTGTCCTGGGTGTGTAAGTGCTCTTCTTTGTTTTGATGATGATGTGTTGCAGTAGCATTGTGGACATTTCGACAGCCGATCTCGCTGAATTGTTCAGGATGATGTCTGTTTTTGTGAGAAAACCACGCTTAGGCAGTGAGATTTAAAACTTCTTTAGGCTGACTGATTGGTTTACTGCTGAGTTTGTTAAACTCCTTTCATACATCAAGGCTAGGTTAGAAGGTAACCTAAATAAAACATATCCCTCTGGTTTTTTACATCTCTAACGATTCGTCTCTTGTCTTATAATGATTTGCACTGTGAGTGATGAATAATATAAACAACTGTCTTGTCTTCTGTGGCTGTTTTAATGAGATTCCTATCTTGAAGCATTCACGTATGGTATATTATGTGTGTGCAAAAACAGACATGATTACAGAATTGATTGCTTTTTAAATCTAGTCTTCATTTGGTCAGTTTCTTTCCTGAATCCCTGACCAAAAACTATGCAGAATACTGGCGGTGAAAAGCCATTACATGACACTTTGCAACAGTCCAACAACAAGCCCTGAGTCCCTGAGAGGCAACATGAGCAGTCAGTGGCTTCGTTTAGACTTTACACACTGTTCCAGGCAGCTGTAATGTTCTTCATTAGTAATGTGTGCTGGGGGGGTGTGGGGGGGTCCTGTGAGGAACTGAGGAAGTGTTACGCTCACAGCATTGTAATGGATGTGAAATTGGAAAGTGCAATAAGACATTGTAGAAGGAAGCATGATTTTGCTGGAGCTCAGCCAATCAGCTGAGTGAACATTTAGTCACATGATGGGAAATTCTGGTTTCATGTCAATAAAGAAATTTGTTTTTGCCTGAATAAAGGAGGCGTGACATTTAGTCTGAAAGTAGGGGTGTGGCCTCTGTGTTTGTCCCAGTGAAAGAGGCGTGGCCTTTCTACACTTAAAACATCAAACTCTTATGGTGCTGTACTATGTCATAATAAAAGCTTGGAATCTTCATTCATTGTCTACTGCTTATCCAAACTATTCTCGGGTCACGGGGAGCCTGCGCCTATCTCAGGCGTCATTGGGCATCAAGGCAGGATACACCCTGGACGGAGTGCCAACCCATCGCAGGGCACGCACACACACACTCTCATTCACTCACGCAATCAAACACTATGGACAATTTAGAGATGCCAATCAACCTACCACGCATGTCTTTGGACCGGGGGAGGAGACCAGAGTACCCGGAGAAAACCCATGAGGCACAGGAAAACATCATGCACGCACGCACGCACGCACGCACGCACGCACGCACGCACGCATGGGCGGGCGGGAATCGAACCCCCCCCGGCAGTGTGAGGCAAACGTGCTAACCACTAAGCCACCGTGCCCCCCCAGCTCAGAATCTTATCAAATCGAATTGTTAGCTGCATCAGATGTATATTTTCTACCTTAGATTATTGATCATGTATCAAGATTCACATTTTATCATCTCGGATGAAGTAATACACACCCACGTTGTACACGCCCACCTGAAGTGTGTTGCTGTATCAGTGTTTCACTGCTTCCTCAATTATGACTTAAGACAGGAATTGATGATAAATGATTTGAGAAGAAGCGTTACTCAGCAGCCTTTTTATGAAACACCTGGCAAAAATAGGTCTTAGGTGTGTTTAAATACTCCTAAGCTCCATGTTTTGCTTTATTTTAGATACACTGGTTGTGGAAACTCAGGAACACCAGACAAGTGCTTAAACGGCAAAATCGTGTTCTCTGGATTATCCCATTTCTCTCCTCTTTTCTCTGGAGAGATGGAATGCTTTTCACTTCAGAAGCCAAATCTCAAGTAGCTGGGTCAAGCATTAGACAGCCGGTTCTCCCTCGTCTCTCTCTGTTTTTATCTCCCTCCATCCCTCGCTCGGCAGGCCGCCCATCTTGAAGTGCTCCTGTGGAGAGCTCATGCCTCCGAGCGCTTCAGATCTACACTTGGCATTTTCTATTTCACGTCATGGTGCGTTTGGGAAAGAGGACAACACAAATGTGTTCAAAGATGAACAGGATTTTTCCAAGTTGAAAAAGAGTCAGAGGACCATATGGATACCAGTTTGGTTCATTATTTACTGGATTTGTTTCAGTGCAGATATAAATATAATTCTGTTTTGTCTCTGTGCTGTGGTATTCTGTCATGGCTGCTTTCTCTTCATGAGTCCACTATCTTCTCTTAATGTGGAAGAGACAAAAATACACACACGCACACACACCCACACACACACATACGGAGGCGGACTGATCTTCTGAAGAGCCTTGAGAGCGCCATCCCAGCAGCTTATCTCACTTTAGACACATTTCAGCCAGCCTTGGCATCCCACTCCTTCTGGGAGGCTCTTGGCAGCCACTTCTGGCAAGAAAGAGAGAGAAAAAGAGATACAGTGCTGATTCTCCTCCTTTCATCCCTCTATAAACATCTCTCTCTCCGTCTCTCTGCCTCCGAGACTGAACCACACTGTCTCACCCCCTCTCCTCACTCATCCGTTGTTTACCTCCGAGCTCAGGAACCTCAGGAAGCTCAGATTACATGGGGAAGAAGAGGGGTTTCTTTTGTGTTGGTGTTGGCTAATTAGGCCACGTGGTGTTTTTTCGAGGACAGTAATGAAGATGCATGCAGCAAACAGATCTTCATATCTACTGAGTCATGTAGCTTACCATGCTAACGCAATCTTCTTTCCTTCTCTCTCTGCTACTCACACATGTATTATGAATAGCCAGCTGGCAGGTTAAGTGAAAAGTGACAGCTATCTAGCTAACATGTGCTACCTGACAGGATTTTCTGAAGACTTCCTCATCTTACTTGCAGAAAAGCAGTGATATTCTGCACTGTTAATGCTATCAAGTTAGCAAACATGAGTTAACCTCACAGGATTTCTGAGAGGATTCTATGTTACATAAGTGTATTTTATTTGAAATACCCTGAGAAATCTTCTTCTGATAGCTAACTTGATAGCAAATGAATCCATCACTGCAAAATACAGTAAGGCTCAGAAATCCTGTCAGGTTTCCTCCAAGTTAGCAAACCTGCTAACATACCAAGTGAAAAGTATGAAAATCCAAATCCTTAAATATCCTGTCACATTAAATTGTTTTAAGCTAACTTGCTAACATTAACATTGCAGATTATATGGCCAATTAAAATCCTCTCTGAAATTCTGTCAGGTTAGGTTATTATAGCTACTTAGCATGTTAGCCTGTTTTTAGCCTATTTTACAGGACACTATAGATTATTGCCATTTTATAAATATTTTAATTCCTCTCAGAAATTCTGCAAAACTGGTTCATGTTAGCTAGTTAGCTGGTATCATTTGAAAACTCTGAACATTTATGAAATTTGATAAAAATCCTGTCAGGTAAGCTCATTTTAGCTGTCTATCCAACATTAGAAATAAAAACTATGAACATTATGAAAATATTCTCAGACATTTGGTCAGATTAGCAGGATGGATTAGCTAATTTAATAGCATTAACATTAGAGATTTTGACCGGGTATATGTAACAGTTCTCAAGGTAAGGCCATATTAGCTTGTTAGCTGTCATTACAAGTGAAAAATCTGAAGCTATGAATGTGACTTAAAATACTATTATGTTAGTTCTTCGTGGCTAAGTTGCTGACAATGTAGGCTATAACTATTTATATATATATAAATATAATGAAATATAAAATATTTTAGGTTATTTGATACTAGCGTGGTATTATAGGCAAATGTAAGAATAATTATGAAGAGATTTAAAATCCTGTCAGCTTAGCTCATTTTAGCTAATCTGATAGCGTTAAGAGTGCACATTAAGACTGTTTATAAACAAATCCTGTCAGGATAATTTATATTAGCTTTCAAGTTGGCCTTAAATGCTGGTAAGCTTTGTTTAGAAAAAAAAAAAAAAAGATTAGCTCAGTATTAGCTTGTTATGTTTTGTTCCAGTGAAGCTTGTGGGCTGAAATCTCAATGCTTCCTGAGTGAGCCCCTTATTTTCTGATGTTCATGGCTGGATTGTTATTTTTTTTCTCCTCCTGTAAGGCGTTTTTGGATGACTGTCCTCACACACTCACCAACTCCAGTAACACCTACCTCAGAGCATGTAGCATTAAGCAGCATCATTACAACCTCCTGAGCCTCAATCTCAGTGCTGCCAAACTCACTTTAGCCCATCTTGTGTTTCTTGGTCATTCATCAAAGTCCAGTAGAAAAAATAAATCTTGGCTAACATGGATGAAAGCGGTTTAAAAATTGCATCTAATTTGAAATGCTTAATGCACTTACAAATTCGAGAGGAAAAAAATCAGGCTGCAGGACTGCGTAACAGCTGTGTCGACTCCTGGAGCTCCGTCTTCCTACAGAGATTATTTCTGTCTCAGGGGTCTTCAGCACACCTGATCCACCTCCTCGGCTCATCACCAAGCTCTCCACCAGTGCCATCAGGTGTGTGTTAAAGCAGGCAACAGAATTCCAAGGACTTCAAGGAATCAGCCTTGGCCTTTGACCTTTAACCTTTCCTCCAAAATAGTTGATTTGTCTCTAAGGCAACGTCTCGCTTATTTCCCACACATTCTGTATTATTTTCATCATAATACGAATTAATACTAATTAATACAGTAAATGAAAGTTAACATGTATGTAATGAATACATGAAGTAATGAATGAAACACTGTGGGACATGTTGTTAGAGGAAACTAATCAGCAACAAAGTGGTGTGATGAAGCAGAGATATAGTTACAGCCACTCCACAGTAGAGTACTTCCTGGTGATAACACCTTCTGTGGTGTTTTATTCCTCTTATACTGCAGCAAGGTGCCAATACTTATGATGTCATATTTATTAAACCACAACACTGTACATTTTTTTATCCATTACAGCAGCTACAACCTCTCTCTCTCTCTCGCTCTCTCTGTCTCTCACTCTCTCTCTCTCTCTCTCTCTCTCTCTCTCTCTCTCTCTCTCTCTCTTTTATTTATCTATATCTATTGAGACAAAGACAAAAAATGCTGTCATGTGACAAGAAAACATGTAACAAGTAACTTTTTGTTTAAATGCTCTGACACTTCTTCCACTGATGTTATAGAAACATTACCTTATACAAATCATCACCGAATCAATGATGAGAGACGTCAGAGCTGCTGGCCAAACCTTTCAACCAATCAGAATCGAGGATTCAGAAGCGCTGATCTTGGATGGTGTTCTCGATGCCAGAAGGTGTTGATAACTGTTCTGTAACAGCAGCCGTGTCAGTAGTGTGCAGAGTTAATATCACAAAAACTCAAAAATCAGATAAAAAAAAAACTCCTGAGGAATCATTAATGTTAAAGTTTTCTGTTTCTAGTTTTAATCCTCTATACAGTGGCCTTAGTTGCTAGCAGTCACAAATACGTACCCTAACATCCATGATTTTGACTTCCACAGACTAGATGTGCTCCTCAGCCATCTGTAATCTCTTCTCAAACTGTGGTATCATTGATTACAGTGCCGTTCTGGGTGCCGAGTGTCGCAGGAGGACATGATAAGCTCTGCTTTGTGTAGATTATGTAAAAGACATATGGTGTAATTAAGAATATAACGACATATAATCACGCCGCAGAACATCGCGGTGCTGATGCTGATGAGATTTTCAGCTTTTACGGAGAGCTTTAATGAGAACAAGGAGAAAAAGTAGAAGAAAGTGCATTAATAAAATCTTTTATGTTAGGGTCAGGAGATTGGACCAAAAAATTTTTGGTCGATTTTTTTATGATTAGGTTTTTATGATTTATACTGATAATGTATATGAAAATTTTAAAAATGCCAAAAAAATGGAACTGAATTCATTAAAAATGAGTAATTTAGGGATTAATTATTGTAGAGGGTTTTAGTTAAAGACTCAGATATCTTGCAAACAGAAAGTGGCCTTTCATGTGTTTTATTTCTGTCCTGCATAAACATCCCTCCTTCTGGGTTTTCAGGAAATTAAGTTGAAATTCTACTAAAGAATTTAATAGTGGAAAAATTCATTCTTAAAAATTTAAATGTACATGAAGATTTTAATGTGGATTGATTTTAATATTAACAATTAATATTAGATTAATTATTAGATTAATTATTAGATTAATATTAGATTAATTAATTATTTTTATAATCATAATTAATTTTAATTATGTTTATAATTAATATTAGATTCATTATTTTTTATAATTATAAGTATAATTGCATTTATAATTAATTCTAGCTTAATTAAGTATTTATTAATTAATAGTAATAAATAATACTTAGGGGGGCACGGTGGCTTAGTGGTTAGCACTGGTTACGTGGTTAGCCGACTCCGCCGTGTGTGTGGAGTTTGCATGTTCTCCCCGTGCCTCGGGGGTTTCCTCCCCCGATCCAAAGACATGCATGGTAGGTTGATTGGCATCTCTAAATTGTCCGTAGTGTGTGATTGTGTGAGTGAATGAGAGTGTGTGTGTGTGTGCCCTGCGATGGGTTGGCACTCTGTCCAGGGTGTATCCTGCCTTGATGCCCAATGATGCCTGAGATAGGCACAGGCTCCCTGTGACCCGAGAATAGTTTGGATAAGCGGTAGACAATGAATGAATGAAAAATAATACTTAATGTTAATAATAACATACTGTGATAAACAATGTGTAAACATTTTATAAAAATAATTCCCAGCACTACTTTATACATGTTTTAAATGTAGCTTATTTCTAACTCTGGCTGTCTTCCAGCTACGATAACGTGCTCATCTGCGAGACTATCATTGACCTTCTCTACTGCTTCTCCTCTGCCTGATGTCCCGTTACTGTAGATGGCCAGTGGTTATGGTTATAGCTGTGAAATGAAGCTCTTTTGCCTCAGCCGTTTTCTCGTAACATTAATCTATGGATTGGGATTTATGAAGCATTGTGTGTTGGTAATGTCAGCTCATATTGTGTGTGTGTGTCTGGAAAGGAGGAACGTCTCGATGTGAGCAAGTGTGGTCGATAGTGCAGCGCTGTGGGCAGGTGTCATAATCAACAAGCCGTGTTTACAGCCTCCTCTTTCCACACAGCACGGAATCGATTGCGCTTTTACAGACGACGTACCATGGTTAAGTGGCTTCATACGCGGCATACGGCTTGTAGGATCAGCGATTAATACGAGGTGATGGAATTTCTGGGATGTGCTTCAGGAATTGTCAGGGAGTGCAGTGGGAATCTGGAGTAACGGATCAATCACAGCTACGTGTATGGAAGGAAGGAGTCTCCAGTGTCAGAGGTGAAGAAGGAACCCAGATCGTCAGGATGAAGGGGTGAAGGATGAAGTGGAATAAGAGGAACATAAGACTTCACGACATGCTGTTGTTGGAGAATAATTGACGTTTATGTGGAAAGCGAGGAGTTTAAAAAGAGGGGATTTGGCTTCATGGTGGATAAGGATTAATTGGTGTAGAGAGAGTTTGTGTTAAAGACTAAAAGACGGCTCACAAACAGGAAGTGGCCTTTCAAAGGCAGCGTTTCATTTCTATCCTGCAGAAAAATCCTTCTGAATGAAGTGTGTGTGTGTGTGTGTGTGTGTGTGTATGTTCTGGGTTTTGAGGTCGTCGTGTAATGGCTGATTAAACGAGACACACTTCTGTCCTCTGTCATTCTTTCATGAATACTCCAAACATCTTTCAAGCTGTTTATTCTGAACCCTGTGTTTATCTTACACACTCGTACCTCGTTGGTCACCTTGTAGATGTGAGAGTAACGCTCGTCCTGCTCCATGTGGATTGTGTGTTAACCGTCATTGCTGGTAAGGAATTTTGGTTTGGAGTTTCTTAGCTGCTTCTTCTGTATCTTCTGATCCATTCACAATTTTTACACTTTTCAGAATTTAAGATTTTTTGTATCTTAATCCAAACTGAACAACCAGAAATGCTCAGAGGAAATCCAACTTCCTCAGATTCTGCTTCTTAAAATCATCACTGTGTAAGTGAGATGCAGTTGGTTCGGCTGAGAAAATAAAGGCATGCTGGTCTGTAATCCTCACATTACCGTGTAAATATGTACGAAAAAAAGTAAGTGATGATTTGTTGTATTCCAGCTAAACAAACAAACAAACAAACCAGGTACAGAACACATGATTTCAGCTCATTGTTTATATACTCACATGATCATTTATACCGTCGTGAATCTGATTTTTTTTAACATTAACATTACTTCCACCTATAACTGCTGTGTTGTTGTTGCTATAGTAACAAAAAGTTATTCAATTACGAGCAAATGTTTGTCGTTTGTTTTGGAAGGAGTCTCAGCAGTCATGATGGTGGAGTTTATGATCTCCCTGTTTCTCAGTTCAATGACAAGCTGAGTTTTTTTTAAGAGAGCGAGAGAGAGATAGCGAAAGAGAGAGAAAGGCAGAAAGAGAGAGAGAGATTTTAGATCTTTTTTATTATTTCATTGTAAGCAAGGAAGAAATTTAAATATTTGTACAACACTTAGAATACTAATATAAATCTTAATGTAAATATAAAACAATGAGTAAATAAATAAAGTAATTAATTAATTTTAATAAACAAACAAATAAATAAAGGACAAGAAACAAAGAGCGGGAGATATAGAGAGGGGGAGAGAGTAAAGGGGAGTAAAAGAGAGCTAGAGTAAAAGAGAAAGTAAAAGAGAGAGAGAGAAAGTGGGAGAGAGAGTAAAAGAGAGAGAGTAAGAGAGAGAGTAAAAGAGAGGGAGGTTAAAAGAGAGAGAGAGTAAGAGAGAGAGAGTAAAAGAGAGGGAGGGTAAAAGAGAGAGAGTAAAAGAGAGAGAGTAAAATAGAGAGAGAGAAAGAGAGTAAAAGAGAGAGAGTAAAAGAGGGAGAGTAAATGAAAAAGAGTACAAGAGAGAGAGAAGTAGAGAGAGAGAGAAAGAGGGTGGGAGAGAGAGAGAGAGAGAGAGAGAGAGCATTATTATTGAATGAAATGAAGTCCATAACCATACAGAGCTGCAGATTTTTGCACTCAGCTGTACTGTGGAGAGATGCTTGTGAGGATGGCTGGTTCCGCTCGCTCTGAGCGTCTTTTCTTCTCTCATAAACTTTTCTTCTCAGGACAGAGCGGCGTGTGAAGGCATCACTTCAGTCACTTCCTGTTCATGTGACATTACACTTGATGCGTCAAAATCATTCATAATCACATAATTGCATTACGGCGTCTCATACCTACATTCACACACTCACACTCTCACACTGCCTGAGTTACAGGGTTTTTTTTATTATTATTTTTTTCATGGAATCAAACAGTAATAAATAAAGTATAAACGATGAGGGGGTACATTTTGTGTGTGTGTGTGTGTGTGTGTGTGTGTGTGTGTGTGTGTGTGTGTGTGTGTAATAAAACAGTAATAAAATATAAATGATGAGGGGGTACAAACATTTGAGCAGATGTTTAGGTAGAAGTGTGTGAATAGTTTAGTTGTTATGCCTCAGTGCGATTCCCTGGATCAGGTGTTTTATGTGTGTGTGTGTGTGTGTGTGTAATAAAACAGTAATAAAGTATAAATTATGAGTAGGGGTACACTACAGGGTACAGGGGTACTGTACAGGGGTACAGACTTTTGAGCATGTGAAGTGTGTGAATATTTTAGTTGTTATGCTTCAATGTGATTCTGTATTGTTAGGGTTAGGTTTTGTGTGTGTATGCGTGTGTGTGTGTGTGTGTGTGTGTAATAAAACAGTGATAAATTATAAATGGTGAGGGGGTACAAACTTTTGAGCAGGTGTGTATGTGGGTGGCTGTGAATAGTTTAGTTGTTATGCCTGAGTGAATTCTGTGGTTTCAGCTGCTTTTTTTATCGTGTGTATAAATGTGTGTGTGTGTGTGTTGCTGACCAGTGTGAGTGTGTAAGCAGGGCGAGGTTAATTGCTCTACAATGTCCTCTGTCATTTCTTAGCAAAGTGAACACGAAATGTCGTAATTTGCGTCTGGGTGTTTGGGCGCGTTGCGTCTTTGCTTTTCACACCGCGTGCCTTTATTAATTCATTAAAGCCTCCGGACATGTAGCATTGACATGCCAGTAATTTGCTGCTGCATTATGGGAAAATGAACTGTCTTTCCAGATTTCGGGTTTATTTTTTTAACCTTCTGATCTTATTCAGTTCACTTCTTTTCTTGCTGTTGTCTGTGATTTCTTGTAATCTTCCTCGAGCTGTTTCAGATGTGTGTTAATGTGGGCGGTGATGCAGTGTGTAGTTAAATACGGAGGGAGAAGGAGGACAGTGGACAGGAAAGGGGTGGGGCTTGTGGCCCCTGTGGTGTTGCTTCGATTTCAGCATTGTATCTGTTAATAAACTGTTTAACGAGTGTCTGTAGCTGCTGTAACGTAATAAAGAACAGGAGATAACTTGTTTCAACGTAACTATAAATGGATAAAAAATACAGTGTGTCCTTCTTTAAAAAAAATGTCATGTGCTGTAAAAGGTATAAAACATGCCAAGGAAAATAATCAACATGTGATGCAGCTTCTGTTAGAATAAAGGACACGTCATGTTTGTTTTTTATCCGTTTTTAATGTTTTTAATGAAAAGTTCCCACGTGTACGTTAAAGCTGCTCAAGTCTTTCTCTCTCTCTCTCTCTCTCTCTCTCTCTCTCTCTCTCTCTCTCTCTCTCTTTGAATTAATAATCCAATCCAATTACTGTTATCAGAGTGCTGACACTGGAGACTCCTTCCCAAAATGTTACTAAGGAAACACATTAATATAAAACTGTGATTAGTCACTGCTCTGCTGTTTTAGAAAAAAACCGAATCAACACTATCTGACCAATCAGAATCCACTATTCATTCGGGACAAAAAAAAAAAAACACTGGCTAATTTATCCGGATAATCTAATCTAATCTTAAGGATCAATACATGACCATGTGATTCAAGTTCCAGCTCCTGATTTGCTCTCTGCTCTTCCTCCATTTCCTGTCTCACCTGTGTCTATTTCCGTCTCTCCTTTCTTTAGAGGTTTTTGACATCTCCGAGCACACCTGCTCCGTCCTCCCGCTCTCCTCTTCCTTTGTGGTGTTTTTTTCAACCTTTCCTGTCTTTTATGAAGCCTGGTCCGTGTCGGCGCTTCAGGATCGACTGGAACGTATTTCATCGCAGCTGCCACCTGCAGCGCTTAACTGTGACTCTTACGAGGCAACACACAACACCGCTATGATTCATATCCACAGATTCACAGCAGATAAAATAACGCTATAATCTGAAAGAGCAGCGGCACATTTATCACGTCCTGAGGTGTGTGTGTGTGTGTGTGTGTGGGGGGGGGGTATCTGTCATCTTACTAAAGCTGCAGCAACCCAAATTTATAACACAGCTCCTACAGCTCTATTCATTTGGCTGAATTTGTTCTAACACTTGTTATTTTACTCTTTCATCCTGCGCTCATCATCTAACTGACTCAGTCAGATGCTAATTTTATGTCATTCGCAACAGAGCTTCATTAAATTACACTAATTTTTTCTCCATGTTCTATAGATTGTAGTAACTAGCATCTTGTATTTGCTATAGTCATATTTCCACAAATAAAGGTACAGTGTAAGTGCAGACAGTAAAGATAGTGTGTCTGTGATGAACAGACACTTTTTTGTTGTGAGATACAAAAGTATGTGCACCCCCTGATCATCATCTTCCACAAACACAATTGTATCGAACGTCTCTGTATGCTGCAACTTCACAATTTCCCTGTTCCAGCATGACGATGCTCCTGTGCACAAAGCCCCTGAGCTCCATAAAGACATGGTGTAGAGGTGAAAGTTGTAGTGGAAGAATTTGAGTGTCCTGCACAGAGCCCTGACTCTGACTCAACCCCACTGGGATGAACTGGAGTCTCCTCAACAACCCAACATCAGAGTCTGATCTCACTAATGCTCTTGTAGCTGAATGAACACTCATCCTCACAGCTGCAAATCAACATCTAGTGGAAAACCTTCTCAGAAGAGAATAGAAGGAGAAGAAAAGAGAAGAAAAGAGAGGAGAGGAAAGGAGGAGAAAAGAAGAAAGGAGAGGAGAGGAGGAGAAAAGAAGAAATGAGAAGATAAGTAGTAGGAGAAGAGTACAGAAGAGAAAAGTAGGAGACGAGAAGAGAAGAGAGGAGAGAAGGAGAAAAGAAGAAAAGAGAAGAGTAGGAGAAGAGAAGAGAGGACAGAAGAGGAGAGTAGAGAGGACAGAAGAGGAGAAGAGGAGAAAAGAAGAAAGGAGAAGAGAAAAGAAGGGCAATGAAGAGAAGAGAAGAGAAGAATAAATCTGGATTGAGATGTTCAACAAGCACCTGTGGGTGTAATGGTCAGGGGTGCACAAACTTTTGAGCATATATTTTAGAAGGAAAGAAGATTATGGAGTGGATTGGAAAATCTGAGAAAAAAACTAAAGACAAAAATTTTGCTAATTTCAGGTTGTGAGATGTGTTTGTTCTGGAAATTTGGCTAAAACCTGGCAAACTCAGCAGCCTTATCCATCGAGGTTCCATGTGAAACCTTGTACAGTCTTTACTAAATGTTCTAGATGAGCTAGATGACACTCAACTCGCATTAACATGGTCCTTTCTCTTCTGCTGCTGGAGTTTCCACGTCCCTGAAGCTCTCTCGCTCCATCAGGAAGCTGGAAGCTGTGTGGCTGTGCTCGCTCTCAAAATGGGATCCTGTACGCCGGCCCACCTCCGGTTTCCAGGGGCAACAGTGACACTCGGCTCGTGTGTTATATTAAGTATTCATGGCAGCAGGAGAGGGGAGGTTGGAGATGTTTGTGAAAATTCCGAGCGCTGCCCTTCCTGTCACGCTCGACAGCACTCAGCGCTCGACAGACAGACAGTGGCGCTTATGGAGAGCGAGAGGCCAAAAATAATAATCACAGATAAAGTGTGTTAAATTTATTCCCCAACAGAGTTAATCAGGATGCAGACGCAGCTGTGGAGTCAGAGCTGGTTTGCCGTCATGCCCGTGAGCTTTGATCTGAAATGTTTCAGGATTAGATTTTAGTCTTTTACATACTAATTAGCTCATATATTCACTGGAACGTACTGACGCTCTCTTAACACTTGCACTGCTACATGCTCTGGGTTTTTTTCTTTTTTTGCATGGATTTTCACTATGAGACTCGAAATATTTCAGAATGCTGGCGGTAGAAGAGCTTTAACCTTCTGCTGATGATCTGAAAGCTTTCATGTTGGATGAGGAAAGAGAATGATCATGATGAATTTGCCTATAAGGATGATGATGGTGATGATGATAATGATGATCACGATGGTGATGAGGATGATGATAATGATATGACGGTGATATTGATGATGGTGATATCGATGATTATGATGGTGGTGGTGATGATGATGATGGTGATATTGGTGATGGTGATGATGGTGATATCGATGATTATGATGATGGTGATGATGATGGTGGCTTGGTGGTTTCCCTCACAGTGTTGGGGGTTCCTATCCATGTCTGGAAGTGGGCTTGGTGTTTAATGTTCTCCCTGTGATTCAGGTGTTTCCTCTGAGTTCCCCGGTTTCCTCCACCAGGCTAAAGACATGTGTTGTAGGCTGATTGAATTCTTTAAATTCTCTGTAGTATGAGTGTGTGTGTGTGAGTGTGTGTGATTGTCTACAAGACCATGTAGAGGATAAGCAACTACAGAAAATGGATGATGATGATGATGATGGTGATGGAATAAGCAGTAATGTGCTTCAGCTGTAATGTGAGTGTAAAGCTATATTCCAGGCGTTCCTACTACTAGCATTCTTGACACTTGACAAGAAAACAGTTTCTTGCTGTAAAATGTACCGTTCCTGAGGGAGATTTGTTGTTTGTGTATAAAATTCAACAGTGTTTATCTGCATCATATACTAAGACGAAGGAAAAGTGTGTGTGCTCTTCACCACGGATCATGTGCAATAACCTACCGTCTTGACTCCCATTGGTGCACCGAGTTGCTCCGTATTTGCATAATTTTAAAAGTTCTCAGGTTTGTCACGTGTGCACGCCCACGTCTAGGCTCCGATCGCTGTTTGTGTGAAAGTCTCTTTCCATAAACAAACTTCAGGTCAATAATTATAATTTGTGTGTGATGTCATAGAGCACAGCGAGAACCCCAAACAAAACCACTTCACATGCCCCTTGAGGTAACCATGGCAACCATTTTGTGCATCAAACAGTAAACAGGAAGCAGTCGCAGGTAGCGAGTGTGGAACTGAACCCCATAGAACATGAAGTCGTCACTGTGTCATGTGTGAAGTCAAAGCTGCAGTCAGGTTCATCCTCAGAGCTGCTCTGTTTAACCATCTGTTATTATCCTAATGAACACATCTACTCAAATATGTGGAAAGATTGGACAGGTATGGCTCCTGATCCTGGATCCTACTATATAAATAATAAATATGGACTGTCGTGTTGAGGCAAGGCGAGTTGAGGCGATGCGTGAGTGAGAGGCTTGTCGGTGAGGGAGAAGACAGGCGTGTTGACAGACCTCGAAATCGCTCTACTTCAGTCCTGCTTTTGTTTGAGTTGTCAAGTGATCTATTTCCTTTCACACACTCTCTCTCTCTCTCTCTCTCTCTCTCTCTCTCTCTCTGTCTCTCTTGCTCCTGGCCTTTCTTGAAAGCTCGATTGAGTGCAAACTGAAGGGCAGCGCTCAGACATATGCTCTGTTTGCGCAGCCCAGGATGATCCTTTGCTTAGGGATTGTTCACACACTTGTACTCAACACTCGTCCTTGGAAAGTCTGCTGGTCATGTTTCAACACCATCTCTCTCTCTCTCTCTCTCTCTCTCTCTCTCTCTCGCTCTCTCTTAGTGGGTGTTTCTTGAGACACTGTATCTAGCACCATGTCTGGTATTGATCCTGATGAATCACTTATCAAAGAGATGGGATGAGATTCTACTGCTTCCGTCCCCCCCCCCCCCCACACACACTCTCATTTTCTGTATTTCTCTCTCACTATCTTTCTCTTTTTTTCGTCCCCTATTTCTCTCTTTCTCTCTCTCTCTCTCTCTCTCTCTCTCTCTCTCTCTCTCTCTCTCTCTCTCTCTCTCTTTCTCAGCCATTGTGAACCCACAGCTCTCTGATTTGATCGACTGATTTTGCTTTCACTGAAAACGCAGCTTGTCCGATCATATCTCTGGGAAATAATGATGTCTCCATAGCCTTTCTCATATCACTTACAAAGTCCTTTGAGGCCCCCAATTACGATACGATAGAGCTACAATAATTACACTCTCCTCTCTTTCTGCTGCTCGCTGTCGGAGAGAGAGAGAGAGAGAGAGAGAGAGAGAGAAAGAGAGAGAGAAAGAGAGAGGGAATGCGCTGTGAGTGTGCAGGGTTTGATATGAGGACATGCCGCTGTCACACTCCTGCTTTTAATCATATACGTTCTTAAAGTCCACTCTTGAAGAGTTCAACACCGGGCTGTTTCCTGATCCTCCCTCCTTCAGCACACCTGATTGACCTGATCAGCTAATGAGCAACCTCTTTATGAAGTTAATGAGGCATGCCTGAGCAGACGGAAACCTTTTCCGTGCAGGTACTGCGTCCTTTGAGCTTCCAATTACGGAAACAAGAGGATATGATGTGGTGAGTGGCACGAGAAATTACAGCTGATGTGACACTTCAGAGATGAGAGCAGGTTTATTTACGTATTATTCCTACTGCACAAAGCACACACATGATCTATAGCTGAGAATCAGATACACCACGGCTCTAGTCCCTCACATCAGCATGGGATTCATTATTTTTCTAGAGCTGCATGTCCCAAAGTGTCTTATTCAAAAATTGCTTAAATTTGACCTAGGTGCAAGGCTCCATTCTGTGGACTAGACTCGATCAACAGTCTAGTCCACAGAAAGGAAAATCTGTATTTGAACTTTTACTATTTAAAAACCGTGTCAGAACGGCATCTTTAGATTGAAATATTCTACACTGAGATCCCAGATAGTGCCGAATCTGGCTGAGTTTCGGCTGTGAGTTTGGCCCACATATCACATGGAATTACGGCCCAAGGTTGGCCCAAATGCAACAAGGTTTGCCAAAATCAACCAGACCAATACCAAAAACAGATCAAAACTTAGCCACAACTTCACAATGTCACCAGAAATCAGCCAGAACTGGCCCACAACAGTGCCAGAATCCGCAGATGTCAGTCAGACAAGAGCCAAAATGCCACCACCTTTACCCTAGAACTCAGCCGCAACTTATCCAGAAGCTCCAGAAGATCTGTTCCGGCCACCCAAAAATATAACCAAATATTACCAATACGAGGCGTATGTAAACTGTATGGCTGCTTACAAAGAACTGACCCAAGCCAAGCATTCCATGTCAAGGGTCTTCACAGGAAGTCATGCCACCTACGCCGCCAATCTGTCAACAAGAAAACGCGTGAAAAATCACTTTTGAATGCATACCGAAGTCAACATTGGTATCGTCGGTTGACTCTATTGAAACAGCTTTCGCTGACTGAAAAAAAAATTTGTAAACTCACTTCAGTTGGCTTTGCTTTTTCTTTCCACTGACGCAAACAAGTTTTGAACGGCTCCTGGACATATGCGCAACTTAGCTGGTGTTCGGTTCAGTATGGTTTGTTTGTATGCTGGAAATGCTTTGTATGCAGCTGCAAATTTCTTGCAAAATTTCAACTCTTAAGGCAAAAATTCGTAAGGGAGGGCATTCGTATGCCAAGGTTCCACTGTATAATCTTTATATATTGTGCCAGGTATAAAAAAAGAATGAAAACACAACAGTGTTTTATTGATGGTGAGGGGGAAAAAATCTCAGCCAGGTAGCAGGAAAAATAAAAATAATGAAAAACAAAAACAAAAAAATAAATAGTCAAAATACAAAAATAATATATGGACATACTGATGCCAGCGTTGGTGCAAATGATTTGTTCGATTTACCTCAGAGGTGGAAAGTCAGAGCTGGGATTTATGTCATTTTTTTAAGCTAGAAACTGGGAATCTTCATGATCGTCTTTTGTGAGGAATGTGCTAAGTTAAGTGCTACTAAAAACAGTGACTTGTGTAGTCGTATAGGGTTAAAGATCTACACAGAAGGCAAATATGTCGGTGTGTTTATACTGAACACGCACATGTTGCTATGTTTACTGTGGATTCTGTCAAGCGGCTATTTTGACATGCTGAATTTAATTAAAGTGTCCTAATTTACCAAGTTGCCATTTTTGATCATTATAAGCTACGAGGTGTAGCTTTGATTAACAACCTGCAAAAAAATGTGTGGGAAAGAAGCTAGGAAGAATCTCTAAGAAAGCAACTGCACCTCCACAACCTGCGAGTCATACAAGTTTCTTCCCTCTTCATCTCTTTCTCTTTCTCTTCAGCTTTATGTAACAAACTGATAGGTTTTGCATTTTTGCAAATGAAAAACATAATAAGATCCGATGAATTTGCCTCAGTGCCGCCCCTGGATAGGACACGGACCGTACCTATGCTGTGTATTATCCTCCGCCTTACAGTGAGCTTTTTTTTAAAGGTATTAATGTCAAGCCCGTGGAGAAGCAGAATAGTGAATAGCGGTGAATGGACTCAGAGTGTTGCTCTGCCAGCCGTGACTTAACAATGGACAAAGCCGTACAGCGGCTGAAGGCTAATAATTAGCCTGAACTATTGAGATGATTTGCAGGAGCACCATCTGGAATTTAGCTTTTCTTTTTTTTTGGGTTGTAAGAACAGATGCATGTTTGGTTTCACAAGTAAATCAGCGCTCGTTGGAGGAAAATTTGGTTTGTTTCGAATTACAGACGACTGAGTGCAGTGAGGCAGAGAATATTTTCGTATATCTTTTTAAAGATGGCTCTTTCTGATGGATGTCCCTGCAGTTCTCCCAGCGGCTCTGCAGACTGAGGCTTGTTTAAATTCACTGTGACATGTGGCCTTTCTAAAATGGCCAGCTGCCACAGAGCTTTTGTATTCTGTCACTTACTATCAGCCTTGCTACCTTGCTGGTAATCGGTTTTTATGACCATTTTAGATTTGAATGTCTTTTAAAGACGATTCAGCAGAAGCGCTGACAGCCTTTCAACTGAGGAGGCGGAAATCCATCAACAGCCGTTTTCTTTTTTTTTTCAAATATATTACTATAGACACTCATTGAATCAAGTGAAGGTTTGCTTGTTTGTTGAAGATTTATTTACTTTACGTTTGTTGAAGATTTAGTTTTTTAGAGTTTTAATCTGAGGTGAATTAAAAATGATGAATGAAAATGAAAACCTTTCTCAAACTCCTGAACAGTACGGAGAATTCTCCTCCAGACCACAAGAGGGCAACCTCACTCTTGTTTTTAATTTCTTCTTCCTTTGTGTGCTCACTTCCCATCTTTTATCTTTGATTTGTTAGGGTAGAAAACTTGCTGATATTGTTATCATGAGATGTGTGTTTATTTCTGTGAAGTTTTCTAGCCTTGTGTTAGCTTGTCTTTGCTTTTATTTCTTTGCTGCTGTTTTTCTAATTTAAGTTCATTTCCTGTTTGTTTGTATCCCTCGCAAACTATCACTGAGGGATTGCTACAGCGTTTTCACTATAGTCCTTCATGTTTCCTTTTTAGCTTTTAGCCGTAAACCTATCAGCACAAGCAGTGCAGCTGAGCAAACCATGTTTTTTATTTAAAAAGTTATTAAAATAACTATTTTTTTCAATTCAATTTATTTGTATAGCACCTTTTACAATGGATTTGTCTCAAAGCAGCTTTACGAAAGTAGAGAAACAGAAAGGAGAAAAAAATGAATTTTTTAGTGAGCACAACCAAGCGACGAGACTCCGACCAGGGGTAGAGCCAGTGGTCACACTGGAACTCAGAATACTGGGAGTTCGGGAGAGGAACGTATAGCTCGACTGTCACGGATCGCTGCTACAGATTATGGTGGTGATGAAGATGATGATGCAGCCGGTGTAAAGGAAGCAGACCCAACGCGGAGTTAGACAGCGGACAGGGGTTTTATTAAATAAACGACATAGAAGCACACAGACATACACTAAGACGAAGACTGGCAAAGAAAGGGAGACAGACGGCCACTATAAATAAGGAACATAATTACACACACATTAGGAACAGGTGACAAGCATGAACACATTAGGTAAAGGCGTGGCTAGAACAAACACATGGATAAATAAACAAAACCCCTGCTGAAGCCCCCTAGTGGTCCATCGGGGGCACTTGCCCCCGTAACATCGACAGAGAAAGACAGAGAAAGATATTAAGTATAAACAAAGTTGTTTGTAAGTCCACTACAATATTTTTATATATATATACGTACGGAAATTTTATATATAAAATTTTGGGTAGTTATTCTCTTTTCTTTGTAAAAATGCAGTTGACTGGAAATGTGAGGTCCATCCTGCACATCTGATGCTACACTACAAGTTTTTGGACATCTGCCTTTACATGCACTTGAACTTTAATGACATCCCATTCTTAATCCATAGGGTTTAATAAGGAGCTGTCCGGCCCTTTACAGCTATAACAGCTTCAACTCTTCTGAGAAGGCTTTCTACAAGGTTTAGGGCTTTGTTTATGGGAATTTTTGACCATTTCTCTAGAAGCGTATTTGTGAGGTCAGGCACTGATGTTGGACAAGAAGGCCACTATACTAATTATAGTCTCCACTATAATTCATCCCAGAGGTGTTCTATCGGGTTGAGGTCAGGACTGTGTGCAGGCCAGTCAAGTTCCTCCACACCAAACTCGCTCACACCAAAAGGGGTCATTCCCATCCCCAGAGTTGGGAGCATGAAATTGTACAAAATGTCTTTATATTCTGAAGCATTTAGAGTTCCTTTCACTGGAACTAAGGGGCCAAGCCCAACCCCTGAAAATCAACTGCACAACATTATTCCCCCCTCCACCAAACTTTACACTTGGCACAATGCAGTCAGGAAAAACCGTTCTCCTGGCAACAGCCAAACCCAGACTCATCCGTCGGATTGCCAGACAGAGAAGTGTGATTCATCACTCCAGAGAACATGTCGCCACTGCTCTAGTCCAGTGGTGGCGTGCTTTGCACCACTGTATCCAGCACTTTGCATTGCACTTGGTGATGTATGGCTTGGATGAAGCTGCTCGGCCATGAAAACCCATTCCATGAAGCTCTCTACACACTGTTCTTGTGCTAATCTGAAGGCCACACAAAATTTGGAGGTCTGTAGCTATTAACTCTGCAGAAAGTTGGCGACAATATGATTGAATCTGCTGTGATGAACTGGAAGCTGTGAATCTGGAGTAGGCCTGCTATTAATTCAGGAATGATAATGACTATTTTAAAAGCACAGTATCACATGCAATTTGTTGTAACTGCTAACGATTGTTTCCATTTCTGACTGTTGCCACCATTTATTTCAATCACTACCTTTAAAATCGGTGCATTGTTCCAAATTATGACTCGCTAACTGCTAATGTGAGATGGAGGGAAGAGGAAAGGGGTGGGGAAGGGGGCAGGGCTTCCATGAATGTAAGTTATTAGCTGAACAGCTTCACAACCGTCAATCACAACAGATTCACATGTCATTTTGCTCATCTGCTGTTTTTAAATAGAGGAAAATTAAACTGTTTAAACTTGCTCTCATCATGCTCTGAAGTTACACCATGATTCCTGAACTCCTGATGATAATCTTATTCCCAGGAGACACACCAGGACATGAGGGGATTTATCGTTATCCAGTAGCTCTGAAGTGGATGTGTGAATATTCCAAACTTTCTCAGGGAGCAGCCGGAAGTCTCCGGAACACCCCGAGGGCCTCGAGGCAGTCTCCAGGCTTCAGATGGGATTCTGAGGGAAATTAAAAGCCTTCTGCAGGGAGCAGTTAAGAGGATTGGGCTAAAGTTAATAGCCATATGAGTTGGATCAGCTAGATTGATATCTTCTTTGTACATGGGGCCCGTTTGACACTACATGCTAGCAAATCCCGGATTAGCCTGTCTGAATATGCTCAAGAGTTTAGTCACATACTCATGCAGATTTTAGACATTGTCTTCTTCCGTATCGACTTTCCTTTATCTCATGTTAATAGAAATTGGAAGCTAGTGTTAGCGATTTTAGTGGAGTTCATTCTAAAGAAGTGAAAGAAAACGTTCTATCCGCTTCTCAGCCTTCTCAGGATCCTAAGCAGAAATTTGTATAAACCTCATCTCTCTTGGCTATTTGAAAGTAAACATATATTTGCTAGATAATGTTGGGAAAGCATTATTAACTATTTAGTTAACTGAGCAAACTTGAGTCTAGCCATCATATCCCTCAAATTTACATCTTTTAATTATTAACCTTCATAGCTAACAACTTTTAAGTCTGTTTAGAAATTTGATGGAGCTCATGCTACATAGCTGCAGTGTTCCCTTTCACATTTAAAGAAAACGTTACCTTATCAACAGTTACATGTCTTTAAATTGTGTGAAGCATCCACTGTGTGGGTCTTTCTGAAATCTGTTACCATAGAAACGACCACGAGCGCTTGGCTATAAAGCGGCGATTTGCAGAGCTGTTCTGATAGAAAGTTAATGGATAAGCAATCAGAATGGAGGATTAAATCAGCATAAAGAATATAATATAACAACCGTGTCCTCTTTCAAAGCATTTTTCCACATATTGTGCTGCTTTTTTGGTATCAGCGCTTCACATCCCTCACTTCATGCCTCCTCTGGCTCGGTTCAGGGCATTATACAGAGCAGCATTAGACACCGGTGCTGTCTCATGTCGAGGGTTTGAAAGTGAGGTGTGAGTGATCCGTACAGAGCTGAATCGCTAGCTTTGAAGCACACAGGACTGCCTGCTGGCTGCCAGGAGTGTGTGTGCGGTCCGATAAGGAGTCTTGGGTTTCGCTTATTCTCACACTGAATAGCAACTGCCCCTTTGATGTCCGTGTTTGGAGATCAGTTTCTCTGAAATGTTCCTTTTACGAGTGAAAACTGAACTGGTTCAGAGGAAGAAGAAAGTATTTATTGGTCTTCACATGTTTCAGGAAGCTGGAGCCCCGGAGTGGATAGTGTGGATAGGGTTGATGTAGAAATAGATATGATGCCGTACAAATTGATAGGAATATCCATAATCATAAACAATGCCTAACCCCAGAAAAGCTATAAAATCTTGGAATTAATGACATAAACAAGACTTTGCAATAAAACATAAAAAATGAATGCATAAAGAGGCAAACAAATCAAGAGATGACACACAAAAATGTAATGTATGAATGCAATTAAAGAAAAGAACAATGACATGATTGGTGGGGGTATGAGGATGGGGAGGGGGTGCTGTGTTGCTGGAGATGGGGGTGTTGGGGGTTGGTGGGGGATGGGCGTTTGGGGATAGTGGTGATGGTGGTGTTGGGGATTGTTGGGGTTTGGGGGTAGTGCTGAGGATGTTGGGGATTTGGGGTTTGTGGGGGTTTGGGGGAGTAGTGAAGGGGATGTTGGGGTTGGGGGTTTTGGTTGATGTTGGGGTGTTGGGGTTTGGGGGAGTGTTGATGGGGATGTTGGGGTTTGGGGGAGTGGTGATGGGGAGGTTGAGATTGGGGGTTTGGGGGATGTGGGGGTGTTAGGGTTTGGGGGAGTGGTGATGGGGATGTTGCGGGTGTTGCGGTTTAGAGGAGTAGTGATGGGTCCTTGGGTTTTGTGGGGGTTTGGGGAGTGGTGATGGGGTTGTTGAGGTTTCGGGGGAATAGTGATGGAGATGTTGCGGATGTTAGGGCGGCTTGGGGTTGGGGGGATGTTGGGTTTTGGGGGAGTAGTGATGGGGTGGTGGAGTTTGGGGGTTTGGTTATACTGGTGATGGAGTGTTGGGGATGTTGGAGTTTGGGGGAGTAGTGATGGGGTGGTGGAGTTTGGGGGTTTGGTTATACTGGTGATGGAGTGTTGAGGTTTGTAGGAATAGTGATGGAGTGTTGGGGATGTTGGAGTTTGGGGGAGTAGTGATGGGATGGTTGAGTTTGGGGTTTTGGTTGGAATGGTGGTGGTGGTGGTGTGGATTGTTAGATGTGACACGAAAACAACCTATTTTTGTCTAACATGGTGAGCGGGAATTCAGTCTGGTCTGAAATGTGCTGAATACACTGTCGAGCTCTGCCTGAAAGTCTCAGGAGCGCCGATAAAAATAAACTTTGGCCACTCAGCTTAGATTTGTTTTGAATGCTGGGAAAAGATAAAAAAAAGTTATCTTTCTGACAGTATCGCTCAAACTTTTCCTGCTACTGCACTGTGACTGGAAGCTTTACATTTCTTCACAGTTGTGACATCACAAGCGTCAGGAAATGGAAACGCTAGCTGCAGCTAACATCATTTGTGAATCATTCTTACTTTATTTTCTCTTTTTTCTTATGACGATGCTTTTAAAATAATGCACATAATGCTTAAATAACCAGATTTAATCAGAAAAGCTTCCTTTGTAGTCTCTCTTTCTTCCGCTTGCCTTTTAAGTGTAAAATAATGGCCTTTTAAAGTCTCTCTCTCTCTCTCTCGCTCTCTCCTTCTTTCTCTCTCTAGCTCTCTTCACAGAGGTCCCTCATGATATGATGGCGCACAGCGGGCAGGATGTGGAGATGGCCTGTTCGTTTCGGGGATCAGGCTCCACTTCTTATTCTCTGGAGATCCAGTGGTGGTACATCAGGAACCACAAAGAGTGGACAGACAAGGAGACGTGGACCACCAACCAGGTGACTGATGCTGATGCTAATCCATCCTGTCTGTCCTGTAGAGAGTCGTCTGGTTCCGAGCTGTCTGCAAGTGATTTCTAGATATGTTCCTGTTTATATTTTGGCAAAATATACAAAAATGACGTTTTGCCAGTTCTTTGAAATGGGGCTTAACACAGCCATGCTTTTAGTATGATTTGTAAGATCAAGTGAAGCTACATGTCACATAAAATTTTGATACAGGTGTGCAAGTAGTGTGGGGCTCCACAAAAAAGTCTTTATTGAAAAGTACATAAATATAGCAAATTTCATCATAGCATATACCGGCCACTTTTTTTTTTTTTTAAAGGGCGTGGCACATCACAATTGGTTACCATTTTGGAACGAATGATAGTTTACTAAAAAAATTGGGGATAAAAAAAAAAAACAGTCTGCAAAATCTGAGGTTCTGGTGAAAAGGTCCTTTGATTTGACATGGAACCAGCAACTGAGGAAAAATCCGATCTGATCTGATCCGAGCCCAAAGCCGAGCAGATTATTAAGGACCTGGAAACTGTTAGAAAATACTGCAGAGTGGACAACACACCCGAAAAGATATTTGACGTTTGCTAGTGTGTCTTTAAAGTTGTTGTTTTTTTTTTGGAAATTGTTTGGAAGTGTTTACAAAAGTGAAAATTCTGGTCTTACCTTCCAAAACAATAAAGACAAAATACAAATTTTAATAAATAATTTGGATCATTTATACACTGCTAAAAATGAAATGTTTATTTCAAAAATTGACATAGTTTTTTGTCTGGTTTTTATCATTGAGAAAATAACAAAAACCCAAACATTTCTGTCATTAAGGAGATTAATGAGGTGGGAGTAATTGGATTTATTAAACACCAAATCCAGATCTAAGTGCAGTCCTTGAGCCAGAACGAATCCACAATCCGACCTGGTCCAGACTTTATCTCACTCTGAGATACACACCAGTCTGTTAAACTCACCTGTTTCATGTGAACCTTCATTCACTTCATCATGTATTTATATTCCTTCACTCATCACCTTATTTCAGAGGTTTTACCAATCCAGGGAGCATTTCTCTACTTACTAACAACCTTTTTTTTGTTTTTCCTTTTTATTTTTTTATATTCATTGTCTTGCATCGATCTGTCTGTCTGATGTTTGAACCCTGCCTGGATTTCACATCTTCAATTTGGGTTTGATAGGAAACATTTGGTGGAAAAGAGAAATAAGTAACGAGCATTACAGGATAATCAGACAATTTTTTTTTCTTTTTGTCATTAAGGAAAGGATCATTTCTCTAAAACAACAGCCTTTTTTTAGTTATTTTTTTTATCAAAAATTTCCACTTATTTAGTATGCAGTTGAGGCTTCGTCTAATTAAATATGGATCAATTTGCATATGTAATAAAGCCAAAAAAAATCTAGTCTAGGGTTATTATTGCAATTAAAATATATCTTTCACTGTAACCACTCACAAGAGAAAGACTTTATTTTCTTTAAGATGTGAAAAACAGCATTAATTCGCAAATTCACCAAGTCAGTAGACTCACTCTCTGTTCCATCCAACAGACGAGATCAAATCTTCCTCAGAATTCCCAGGAATTCTAACACTAATCCATTGTGTCATCAGATCTAACAGTTCATTAAGGTACATGAACATTAACCAGACAGAAGATACACAATATGGAGGAAAGGAACGAGGCTGGAAGAGGGAAGGGATACGGAGACGCTGTGAGGAGGAGAAGTGTGTGCAGGAAACACAATCTCCACATTAATCACTGAGGTAGAAATAGCATCAGGTTCCCCAGGCAGCTAGAGAGGGAGAAGGGGGGGAAGGAGGGGTGTGTGTGTGTGTGTGTAAGAGAGAGAGAGAGAGAGAGAGAGAGAGAGAGAGAGAGAGAGGGGTAGAGAGAGCAGGAACCTGAGAGGAGACGGAGGAAGGATTGAGAGGTGCTGAGGAATAATTTTTCTGGGGGTGAAGGGTTCAGCAGCAGAGAGGAAAAGTTTGCACGATTCCCTGCTGCGCTGCTGCGAATGCTTTCTAATTGGAGGGAGGTAAGGAAACTCGCGCTAACCTCCGCACCAACATACATTATTCATCCTGGGCCACTGAGGAGGGTGCAGCCGGCTACGAGCTCTCTGTGTCCACTTTACACACACAAAGGCATTATCACACACACACACCACATGCTGCTCTTTATACACTCTGCATGCAGCATGTTCCACCCTCACTGAGTTCTGTATGTGAATCCTGTACTCATAAAGCATCATACTGCATTGTATTCATGAATCATTATAACAGCTCTTAGATGGCTTATTAATATTCTTATGAACATAACACCAGAGAACACAACACTTCTACCCTGTAATGTATCAGTTAACTTCCGAATAGGAAACGTGCTAATGGAGTAACACATCCTGTCAATCCTGTGTTCATAATATGTAGTGTTTTTAATTTGACTGATGTATTCATGGATTCATAAATCTTTATAACTGTTCATAGAAATCTCAGTTGATGTGAACACAACTCAATATCATCACTCCACAACTATCATTTACCAGGTAACTAGCATCCAAATCCTTACTAGGACTACTAATTAGTTAACTAATTTTCCTGTGAATCCTCTGTTCATAGTGCATTATAAATGTCACATTCGTAAAGCATTATAACTGTTCTTGGAATTCTTAATGCTTATGAATAACGCTGTACTCACTTCTAAGTCATAAGGTACTATTAAACTTCCATACAAATCTGATTCACCTCCTGTGAATCCTGTATTCATGAAGCATCATAAAAGCTTGTTATATAGCCTACATAGCACATATTCAGAGAACAGTATAACTGTTCTTAGAATGCTCCTTTATTATGATAAGTCTCAATGTGTTATTAGACGTACTTAAAAACACGAAACATACTAATAAGCTAATACTGTGATCCCTGCATCCATAAAGCATTATATATAAATAACACATAGTTGTGAATCATTATAACTGTTCTTTGGATTTTTAATTCTCGTGAACATGCAATAACACTGTAGTCACTACTACGACTTGAGAAGAAAAGAGTTTTTTTTCCCTGTGAATCCTGTATTCATCATGTCTTATAATGTGTGTTATATAGCATACATACTGTAACACATATTCAGAAAATGCTGTAACTGTATAAAGTCTATAATGTCCTTAGTGCTTATAAACATGTCATAATGCAGCATAGTCACTTATAAACTGTAATGTACCGTTTCACTTTCGTACAAATCGGAACGTTACTCATTAGGTAACATTTGAATCCTGTGAATCCTGTATTCATGATGTCTTATAAACACTTATAACACTTATATATGTATATATTTCTTCTACACTACTAGGCTGTTTAAAATATTTACTGTTTAAATAAATGAATCCCATTTTTTTAAAAAGAAGATTCTACCATTTTTCCAATTGTGTTAGTTTTATATAGAGTTAGTCTTTATACCCAAAATATATTAAATCTGCAGTTTTATAGGAAGCACAAGATGGATTGTTTCTGACTTTTGGCAGATCAACATTTGACAAATGTCATCGGATCGACCTTTGATTTGACCTTTTCCCTTTTCCCACAGAATGTAAAGCACTTTGATCCAAGAGCTAAAGGACAAAATGCAAATCCAGTAAGGTGTTGTGCTGAATATTGCACACTCTTCTCTCATGCAGCTCGTGTGTTTTATGTGTTTTATCCTCTAGGTGGTGCCCCAGGAGGAGATGCCAAAGGACGCTACGAAAATCAGTGTAAGTTACTTCCTGTCCTGGTCCCGCTGCTGTGACTGTTGTTGTTTCAACAAGACAATATGCCATATTTTAACGACTGCTGTGCGGAAATGATTTCAGATAGACCGGTCTATACATTCCTGCAAGATTTAAGAAAGGTTTCGCCATTTTTCGATTTGTTTGTGAACCGTTTACAAATAAATTCTTTTGTGTTTCGGGGATGGGGGTTTTGAAGCGTTTATATACAATCCAGGGGAATCTCTGAACGTGTAGAGCACAAGCCTCTGTCCCACCTCCTGCTGTTTCCTGTCAAATCAATTCCGTTCCATTTTCTTGCAAATTTTAATGATTATGCTCATATTCATCGACCAACACACACATCATACCCCCTGAACCAATTAGTGTCACTGTAATGGAATGTAAAGACAGACTTAGTGTCCTTGTTAGGATGCCTATGTGAAGAAGAACTGCTTTCAAACATAGTGAATGTCTTTTTTGATGGCTCCTGTGATCTGTTAGATGGTTAGATGGGTGTGTGTGGCTATATTGGCTAGCTGTGTGTGCTTTTGTGTGTGTGTATGTGCGCAGTTAGTCTCAGATTTACTGGGGTGAAAAATCCCTCTGGTAAAAACACTAGGTGATGCATCACTGTGCAAAACAGTCTCCCAGAGGAATGATAAGAAAAAAACCCATCTACATTTCAGTCAGTCCTCATAAAACAACACACACACTCACACATACAAACATACACACACACTCACATCATGTCTTAACTCCCAGAGGATCTGTCTCAAATTGCACACCATGTATTTCTAGACATCACCATGTACTACATCACGTCATCTTTAAAATCCAGCACTGCTGTAAGCCGTATCCGAGGCACAGGTCTTTGATGGCTCCGCCCCTTTTGCTACATAATGCGGGATGCAAATGTGCTCTCAAAGTTGAAATGTGTAAGTACTTGCTCAGGTGAGAGCCAGAGTATAGCTTTGCATTTGATACTTATGTTTTTTATTTAATGAAATCGAATACCAAACAACAGACAATAAAATATTTATATAGAAGTATTTAGTATTATAGTAAGAATTTAATAGAGTATTTTTATGTTAATGTTTTGTCACTGGTTACTAACACAAACATAACTTCTAAACTTAACCCTAACCCTAACCCCTAAGCTTAACCCTAACTCTAACCTTAACCCTAAGTTTAACCCTAAGCCAAATCCCTAACCCTGAGTCCTAACCACTAACCCCTAACTTTAACCCTAACCCATAACCCTAACCACTAACCCATAACGCCAAGCTTAACTCTAACCCTAACTCCTAACCTTATTTCTAAACCCTAACCTTATCCCTAACCACTAACCCATAACCCCTAAGCTTAACCCAAACCCCTAACCACTAACCCCTAACCTTAGCCCTAAGCCCTAACCCTAGCAGCGGTGCAGAGATGTAGAAAAATTCTGGATATGAATTTTAGATTTCAAAATGTATCACTAATAAGCAAACCGGAATGGTGGCGAGGGAAAAAGGAAAAACTTCCTGAGATGACATGAGGAAGAAAACTTGAAAGGAACCAGACTCAAAAAGATACCCGTCCTCATCTGGGTGAGACCGGAGAGTGTGATTATAAATAGTTCCCTTCTATAACTGTGTCCTGTAGAAACAGTGAAATTGTGTAAGTAGGAACTTAGGAGTTGATGAGCAAGTTATGAATATCTGAGTTATGAACATCTGAGTTATTCCTGAATTCATTGTAGTTTTAACTCAAAGTCTCTTTTGTTACTGTGGTTACTGTGTTCAATGACAGAAACTTGAGTACAAAACTGCCGAGAACTTTATTGCATCAGATTAGACTTGTCTCAGTCTTGGGTGTCAGTGCAGGTTTTCATTCCAACCAAGCAGAAGCCACACCTGTGTCTACGGAAAGCCAGGATCAGCTGATTAAATAGATGTAAACAGGTGTGTCTACTGCTTGATTGGAATGAAACCCTGCACTCACACACAAACACACACACACACACCGGCCCTGTGCAGATGAGATTGGACACCCCTGGTCTTGTCCACTGGTCTATGATGTTGGTCTTGACAGAGAGTTTATTCAGTGTTTGTGTTGTCTTCTCATAGCCAAATCTATTGTGCTCAGCATTCTAAGCAGCTCTCGAGAGAATTTAAAAATCAGGTCTGCCATTTATGAAACTTGGCCTTCAAAAAGATTTGATGGTTTCCAGCCTCGATCTCAACTAGTCCTGATCTTGGCCTTGGACCTGGACTTGACAGCCCTTTTATGGTTCTGTTGGTTACTTTGCACTGGATGGGAAATGTACTGTGGTATGACATGAACTGTCTTCTTATTGGTTATATAGTGTTGGTGGGTGAGAAAAGTGTTCTAATTGGTTACTGTGCACTGGGTATGGAAATTGTGATCTGATTGGTTATACTGCAGACAGAACTGTGGATTGGATACAGTGACAATTGCAGGCGGAAAATGTGGTCCTATTGGTTACTGTGCATTGGAGTGGAAACTGTAGTCTGATTGGTTAAAGTGGATTGGGGTGGGAACTGTGTTCTGATTTGCATTTGTATGCTGTTGCCATTGGTAACAACATACCACCAATCCAGTAATGGTGTATATTTTAATTCTGGTTTGAATCAGTAGCTCAGCCGGTAAAAAGAGGGGATGAGGAAAGACACAATAGAAGGAGATGAAGGATGAAGAGATTAAGGTGAAAAGACAGGTGAGGAAAAGAAAAGAATAGGTGGAGACAAGAAAGATGGACTTGAAAGAAGAGGAGATAGATAAGGAGATCAGAAAGATGGAGGAAATGATAGACTGCAGGGAGAGGAGAAGAGAGAAGAGATGAGAGACTGGCTAGGAGAGGAGAAGAGTTAAAACAAGAGCATGAATCCTCATATTTTATTCATGTGGCTTCAGCATGAGGAATAAATGATGAAGAGGCTTTTTGCATGCGTGTGTGTGTGTGTCTGTTGAGGGTGAGGTTAGGTTTCAAACTCGCTAAAATTGGATATGTGGACAGAAACAGAGCAGCGCCAGTGAACACAGCACAGGGCGGGTTTGGTGAAGGTGTGTGTGAGCAAGTGAGAGCAAGTGTGTGTGTGTGTGTGTGCACGAGGGTGTGTGAGTATCCATCTATGTTGGCACTCAATATGTTTCCCTGGCAGACGGCTTTATTGAGCGATTGGATTCATACACGAGTCACTCTGAGACAGAGAGAGAGAGAGAGAGAGAGAGAGAGAGAGAGAGAGAGAGAGAAACAAGATTAGAGAGAAAGAGATGAAGGGGAGAGAGAGAGATGAAATGAGAGGCAGAGAGCTAAATAAAATAAGATCATCAAGAAAAGGGAATGAATGAACAAAAGTTAGGGATAGTGAGAGAAGAGGGGAGAGAAACAGGGACAGAAATAAAAGCATAAAAAGATCAATGTGAAAGAGAAGGAGGAGAGAAAGAGAGAGAAAGGAAGAGAGAGCTCAGAAACAACGAGAGGCATAAAAGGTATAAAGAGAGGGAAAAAAGACTCTCCTTTATGAGGAAGCAGGTGAATGAGAGCAGAGAGAGAGAGAGAAAGAAAGGTAGAAGTATGGGGAGACATAAACTCAGTAAGAAATGCAAGAGAAAAGAGAGACAGAGACAAAAAGACAGAAAGAGACAGATAAGAGAAAGAACGAGAGAGGGAGAGTAACAAAGAAAAAGCAAGATCGATATAAAAAGGAGATTAAAAAACACAATCTGTTATGAGGATACTGGAGTATGAGGAAAGAGAGAGAAAGGGGGCAGCAAGAGAGCTATAAAAGGATATAAAGAAAGGATAAATGCAGAGAAAAACTGAGACACGGGTCTTGGTTGAAGGAGAGAGACAAAAGAGACAGAGATGCCAAAAGAAATACTCAGAAAATGATTCAGAATAAAGACAGAGGCATAAAGTGAGAGAGAGTGAGAGAAAGAGAGAAGTAATGATATACATAAATAAGATATGGCAAATCAAGAGAAGTGTGTGTGTGCGTGTGTGTGTGTAGGGCTTAAGCTTGTGTCTCGTTAAAGCGTGTGTCCTGATGAAGCCTCTCCACTTCCTGTCTCTCACATCCCCATGACCGCTGTTTACTGTCATCACACACATCAAGCTCGCAGGAGACGAGAAACACTCATGAGGATCACACACACACACACACACACTTCCATTTTCTGTCTTTCTCTTGATTCACCTCATGTTATTTATGAATATCGTTATTTCTTTCTGTTCCCTCTCCCTCTTTAAGTCTGAGAATGTGAAAATGTGAGCTGATTGTTTTAGGCGTTCCACATTTCATGTATAAGAATAAAGGATCAGTGTTCTAGAAAAATACTCCTCCGCTGCTGCTGACTGTCCCTCTGTCTCCTACAGGTGGTGAAAGTGGCCGGCAGCAACATCTCCCACAAGCTACGTCTGTCCAGCGTGAAGCCTTCTGATGAGGGCACGTATGAGTGCCGCGTCATCGACTTTAGTGACAGCCGGCCTCGGCACCACCGTGTGCGCGCCTACCTGCAGGTGGAACGTGACGGAAGCAACACCGCACCTCCACACCACCAGGGGGCAGCAGAGTCGCAAAAACATCAACCAACAGCCCACCACGGGCACCACAAAGCCGGCATGGAGCTCAGGAAGAGGGCTGCTGATGACACCAACACTGACTGCACAGAGAGCTGTGCACTTTAGGGCCTAAACACACACACACACACACACACACACACACACACACACACACACACACACAGTGTTCCAACACCTTAATCTGTTTTCCTATAGCTTTCCTCCACAAGATCTTATTACACAGTGTATATTATTGTAAATGTTCTCTCAGACGAGTCGGTGCATGTTGCGAAATGTTTCTTACGACGTTATCGCTTTGAAACTCGAAGGACATAAAGAGACGAACAGATCAGAAGCTTGGATCTTTCTCTATTTTATTCTGCTTCACCTTTTTTTTTTTTTGCTTTAATACTTTTATTCACAAGACAGCTGGGAGAAAGTGTCGAGATAATGCCAGACGTCTACATACGTGAATCGTGTCATTGGATCTGATGAAGCATATCTCAAACTCGCGTGAATTCATCAAATATTAATCAAATCTAAGATTACTCAGCTTGGAGTTTTAAATGCATTTCAAGCTGGACATTTTCTTATTTGGTTATAAATGCAGAAAAATTGGCTCAGAGATTTCTAAACGATTTCAAACTGGGAATTATACGAATGCGTAGAGAGCATATTTCTTAAAACAGGAAGGTCTGGATACATTTGACTAGATTCAAATATATTTTCATTTACTAAGATTTCAGAGGGAGTCATTAAAAAAAAAGACAAAAAGACCAGGAGATCAGGACTGTGTATTAACCCCACTGTATATCTGTGCAGTGGATTTCAACTGGAAGTATGTGTGGAAGTGGGTGTAGAAGTGGGTGTGGCTTAAAGTCAAAAACAGTAAAATCTTGGTGTGTTTTGTGACTCTGATCCTCAGCTACATCACTCCAGTAACTCCAAACCTCAGCTGTACGCATGAGGGCTTTATTTTATTCATCACACAGTAATTTTTGTTTTTAATCTGCAAATTTATTTGGTTCCCAAACTACAAAACCAATACCTTATTTCAACTGTTTCACAAAAAACCAGTATGCTATTTCAACTAGTTAGCAAAAAACCCCAGTACCCTATTTCAACTGGTTCACAAAAACCCCCAATACCCTATTTAAACTGGTTTATAAAAAACCCCAGTACTCTATTACAACTGTTTCCAGTCCTTCTGCAGACCTTGTCTCATCCAGATGGAAGAAAGTGGAGTAGTGCATCTCATATTCATCAGCCTCTATTTGTATTTGTTTGGAACATGTTGACTGTGCAATCCCAATAACAACAGCGCAGCACTCGGGGACGAGGAGTTATAGGGCTTTAATCCACAATGATGTAGTGTGTGAGGCGGAGCAGAGATACTGCTGAGGAATAAAGGAAGGAATGACAGAATGAATGAATAAATGAATGACGGAATTAATGAATGAATAAAGGAATGAATGAATAACTGAAGAAAGGAAATAAATAAATGAATGAATAACAGAATGCATGCATAAAGGAATAAATGACTGAAGGAAGGAAGGATCGAATGAACAAACGAATGATGGAATGAATGAATGAATGAATGAAGAAATGAATGAAGGAATAAAGGAATGAATGATTGAATAACAAGCAAGGAAGGAACGAATGATGGGATGAATAAAGGAATGGATGGATGGATGGATGAATGAATGAATGAGAGGCTGGGGGTTTTACAGTAATTGTGTACCAACAAAGTGCACCAGTGTAGACAGTGTACCTAATAAAATGTATCTTTCAAATCTCTAACCTGGTAAATGAGTTCATGTATTTATAAACTCTTACTTAAACAATTCCACTACTGTAAAGTAACGATAGAGTTTAATACGATAGTCTCATTATTTTATTGGATTTCTCTCATCGGTTATTCTGCTGATGCTCAATGGATTTTAACATGTTTCCACAACAGAAATTAATGTACTTCTAAATTGCAGTGGTTGTGCACTTGGTGAATCCTTTGGCTAAAAAAAAGGAAGAGAAAACAAAGAAAAGAAAAGTGGCCTGTTGTTGGAGCACACACACGAACCTTTATGTTGTGTCCTGTTTTATTCAGCGTGTAAATACAATGTGGGTCGGAGGGGGCCAAAAAATTTTGCTGTCACTTTATTTGTTGCACTTTTAGTTTTTAATGATTAAAGCTTTTCGGCAAGGGCGCAGACGCTGGGGGCTGCCTGGACGGATGTGGAAGTTCGGGATACTGTAATATATCCGTTTATTTTTTATTCTTTGTCCATGATTTAATGTATAGCTCTATATGAAGCCCTCATTTCTGAATTGTTTTTTTTTTTATGCTTTTTGTTTTTGTAAGAGGTAAATGTAAGAAACAGTACATGTTTGAATATCCTCTAAAGTGTTGGTTTCCTCATAAATGTATGCTTTTATCAAATAAAAAAACATTATACACCAAGTTTCTGTAATTATTCATGTTTAAAAAAAAAACATTTATCTTGTATTTCAAGTTGTTTGAATAAATAAATACATTTTGTCAAAAAGCGATGCAATATATTTGGATTGGAAATTTTGGTGTTTTTTCTCATGAAAATCAGACGTACAAGCAAAAAAAAAAACAAAAAAACCCCCACAAAGAACAGTTTAAAATCTGTTCTTCAAAATAAATAAACAAATAAGTAAATAAATTAGAAAGTAAGAAATCAAATAATTACTTATCAAAACCAAACATTTGCTTCACAGCTGTTTTTTTCCTAACATTAAAAATGAAGAATACTGTACCGTACAGAGGTGCCAATATTTATGGTTTAGCCTTAACATTTCTGTTTTTTAACTAGGGCAATACCAGAGACACACATTTCTGCTTTCTTGTGTAAAGCTGTGGTCAAATAAATAAAACAAATTTGCTGAAGGTTGCAGGATGTGAAAGATATTTGTTTGTTTCTAGGTGAGTTTTGTTTATGAAATTACCTCAGTTTTGTGAGGCAGAAAAAAATAAAGACATACAGTGTGGTAAATGTGTGTTTTTTTCTATTCTGTATGCTAGAAATCGCTGGTTAGCAGGGTTAACACCTCTGAACTACTGAATCGAACAACCTCAGGACAAACCAAAATCCTCTTTTTCCCCAAAAAATCTTTAGTGCTTGTCAAGCCACAAGTGTTGGGGAAGCTATTTTGCCTTTGTGACTCAAGCTACAAGCTATTTGTAATAAAAAAAAAAAGAAAAAAAAAAGAGCTAAGCTACAGCTAAACAGCTAGCTACACTAAAGAGAAAAAGCAGCTAATAGCTAAACTAAAGCTACGTTGTCAAACTGAGTAAAATCAGTAGTGATATTGTCTCTGTAGCATGCAGCTAACTGCTCAAAACAATTTTGGAGTTTCATTGAGAGATTTAGCTATTCTTTTTTTTTTTTTTTTTTTTTTTACACAAGTCTTAGCAAGAAGCCTTAAAAATGAGAGACAGAGTTGCTCTGGAGATATGTAACTAGCTAGTTTTGTCACATTTGTAGAGGGGGAACTTACTCAACAACACTGATGAACACAGCCATATTGTAAGTCATTACATCATGCTAACATTCATAGTCTTATTAGAATGGATGAGCATCTCAAAACAGCTAAGATTTGACATTCCTGCTACGACCAGTCCACATTTGCTAGCTGTTAGCAGCGAGTGTACAGAATTAATAGCCGACTCTATCGGCTCTGATGCTCCTGTAGACCTTAATCAGCTGGATCAATTAAGATGGATTAGAGCTAGTGCTGTATCTCCAGGAGCAGGGTATGTGCCTAATCTGCCTCCACACTGCTAAAAAAAATCCTCCTGGGGCCTCATTTATTTTAGCCTGCATGTGTTTGGCAGAAAAAACAGGAACTTTAAACCCAGAACAAATGCATATGATTAAAGTCTGCTTGGACCGAAATAAAACTCAGCCGTTAATAAGTGTTAGTCTACTGCTAGCACTCTGAAGTCATAGTTTTTTCACAGTAAAAAGTGACACTGTGCTAATCATATGCTCATGCTCCTCACCACCTGATCAATTGGCACCACTTTCCTCCATCATCCTGCCACTGCAGCTGTTTTGTTGTCCTTAATGGCCGTGAATCAGTCACATGACCGCCGTGCCACCATGCCGAACCCCAGTGTAATGAAGCTAGCGCACTGGCTTATCAGTCACGCTCGAGAGGAACGCGCTAGCCCGACCAGCCCTTTATGAGTAATGGTGGAGCTGTCTGGTTTGGCAGCAGGATAAATAGCGGCAGATAAAGCGCTAGCACGCTAACACAAAGTGCACGAGGCAGGCGTTTTTGCCTGTGGCTGAAACATGCATTAAGATGTCAGGAGGCGACGCCTCAGAGCCCACACGGGCGTCGAGCGCGGACACTGAACACGACCAGATGCTCTGAACACCAGTGACGCTGTGTAAAGAGAAAGAAATAAACAGACACAAAGAATTCACAGGTTTATTATAAAACATACATGCAGCTGGAAAAAACATTAGCATTTATATACATACAAAATACTTTCTCGCCTGTCTCACAGGGCTAATGGCTAAATCCCCAAATCCTTCCCAGGTGCTCACTATGTAGGGTACATAGATTTTATTTAGTGCACATATAGAATAGGGAACCATTTTGATTAACTAAATTCTACCTGAAAATGCTAATATCATTACCAGGTTGTCGTTAGTTTTCTTAGCAGATTCATTATTATCCACATTAGCATGTGGCAGTATTCTTAGAAATTACACCGCTTCTTGGAAATATTGCGTGTCTCACTTCAGCCTGTTTTTTATCTGATGGTTGTAGCACAGTGCTGTCAAATTCTGGATTCTGATTGGTCAGAAAGTGTAGATTCATTTTCTATAAGGTAAAAACACAGGTATATGAATGCCATTGTTATAGCTACTCTAATAAGCTATAACATAGCTACTCTATCTGCCGTTTCTATAGTAACAGCTCATTCTTAGGGACTGATAAAAAAACGTGATTGTTAATATGATGTTTTCTGTCAGGAGATGTTTCATTTAAAACATTTAGTCTCCAGTGCCAGTTTCAAGTCTTCAGGACAGAGGAGTTGATGCTAACTGTAAATGGATGAAATGTGTGGCATGTTAATCAATGCTAACGTGAGGATTTAGCTCTGGCTGGAGTTCATGCAGCAGCGTGAGAACGTTGTGTGTGTATTCGCTCCTCGCTTGGCTCATCCCGCTCAGCTTCACGGGGAACAGCAGTGTGTGAGGCGGCTCGTACGCCGCAGGACAGCACTGCTCGCTCAGGTTGAACCAGCACGCATCCGGGTCAAGCTGCATCACGTAGCGGAAAACACTGAGGGGAAAAAAAAAATCAGCATAAACCCACAGATGAAGGAAATCAGCTTGTGACATTAAAAAACAAATTAAATTCTTTTCATTTGCTAATCATTTATTAGATTTTATTTGAAGCTAACTAGCTAAACATATGACACACACAGAGCATTTCTAGCTTAGCTTTAGCTAATTAACAGTATTCCACACTGGAAACACTACATAAGTCTTTCTTACGTTCTAGTATTTTAGATTTTCCAGCACACATTTCCTGAAATATAGCTCGCATCCTGCTACTTGATAAGATTTTTTCCCTGTGATTGTTAACATTACTTTATTAGCACTTCTTCTTCATCTTAATTGTGTTTCAGTACTGAATAGAAGAAGAAAGCGCTGAACCATTTCGATAGAACGTCTTATCCAGTGAGCTCTTCTTGCTGTCAGGCTTTATTTCTTTCTTTAATGAGTAAAAGGTTGTTTTGTTTTTAGCATAGAATTTGCAAATACACCGAATATGGTTAACTAGCATCTGTGCTAACGATGTTAAGGAAATTCGGATTTACCTTCATTTTTTTTCAGGACTAATTTATTTTTTTTAGTCTATAATTTGTGTGACTTGATCAGTCAGTATCAGTGAATAACTTATGTTCTTCCTGGGTCAAAAAAGCTGGATGATGTAACTTCTGGTGGAGCAATCTAACGGCTGAGTGAGTGACAGAAAGTGTGTGTTTTTTATATCCTGTAATGGAGGATTTGTGGAAAAGTGTGAGATGTTACACAGATTCACAAATTAATTCTATTTTTAAAGAACTGTATTGATTTGATTTCAAAGATAAGTGTAGACAGCGACCTGCAGCTAGCACTAGTGCTGTGGATTTGATTCATGTAAGAAATTATTTACCTGAATTTACTTCATAAGATGTTTGTAAATTAATATTAATTTGGCACAAAATGTCTCCCTGTTCCTGAAATCAACCTTTTAACTTGACTATTTCATGTTTTATAGCATTCTGAGATTAGCAACAGCACAAATCCGAGTAACATCGTCTTTAATATTAAAATCTGTGAATACTACACATGTGTACATGTGTACCGAACGCTGGCGAGACGTGACTCATCATTCGGCTGAAATTAATCAATACGACGGACCTAAAGAAAAGCGCTCGAGGTGATGGATATCCGGCCACCTAAAACCGGGAATGGCACAGAGGCAGTGTCGGAATTTCAGAATGGCACAGAGGCAGTGTCTCTTTGTCTCTGCTTGTCTCTTTCTCTCTCTCTCTCTCTCTCTCCCTCATGCTCTCTCTCTGACCAACACAACAGTGTGACTTAAACAGGTTACCTGAGGCAAGCTTCCTGTAATCTGACTGGCTGTCTGCAGCTCAGGTAGGGGAGACAAGCCTCGACGATACGGTCCAGGTCCGAGTCCACTGCTCAAACACACACACACACACACACAGAAACACAATCAGATTAGTAAGTTGTTTAGCGATGCTAAACATTATTCTCACTATGTTACTGAAATTACAATGAAATAAACTAAAGTCACTTAATCTTCATGTTTAATATTAAATCCTTCCTCTGTGTAGTTACTCAGAATAAGTAACTACACACAACAACAACATTAATGTAACTACAATGTAATAAAGGAAAACGAAGCGAGCTGGACGTGTCACCGTGCTGCCATCAGCGATTCATGAGACGACTCTTTCCCAAAGAGAAGCTTCTCATTAATCTCTGGCTTAGATAATGAGTCTGCTAATCATTCGGTCAAATTTAATTATAGATCGTCATATCCCAGTTCACCAGGCCTGTACCGTATCACGTTTTCATATCATGATAATTGCTTAATGGCCTCAACCAGCTGTCAACTTAACTCTCACTGCCTTCCTCCAGAGTGACGAGAGATTCATTCAGTAAACACTGAAATGGAGCAGGAAAAAAGTGTTTGTGTGGGCTCAATTACGGGTTGTGCAATATGAAAAAAATATCATATCACAATATTTACACAACATATATCACATACCTGAGGCATTGGTGGCTCAGTGGTAGGTTTCTCGCCTATCATGCGGAAGGCCCGGGTTCGATTCCAGCCAATGCCTCAATCCCAGCCACTGGATGCAGTGCCGGTCCCAAGCCCGGAAAAAAATGGGAGGGTTGCGGCAGGAAGGGCATCCGGCGTAAAAAACCTGTGCCAAGTTGATGTGCGGACCAGTCGGTCCGCTGTGGCGACCCCGAACAGGGAGCAGCCGAAAGCAACTTCTATATCACATACCTCATATTCGCAGAATCTCACCTGAAAGGTCACTGCTTCATGTCGTACATGACAACGTACTCTAATACGTATGTGGTAGAGAAGAAGAGAAACGTGTCTAATGGACATTCGTGCTGAAGAAAACGTTGTGTGCTTTTCGTTGTTGGCCTTCATTCTATTCCTTTAAACCTTCCACATTCTGTGTGTCTCTAACCTTTCAGTATTCTCTGAGCTGAGGCCAGGCATTATGAGCTGCAACTGTGAATATTCACACATACACGCTTTTTGAAGCCTCCCACGTTTTCTGGTGGTCTGCTCCCCCTCAGCTCATTTCAGTCGCTCATTATGGTGTGTTTTAACACCTTCCCACCTTTTCCTCCAGCAAAACAAAGCAGTGAAAGCAAAGATGTCTCCAGAGGTCAGGAATTAAAATTCATTACGGACCGTTCTGGTAAACAACTCATTCCTCCACTGGCTCCAGGCCATTTCAGTGAGACTCTTGCTTTCAAAAGCCTTCTGATCATCTACTTCTAATCTCTCTCACTCTTATCTTTCTCATACATCAAACTCTGTGTGTGTGTGTGTGTGTTGAGGTGTGAGCTCCTGATGTGAGAGCTACAGAGTGAGGAGACACCCGGGGGACGTGTGTGTGTATTGTATTTCACATTGAGATGCACAGGCAGCGTTCACTGCAGCTGTGCTGATGTTTGTCTCAGCAGTGATACGATTCTGCCATCTAGTGGAGCAACAACATTACTGCAGTAAGGTAAAGTGCTTTCTAATAAACTAACTAAAGAAATAAATTGCACAGAGGCCTGATTGACATCTAGGCCACACCTTCTTCTCTTTCATTAAGACTGAAATTCAAAGGTCACGCCTCCTTCTCCATCACCAGGACTGATATTTACTGAGGCCATGCCTCCTTCTTCATGCCTTACCCAAGTCAAGACGCACACACAGAGGTCCGAGTCCCTGTAGCACGGCAAGCTGCAGCTTGTACGCAAGTGTGTGTGTGTACATCGGCCCGGAGCGAGCACTCGTCTCAGCCTGACGTGAAAGAGATGACGTGAGCCGAGGAAGGACCTCTTTAGACACTCGCTTCCTCAGGAAGTCGCCACACGTCTCACCTAAGACACACAACACCTGCAGAGAAAGAGAGGAGTGTACAAATACAGATTACAACACTATACACACACACACACACACACTGTTACGTACCCTGAAAGCTCGGGGTATTGCGAGTGGGTCATCGTTAGTGAGGCGCTGAAGAAGCGCTGGCCAGCAGCGGTGCACCATGGGTAAGAGCTCATTCTCCATCTCAGACAACACAGACACACACAGCTCTACAAAGTCCAACACCTGCAAACACACACACACACACAGATTTAATCCTCCTATATCACAGCAATTTGCTAAAGATTAGAGTTTATTATATATTAAAAAGTGACCCATCATACTTTTTATCCATTTATAGTTACATTTAACGTTGCGGAATGTCTGAGCTGCTTTTATAGAAGATGAATCAACATCTTCTCACCAATCGGAATATAGAATTAAACATCTCTGGTTTAATGTTCTTTAATGGTTGTTCTGTATGTTACCTTTAGTCGTACTCCCAGGTTGGGGTGAGACAGCAGGTGAACGCAGCGCTCCATAACGTCCTTAGCGAGAGACACGTGTAAGGGCAGTTCTGCTTTCACGTCAGGTTCTTCCTCTTGCTCCTCCTCTTCCTCTTTTACCTCAGGAGCCGCTGCTGCAGGAGGCGCTTCTGTAAACCGAGGAACACCACAGCACACAAATCTTGAGATGTTACGATTAAACACTTCCCTCAAATTTATCTACTGATCTAAACAAAATACCTGGCTGTAAAATAAGACATTTAAATAAGACCACATAAACAAATACGTAAATAAGACAAACATGATTATCAGCTAAAATTAAACAAAACATAAATGAGTAAGATTAAAATAAGATGTAAATGTTTAATAAACAGGTGATGAGATGTATGAGGTAGGTTCGATAAAAAGAAAATGGCAAATAGCAAATTAATAAACAAATAAAAAAGATTAAAATAAGAGCAATAAAATAAATAAATAGAAAAAGACAAGAGTTAGATGAAAGACTAATAGATGTATGAGGAAGCTGCGATAAACAAATAAATATTTGATTGGCAGGTGATGCGATAGATGAGACAGCTTATTATACAAACAAACAAACAACAGCAAATATACATACATAAATAATAAAAATAGATGCATCAAACAGCTTTGATAAATAAACAAAAACAAACAATTGAATAAATATATAACTACAATAAGATAAATAATAGAGATCTAATAAACTGCATTAGATTAGCAGATAAATTGCTCTCACCTGCATCACCCGACTCGTCATCGGCGCCGATCCCCTCGGCCAACTCTTTCTGCTTTCTGTAATCCAACAGAAACTGGCGTAGGTTCAGCGTCTCAGGATTCGGGGTGTGTGTGCTAGCTGTGGAGGTCTGCCTAAGGTCTGTTGTGCTGCTGTTAAACCACCTCACTGCAGTAAAAGACATGAGATATCAGGTGATTTGTACCTGGGAACATGTGTGTATGTTACAGGGTTATACATGTTTCTAAGATAAAGACTCACCCAGAGCCTTCATTAGCGCATGCAGGACTGTACAGAACTGCCGTGATCTCTGGTCGTAGCTCAGATCCAGAGCTGTGAGAACGTCCTGCACCACGTCAGCCACTAGGGGCAGCAGAGCAGCATCGGAGTGAGTGAACATGACGGCAAGAACTCGTGGGGCGTGAGGGTGAACACTGGATCTGCTCAGGTTCAGGGAGACGTCGTTCAGCAGGTAGTCTGCGTTGCTGATCACCAGCTCCTTGAGCGATCTGTAACTGCAAGCCACGCAAAGGTCGTGCATGGCACTCAAAGCTGATTGGCTGATCAGTAGTGAAGTATCTCCTGCCTTCTCCAGCACGGGGTAGAGTGAAGTCATCAGGAGCAGTCGGAAATCGGAGCCCAGAGCTAAAGCAAAGGAACCGATCCCTTCCAGCTGGATGCAGATCTGCCAAATGTTGCTGTTCAGCTGGTGGAGTGTCGGAGTTTTGGACTTGAACGTTGGCATGAGTTCGTGTCCATTTTCATCAAGTCGGGTTAAAATAGACTGGACTGGAGAATGACGTTTCTCCTGCTCTTCAACATCCGAGTCATCCATTACAGTTGTGAGATGCCAGTTATTCAAACTGATGTATTCCTCAATAACGGAAGTGATCGCACATTTCAGGTCCTCGTGACTTATTCTGGAAATCTCCAAACTTTCCGTTTCCATCCCAACTCCTGCTGCCCCGCTGATGATCTCATTGAGCACCAGAGCAGCTTGTTTGCGATAAACCGATGACTCCTTGTAGAGTTCCAAGAAGTGGTCTACCAGTAAATAAAGATTTCCATAGTGCCCCAACATCCGGCAGACCTGCTTCAAAGCTGAGAAGATCTTGTCGTCTGTAAAATAAAGAAAGTACTTCTTCTGGCACTGCACCTCGGGGGCATCGGGTGCCAAATCAGCGCATAATGGTGCAAACTTTCTTTCTTCTACGATCTTGACATCTGCGACATCCAACTCAAGCACCTGCATTAATGCTTTGGAGATACGCTGAAGGTGAACTGCTGAGGTCAAGACCAAATCCACTTGAGGACCAAGAATCTTCAGGTATCCCAGAAAGACAGTGAGAGTAAAGAGTTTACGCTTGTCATCCGTCGTTCTCATGAGTCGAGGTAGAGAAGATGCCAAGCTGTGCAGGTTTTCAGACAGGACGTCGGTTAAAGCTTGACCTCCTGAAGCTTGGTTTCTTCTAGATACCTCAGCCAGTACAGCTGAACACCGCTCTTTAACACTAGGTTCTTCATCACTGACAGCACCAACCAAAGCCTCTAGAAGAGGACCATTGCATTCAGATAAAGATTTGCTGCAATGGGTAAGAAGATGATCTGACAGATTGACCAGTTCCAATCGTACTCTCCAATGTTGGTGCGCTGTCGTAGAAGAGATCACTTTCTGCAGAGCCAACACAAGTCTCTGAGACGTGGACTTGCTCCAAGACGGAGTCCTTTTCACCACCAGCTCAGCAATCCGACCAAACTCGGCTGAGCCCTTGCTGACTGTGCTATTGTTCTGAAGCTGTTTGTCTGCCATAACCAGGCCCACTGTGGTGTACCAAACCCTCATGGCTTTCACCATAACCTCATGCCCTTGTCTCACATCTCCGCTAATCACATGACTCAAGGCTCGAGTAATCCCTGGTAGGAATGAAGCCAACGTACTTCCAAGCAAGTTTTTTTCCTCTTCTTCTGGTTCCACATGCGTTTGTTGGCAGTCACACTGCAGGAACAGAGACATCAGGCACTTCAACGCTGCTATCTGCACTTCTCTCGCTTTTTCTTGCTCTGCCAAAGCCAAGAACAGCGACACAGCAGCTCCCAGTCCAGGAAGCATCACAGGTTCATACATCCTGTAAACCACATCTCCGTATGCAGAATGCATGAGAGCATTCAGACATTGTAGCACTGCTAACTTCAGCTCCTCTGATGATGGAGCTGGCTTTCCGGGATCTTTTGGACAGCAGAGGCAAAGGCAAAGCTCAGAAAATAGGTCACGTAGAGATTCCCAGTTCTGGATACAAGTCTTTTCTAGAACATAGGTCAAGGCATCTATGACAGCTTGCATGATGCCCTCACGCTTGGCCCCAGGGGTCTTGAGGACAAAGCGAAGAGGAAAGAGAACATAATCCTGAAGCAGTTGGAGGACTCCATCACTAACATCACGCAGGTGGCTGTTTAAAGCCTCTATATTGGACAGCGTAGGCTCTTTGGTCAGTAAGACGCAGGAGGGACGCAGGTAAGTGAATGCAATCTTTGGGTCATCGATCTGATGATCAGCCATCCTCCATGAGTGAATAGATTAAATCTATGAGATGACGAATCAACAGTCTAAAATTATACAACACAATCGTAAGACAAAGGATAAGATACTGTGCACTATATAGAATATGCTTGTGCTTTGAAGTGCACTAAGTTGCAGGGTAGGTGAACTGCTAAAAGTGCAACAAGTTGTTTTTGTAGTGAAAGAACACTCCAGCATTTCACTGGACAAACATAAGATGAGTACAGGAAGAGTCATCCAAAAAAGGTAAGAATTTTTCCTGTAAGTGACAATCTATTAAAACCAGAACATCTCAACAACTATTTTATACAGTATATACACTGCCCTACTGGTGTCCACTTAGAGACATGTACACAATGCTCTAAAACACCAGTTTTAATTTTAGGGCCACGTTAAACTCACTGACGTCATTAAACAACATTTCAGTATGCCATATATAATAGTACACTTTCAGAATGAGAGCTAAGTCTAATCTGCCACTTTACTGTATATAAAGAAAGAGGAAACTCAATACCACATTTTACCTTCAGTCCAACATGTCTATGAAAACATCACAGGGCGATTCAAATCGTTTTTCCTGCCGCAAAACAGAAACAGGCAATCACACGTTTGAAACACTGGTTTGTATAGCGTCGCGTTCATGTCGACGTCATCGAGTTGCGACGAAGTCCGTGTGTTTGTTTACCCAGCGAGTGAGCGTTTGCGATCTAAAATGCGTTTACCTGCCAAATAGTAAATGCATAAGCAACACGTTATACCACACGTTAGAGGATTTGCAACATTCTATATTAGTTTGTGACAACGTTTGTAGCTTACGAACTGGAAAGATCAAACTTTAAACTGTTTTTCGGACGTGAAGTGGAGAAACTCCACACCGGCCATCTTTGCTAACTTAGCTAGCTCTTTTTGCTCTCCTGGAGTGGAAATACTCTCCTGGACTCCATAAAAAGGTTTGCTGCTATGAAAAATTCAAAGATATATATCTGACATGTTTAAGGTGTGCATGGTGTTGTGCGTTTTCCAGCTAACAAAGCGAATGTCAAAATGTGCATCACACTTTACCTTGGACTGAATCCCAAATCACTTACTTTTGAGCACATAAGTGCACTAGTTAGTGCGTAGAAATTGTTAGCGCATATCCTGTATAGTGCACTAATACAGGGAGTAGTGTGGCATTTGGGATTGGGCCAGTCCTTAAGGATTATCAGTAAGCACATTTGCAATAATCCAGTTAGAGTGACACTTAACAATTCATCTGTAAACATTTAACATCTAAAATTGTGTGATTATTTGTGATGCATGACAACAATGTGTTTTTTATTCCAACTAAACCTTCCTCCAGATCTTTGAGCAAAGCCCAAGCTTCATTCATTCATCCAGCTGGGACATGTATTAACACAGCCACTATTCCGTCAGACCCAGAAACCCCCTGGTTGTATTTGGTTCACTGGTTTAGCATTTCACGTCATGTCGTCGTTTTCTGAGTCTGCATTGGAGAAGAAGCTGTCAGAGCTGAGTAGCTCGCAGCAGAGTGTTCAGACGTTGTCCCTATGGATCATACACCACCGCAAACATTCAGGCACCATCGTCCGTGTGTGGCATAAAGAGCTGAAGAAAGGTAAGGGTCGATACTTATAAAGTCCATAATACTTGTACAGTCTTGTAAATTACATGATGCTTTGGTATTTATAAAGAATCTGTCCTTACTTAGATAATCCATACTTACAAATAAGATGTTTTATTTGTTGAAGGAATAAAAGACTCACTGTTTAATTATATTTTAACCTGTCATTCAAGACATGTCTTTTACATGTTTCTTAGCCAAAAGCAGCCGAAAGTTGACCTTCCTTTACCTCGCCAATGACGTCATTCAGAACAGCAAAAAGAAAGGACCTGAGTTCACCCGGGATTTTGAAGGCGTCCTTGTTGATGCCTGTTCACATGTAGCGAGGTAGGTGTGTCCTGGTGTGTCCTGGTGTTTGTGGGAAGGAAAGTCTGTTTTCCACTTACCGTTTCTCTCTTTTTCTCATATCTGTTCATCTTTCACTATCCAACCTCATATTTCACCATTTAAAGCCTCATCCTCAACCCTGTGTTTGTATATATCTATATATATCTGTGTGTATGTTTATGTGTAGAGAAACAGATGACAGCTGCAGGAAGCACATCGAGAGGCTGTTGAACATCTGGCAGGAGCGCAGTCTCTACCGCTCTGATTTCATCCAGCAGCTAAAACTGGCCATCGAGGACTCGAACAGCCCCAGGCACAAAACTGCAGGTTGGTTCACACACTCATGCTGTATGTACTGTTCTGTCCATCTGCGACTGACCAGTATGAGAATTCTGTTGATGTGAAGAGCTAATATATTTTTATGCTATTATGCTATTTGACGGTTAGGGGCATTGGTGGCTCAGAGTTGTTTCTCGCCTATCATGCGAAAGGCCCGGGTTCAATTCCCAGCCAATGCCCAAACCCCAGCCACTGGATGCAGTGCCGGACCCAAGCCCGGAAAAATGGGAGGGTTGTGTCAGGAAGGGCATTCGGCGTAAAACCTGTGCCAAGTTGTTGTGTGGACCAGTTGGTCTGCTGTGGCGACCTTGAACAGGGAGCAGCCGAAAGCAACTTCTTCTATGCTATTTGACGGTTCTAAATTATAAACATAAGTAAAACAGTCAATTACGTGAAATCTGAACAGCACAGAACAGAATTAGAGGCACACACAGGCCATTCCTCCTTTCACATATAGGCTCACACATAGGCTATACCTCCTTTTACTGAAATGATGGAAATGTAAGTCATACTTCCCTTCACTGGGACTGACACTCATAGGCCATGCCTCCTTTCCCTCTTCGTGATTGTTATTAATTATGTCTCATGTTGTGTTTTGCAGCAGATGAGAAGAAGGGCTTGAAAAGAACGTTCCAGAAGGTTCAGGAAGAGGAAGAGGAAGATGATGACGATGATTACAGGGCTCAGTATTCTCCCCATGAGACAGACGGCACTGGCCCACAGCTGGTATAAACACGTCATTTTGACCTCACATGCACAAACATTTCCACTTATTACACTTGGAATCGATCAGAATGTTTGATGTCAAAAATCACCAAAAAACTTTACACCAACTTTACTCAAAAAAAAAAGCATACACCTGGTCCTTGACTTGTATTTTCTAATATTTGGGTTGGATGTAAATTTTCTTTCATCCTTTTTCTCCTCACGTGCCTGGCTTCATTAAAGCAATAATTGAAAGTGCAGCTGAATGGTTGTTTGTATTTTGGGACAGACGGAGGAGCTGATTAAAGCCCTGCAGGACCTGGAGAACGCTGCATCTGGCGACGCCACTGTGCGCCAGAAGATCGCCTCTCTGCCTCAGGAAGTGCAGGACGTCTCTCTGCTCGAGAAGATCACAGGTCAGCCTCAGGAATAAGAGTGTAGACCCTGTTACACTGATTGTGTGTGATTTTATGCCATAATTTTGTAATCTTCACTTTCACACTACAACCCAGAAGAAAGCAATATGAAGGAGGTCATTTTTGCTTTAAAATGAACAGACTTGTAAAAAATACTTTAAAAAATGTATTAATATTAACCTATTTAGATTCGTTTCTTTGTTTTTTCAACTATTTAGTCATTTGTTTATTATACTTTTAATTTTACTATTTTTTTTTAATTAATAATCTTATTAGCCACCTGGTGGTCCAGCAGCAGGATCCCACGCTGTCATTGCCGTGGCCCGGGTTCGATTACCAGTCAGGGAGCCTACCCAGTCACTGAAGAGTTAACTCTCAGTGCCGGTCCCAAGGCCGGATAAAATGGGAGGGTTGCATGAAGAAGGGCATCGGGTGTAAAACCTGTGCCAAAACAAAACATGCGGACCACATGATCTGCTGTGGTGACCCCAAACAGGGAGCAGCCAAAAGAACAACATTAATAACCTTATTATTAATAATAATTCAAAAATTTTTTTAAATATGGTGTAAAATGAGTTATGCCCTTTTTCTCCCCAAAGGCTTTCCCCCACCCCACCAAACATGTAATAATTATGTAGGTTAGTAATTATCTATCATTCCACTGTCTGTTGATTAATCTCTGTGTAATGGTGTTAGGAATATAACTTTTTGATTTATTTGCTGAAGCTCTGTTCATCCTTCAAATGGACTAAAAGGCTAACATCCCCTGTCCATCAAACAAACCAGGATGTTTACTGTACTGTGTTTTTGATGTGCAGATAAGGAGGCAGCAGATAAGCTGTCCAAAACTGTGGATGAAGCATGTCTATTGCTGGCGGAGTATAACGGGAGACTAGCGGCCGAGCTGGAGGACCGCAGGCAGCTGGCCCGCATACTGACAGAGTACATCAACAGCCAGAAGGAGGCGCTGAACGAGAGGGAGAAAAAACTTGAGGTACAGTGTCCTGTCATGCTGCCGTTTATTAAAAAAAAAGAAGCACACACACACAGAGTCTAAACAGGGGTTTGAACAGCAGCCTGTTCAATATAGCTACCATGAAAACCACACCCACAAGAGACACACTGCTTCAGCATCTGGTCTTCTAATATGTACACGTAACATTTTACAATATTCTCTTTAAAAAAAAACAAGCACTCAAATTCCCACAGTGATGATTTATTTCTCTTTGTGAAAAGGTAAATTTTAAGAAGCAAAGATGTAGTGAAGTAAAGACCTATAACATAACAATTCATGATTACATTTATACTTCACTAATGTGACATTATGAAGAACACTGCAGAGGACATGCTGCTGTAGGAAAGTTATCAATTTCTCATTAGTAAAGAATGTCATGCTTTTTATCTGTTCATAGTTTTTTAGGATTTAGTGTTGAGAAACATCTGTGAAACACATTATCTCTTATAATCGTTCATCACTATCGGCTGTTACTATAGAAACTATGAATTAAGGCGATTTGTTAACATCGTCTGACCAATCAGAATCCAGAATTCAGTAACATGAATTTGTGTACTGTTCCAGGAGTACAAGCAGAAGCTAGCGCGAGTCACTCAGGTGCGCAAAGAGCTGAAGTCTCACATACAGAGCCTACCAGACCTCTCACTCCTGCCCAACGTCACTGGAGGACTGGCACCGCTGCCCTCGGCTGGAGATCTCTTCTCCACCGACTGATCGGTTCTCCTTTCTTCCTCCCTCCATCCTCAGTCTGGACTCTGATTCCACCATCACCAGCCGGTCAGCTGATATCAGGCCGAACCCTCACACTCTGGCCTTTGTGCTCGGGTTTTAGAAGAAAAAAATTCCTGCTGAGATTTCATCAAACAGCGAACGTGAACGTGACTCTGCTGTCTTATCATTATTAGAGGATTTTTTTTGGTTTGTTTTGAGTTTTACTGCTTTAGGGCGTGTTTTGGCTTTATTTGCTTATTAATAATCCCACAAAGTGTCTGTGCTGCTTGCTTTTTTTCCTTTTTCATCTGCTCAGTTGTAAAGACTAGGTAGTTGAAATAAATGAAATAAACAGCCAAGTGACAGACCATCATCATCACCATCAAGATGGAGCGTCTCTGTTTAGTACTGGGCGATATACTCTGAGTGTGGTGTTATCGCAATAGCCAACCTTCTTTGGAGAAATAAATGTTAAAGCGCATAATTGATGAAAGTTTTGTGTTAAAGAAATAGTAATAGTTCATAAAAAATAGAGTTTCCAGATGTAGTCAATCAGCTGAGACGTCTTTGAGTTCTGATATTTGCTATAATAAGCAATGAATATCTGTTTCAACCAAAAATATTTCCTCAGACCGTAACACAGTGTGACTTCCTGAAATATACCAGGTACCTGAGCTCAGTACAGTATCATGAAGCTGGAAATGTACTTAGAAATTTAAAGTTATGCAGATGATAACTTTATTTAATGAAAAAGTCTGTAGGAGACATGGAGTACCATTACATATCAGCTACAATTGCCTTCAAATTACAATTTAAAGTTATGCAGATGATAACTTTATTTAATGAAAAAGTCTGTAGGAGACACAGACTACCATTACATATCAGCTACAATAGCCTTCAAATTACACCAAATATAATGGCAGATTGACTTATTTTGCCTCCTGAAAGCCCTATATGCACTATGTTTTGTGTCTAATGTACATAACTGACAAAAGATTCATTTGCCCCGTTTTGTTGAGATTAGATGAGAAAATTATGATATTTTGGCTCATATCGCCCAGTCCTAGTGTACGCTACGGACTCCACACTGTGGTTGATATTCATGTGAACAGGTGTGTCTACTGTATGTAGGTTTTTCCCTTTCTGAAGGCAGTGTGTTTCATAGTATATTGCTGCAAACATGTCCCTGGAGTGGTTAATCTGAAAGCAGTATTTTTTCCAAATTTGAGCTGACAGTTCATGAAATGTTGGAACGAACATTAACAGCAGGTCTTCACTAAAGAAACTGACTCTGTTCTTTTTTTTTTCCTCCAAAGGTAATAATTGTGTTTCGCGTGGATAAACAACTGCCTGATTTTCACAAACTCTGATCTGTTTTCTTGCATTTGAATCTCAGAAACTTTCACAAATATTGTTCTCTTTAGATACAAAGCTTACAACAGATGCTTCTTTCCGTCTTCAGTCCGTCCATTTTGTGCTTAAAGGTGTTCTCTGAAGCTGGACTCAGGGTTTAGGAAGAAGGAGGAAAGTTTAAAGGTGCAGTGAGTGATATTTAAACGTTACCATAGCCGATGCAGCTGATTACGCTTTAAAAAGAAAAACTTTATCAATGTTTTGCATTTCTTCCTAATCTAGTAAATAGGAGTTAATAATCCTGAGGTCATGTTGAGTGAAAAGACACATAAATCAGCTGCTGAATTTGACCACACGAGTTGCTCACATGTGACTGCAATGCAATGATCACTTGTAGCCACTATAAAACAATCCTTCCCTCACCAACCTCTCTTGATGTCAGTAGGACAAAACTAACATAACTTTTCATGTTACCAAGAAACTGCAGAGTGTAAACTTGTCTGTCTGTCAAACCGAGTGAATATAAATCAGTTTTGTCAGTGACAAATGCAAGTGTTTATTGTTCGATGGTTATATTAACGTATCCGTGCACATTGCTCAGTTTATCAGATGAGAAGTTTATCACTAGTTTCCGTTTTCCTGGAGCTGTGGGTGTGAACTCGAGCTCGGCCGTAGCGAGGTCCTCAGGGTCGATCATACCAACACTAAGCGGGAGAAAACAGAGATATGCCTTTGTAAGATAATCCAAAGAACTGGGCACAACAGGAGAGATATTTGGCTGAAAGTTTGCTTAGCCAGAGATCGTAGACAGTTTTCAAATCTACTGATTTAATTACTGGAATTTTCAATGTACAGTTGAGCTGTTTCTATTTCAAGCAATCCTATTAAATCTATAAAGTACAAAACTAAAGAAAAAAAACCTTGTTGGAGAACAGCTCTGGCACAATGCAACAGAGGTTTTCACGCCTACGTATTCATGTTGCTCGACCTACTCTTTAATGATGGGTGTGCTGTCCGTCAGGTTGGCCCCGTGTAAAGAAAAGACGCAGTTTTCCAGCGATTCAGGCAAAGGATTCTGTAGAATCACATTAACCATAACAGGCTGACCTACTTTAGGATCTGTGAGAACCTACAGAGGAATCAGTTCACATCATTTTCTGAATGTACATTAATTTCGCACAACAAACCTCAGAAACAACAGAATGTGTTGTCCATACCAGGATGATAATGGAAGGGTTTTCCAGTACTATGGTCTTTGCTGCTCTCTGTAACTCCTTGGTCTCCAGGTCAATAAGAAGAGCTACCAGTTTGATCATCCTGTCTTGAGTTATGGCTCTTCTGTACTCTGAATATTTTAGGCAAAGTGTTGCTTTACTTTCTGAAATGCAGTATGGGAATAGACACAGTTGTATTACGTTATTGCGCTTGAATCAGTATTAATTGTAAGCAAACAAATTTGCTCTGCAATGTGGAAGGCAAGGCAGCATTAATGAGTACCTAGGACCTACATTTAAGGATACAGGCTATGAGATCAAGGGATCCTACAATCAAAGGATTTGGCTTCTAATGAAGATGCCTCCAGAATTATTCTTTTGTGAAGGTGATTATGTTTACTGATGCTACTGTTTGCACTTACTGTACATTCAAATCACTGTGTCCTTAACCAGTTGCTATATGGGGGAAAATAGTCGCCTCTTACCCTCTGCTGGGGCCAGGTTAACCTCACTGAGCTCTGTCAGGCCACACGTCTCCCTGAGTTTGCCATTATATGACACAGCCTGGGCATAAAACATCAGACGGCAGTTCTTCGGGGTGTCCGTGTTGTTTAGGACCTGTGCACAGACGTCAAAGTCTGATCCCACCATCATATTAGGGCTCAGTTTGATTTTGACATGCAGGCCAGGCACTTCCTCGTTTTGGATTAGCCGGTTCATGTGGTTGGCCTTCTCAAACACCTGTCTCTCCTCTTCAGAACCTGTAAAGGATCAGTGCTTTTCATTATCCCAAAGCTCAATAGTGATAGGGTTTTGAAAATTACTTCCACTTTAAAATACACACTATAGCATGTCCGTCTTACCTTCAGGGTATTTGTAGTGGTGTGTGATGTCCTCTCTCTCATCTTTGCCCACTGCTTTGGTGCTGATGCACTGGCCCACTTGAGTGGCTGATCCTCCTACTTTTACCACTTGGTCATCACTCAGACTGATGTATTCCACCACATCTGCATTCACCTCGGCGTAAACAAATGCAGCGTCATACTTTGCGCTCAGGTCCCCTTCCTTCACTGCTCTTACAGGGACTGGACCACAGCAATGCACCCCTGATTGAACAATGAGAAAAGGAACCAGTTTTATTCAGTATATTCATGTGTTCCCCAGTTAATTTCTGACCTCCAGTTACTGTCACTGCAGTTTTTCTCATATTCTAACAGTATCTACATGGGATACCTCCAGGTTCTCAAGTTAGCTTCTACCTCACAACACAAAAAATTTTGATTTGCAATTCTAACTTGCCCCTAAGTATGGGTGAATGTAGGAACATGGTATGTGCATGGTTCTCTATGATGGACTTCTGTCTTATTCAGGATGCATTCCTGCCTCAAGCCAAGTATTCTCCAGAACAGGTTTTGTATCCACTCCTGAAGATGAATGAATGATCATTGATGTTATTGAATTAAGAATCCCTACCGTCACTAGTTTGCTGTGGCGTAGGATCACTGGTCTGCCAACCCTCATAGCCAAGCCTAAGGTCAGGACGGGTCATCCAACTCTCCACCCATACATGGAAGTTCCTGCATAGATGATGCCAACACTAGTTTAATATGCTGCCAAGAGATTAAAAGACTACACGTTATAATGAAAGCTGAAGAAACCATGAAAGCAAAGTTTCTTTAATATTTGAAAACTCTAATGGTATCTCACCATATGGAGTCATCACTTATATCCTCATCAATCTCGTTGTAATAGCGTTCAATGAGCAAGTTGCTGTTTGTGTCGTGAGCTGATTCGTAGTTGGTGACCACTCGGCAGGGGATACCCAGTGCCCGGGACACTGCACACAACAAGATGTTTCAACAAGAGGGATAGTTAGCTCCTAACTGTTGCTTGTCCCAGTGTAACGCCTCAAAACAGATGGTGTTTTATTGACCTGAGCATGCCACTGCAGCGAACACCCAGCATTGACCGTATTGCACCCCTTTGCAGTTCTGTTGGTTCCACTGGCGTAAAATAGCACCACTGTCCTTCCATGTAGTGGGTTTGACTCCATCCTCATAATCTCCTGACCAGTTCCCCACCAGAACACCATTATCATCATTGCTGTTTATCTGATCCAGGCACAAATAAATATGGCATTTAATGTGATTATCCATTATTTATCAGGTTTACTGTATCAGGTGAATGGGCTGGCCTCACAATCTCATGGTTTAAACACAATCCCATGGTTTAAACTATACCTATAATCAAAATTATAAAATAGGATTTCCTATTGGTGCTTGGGTTGCTGGTTACTGCTCACCATGGCACTGATGACTCGGGCCACATAGGAAGGGCTTCTCCTGTCTGAACAGTCCTTCACTGGATCTTCCAGATGCTTTGGGTTTTTATCCAAAACTCTCAGACAGATGTCCAATATACCAGGCTCGAACTGCACATTGACAAAATGTTACATTATTTTATGTTTTGGTTATATTATCAGCCATCTTGAACTCATGAGTCTTGGACTAATGAATAATGAAATGTTCAAGATAATACACAGTCTTGTTCTACGTAGACATTGGTATAACTAATCATTTTGGCTGACTGATACAACAGCTAAACTGTTCCTCAGCTCACATGCCAAATCTACCTTGTTTCCACCTGTACTGTACTAAGTTACCAGTTTATTAAATTAATTTAATATCTGGTTGTGTGTTTGGCTTCATTTGGTTCCCTAAACAACATGAATTTACTTAGAAATTAATTAACCTCACATCCCAAATTTGGTCAAAAAGGTTAAGCAATTTCACTTCCTCATTCAGTAATGACTTGAGACATTAACAAGCTGAAACTATTTATCAGTGATGGTAAAATAGCCATCACCAGCTGGTACTATTCACATCAAATAGGACAGCTTCTTAGACTCACGTTGCTGATTCCAAAACCATCTACTTTTCACCAGTCCTCAGTAGTCCACAGTGGACAATTTCTGGCACCTTGTTTATACATACAGTTTTCAAATGAAAGGAAAATCAACTTTAGCAAACATAAGCAACTTAAGTAAGGGTTAGGCCACCACAGGCCACCAGAACAGCTTCAGTGTACCCTGGTCTGGAATTGTACTGAAACAGGCCAATGTACACTGAAGCTGTTCTGGTGAATACAGAGACCAAGGTACCTGTCCAAAAGTCCATGGAAGTATAGTGATGTGTTTGGGCTTTCCTCGGTAGATCAGTCCGTCCTGAGACAGGACATACTCCTGCCTCTCAGCCTCACTTGCCATATACACAGAATCTCCTATTCCAGCCAATAAGAGAGAGTTACCATGTTGTTCCACCACCTTAGTGTCTATTTTATATCTGAGGCATGCTTATATTCCATTTTACCAAACCATAATTATAATATCTTACTCTTGCACCAGGGGTTAAAGAGCAGCACAAACTGGCCCAAGCTGACTTCCTTTACTTCCTTGTTGACCTGCTCAAGGGCAAGTTGATACAGCCCTATAGGGGCATCAGGACGGGAGCCAATGGTGAGCGATATGCTGCTCTCAGATGCTACCATTGCTGAAGCACTCCAGCGGAATTTGGATAGAAATTTACTGAGTCCAAATTTGACAGCAGTGTCTGCAAGTTCAGAAGGGTCTGGACCTGAAAAAAAAAAAACAGACTGGTTAAATGTAATATACATGTGTGTATTACACAATTTCATAAAACTATTTCACACTACTAACTAGTCAGTGAGACAACTTTTGGAGAGAGTGAGGTACCTGTAGTGGTGATGAGGTTAATGTTGCTTCCATGTTGAAAGTGTGAGCCAGCTTGTAAGTGCAGAGTGATGGTAAAGGGTTGACCTCTCCTCACAATCAATCTGTCCACGCCATTCAGCTCTGTGTGGTGTTCACCATTGTTCACAGTGCACTGCAAATCAACACGCTCTATCTCCAGCTCTGTGAGGGCCACAGAAGATTGATAAGGGCTAGCACTTTCATTCCAACACATTCACGAGTGTACTAGCAAACTCATAGACCTACTAACTGAATTGAAACTGTTTAAGTACAAATGAGCTAAAGTTTCCCTACTTCACACATGAGTATGCTGTAATTAGCATACTTGAATACAAGGACATTTGCATACCAATAGTATTAAAGTTGTCTGTGCTGATAAATGTGGGGGATTTGGTAGCTTAGTGGCTAAGGTGTTGGACTACTGTGCAGAAGGTTGTGAGTTTGAATCCCAGGTCCACCAAGCTGCCTCTGCTGGGCCCCTAAGCAAGGCCCTTAACCCTCAATAGCTCAGTTGTCTAAAAAATTAGATAAACTGTAAGTTTCTCTGGATAAGGGCATCTGCTAAAATGCCAGAAATGTAATGTACGTTAGCATACTTGCACTTACTTACAAGCAGACCATAGCATATGGAATGCTTTGTACAAATTACTGAACCAAAAAATGCCTAAGCATATGTGAATACTAACATTTTTGATAATTTGCATACTATTTGCATATCTGCCATGACAGAATACTAGTCTCCTTGCCTATTTGAATATTATTTGCATATCTGAATACAAGCATCCTTCCTTATTTGAATACTATTTGCATATCTGCCATACTTGATTACTAGCATCCTGCTTATCGGGATACATTATCTTGCATACGTTATATGGAAATAATTGATCTGATTCAATGTTTTTAGAGTCTAGGATTTTAATATAATGGCATTCTAGTGCTCCTTCACCCCACCACAGGAGTCTCCAGCCTTCCCCTTAAAGGGCTGGTGTGACTGGCAGCTTTCATTAGAAACAGGAGACACACCTGGAAGCAGACTGGAGATTAAGGTGAGCTGATTAAACACATGGAATCAGGTGTGGCTCCTGCTTAGCTGGAATGAAAGCCTGCAGCTATACCAGCTTTTCGTGGATAAGATTGAAGACTGCTCTTTCCTTTCATACTCCAGAGTAAATAAAAAAATCTACAAATTTTATTTATTTTTCAAAAAAATTTCTCATTGTTTAATAATCAAACTACTATTACCCTAGCTGAATAAATTGTTTTCTTTTAAAAGTTTTTTTTTTTTTTTATACACATATTTTACTGGATATTTACACTTTAATTATAAAGTCATGTTAATTTCCATCCACTTCCATCAATCTAATGCAGTATTTTTGACACAAGAAAAAATGATGTCCTTTCTGCTGGTTTTTCAAAGCACCAGCACAGTTATAAAACCAGCTCCATAAAAATGTCCAAGCTTTTTCACCTTACCTTGATCCATACTGTTAGTTTGTAACGCTCAGCCTGTGAGACTCTGTGTGTGTGTGTGTGTGTGTGTGTGTGTGTGTGTGTGTGTGTGTTATGTGAGTGTGTGTGTTTTTGTGAGCGAGCTACTGCTGAGGTCACAAGAGGGTTATTTATGGCTTAGCTAATTTTACTGCAGCACGTCACCTTTGAATATCTTTATTTATGGCTAGTCTTGCCAAGCAGAAGACTAACAGAAATATATCAGACACACTTTAGATGAAGAAGAAGCTTTAATTTGCCACATGAATATTACAGTGTACTGAAATTGTTAGGAAGATGGAGTCAGAGGTGGAGTAAGGGTCCAACAGTCATGCTCAGGCTCGAATCCCAGAGCTTCTGATCAGCAACCAAGAGCTTTAACCATTGAGCCACCGTGCATACCTGTGCTGGTGTAATAGTGTATAAGGATAAAGACAATCAAAATGTCTGTGTTAATTAGATAAACGTTGGCAGCAGTGTTGGAGAACTTTCTTAAAACACCTTGAAATCCTGACGTAAGTTCCTATATATAATTAAATATATTCTGAAAGTCTTCTGCAAACCTGGAAGTCCAGCTTAACTCCACATCTTCCGTTTAAATTACTCATTGAATAAGCTCTCAAACAGAGTACACTTGATTTCAGGTCATTATGAATATGAAGAAAAGAAACCAGTCATAATACTTTATTTTTTAACAATTTTCAAAATGTATTTTACACAGAAACATTTGGCTTTCTCTGAGTAAATACACGTGATTTTTGTTCAGCAAATGGATTCAGTTATACACATGCAGAAAAAAATGCTATACAAGAGCAATGTAAAGTGTTTCATTATTATTATTATTATTATTATTATTATTTATTATATATATATATATATATATATATATATATATATATATATATATATATATTTTTTTTCAAATAGAAAAAAGTGTTTAAAAAAATTGTAAAATAACTGTTACTCTGATATATATAAAGGCTTTAGAAAATCCCTCCATGCTAAAATATAACATTTTTTATAAGACTCCTCTATCCAGTAACATGTCTTCTTATCATCTATTTGTTTAGTAAACACCTTTTCCAGCATTAAAATAAGATCAGAATATGGACTATGCTTTAATCAATGCTGTGTTTTTGTTGTGTGACATTGTTCCACTCGTTCCCTGTGTAAGCTTCAGTCTTCCTGCACACGCTTCAGTAGAATGATCAGTTACCTGATGCGTGAAGGTCGACAGCTGTTTAAGCGATGTTTATTTTTCGTTACGGTGATGTATGATGATTAGATTTTACATGCCTGTAACATCAGGTGACAGCACCAGACTTCTAAGCAGAGCGATTAAGAAAGAATATATAGTTTCATATAGAACTAAATAGAAATGTTGCTTTTTCAATATACATATTCCTTACTTTTGCAAAAAATGTGAAAAGAAAATATGATTTAAAAAAAGTCATCTCTGTTTGAATTATCGTGTGTAATTTTTTAAAGAAATATAAATAGAATAAATAGATTCATTCTGTAAATAGAGAACTATTTTTAATAAAGGAGAGCAATAATTCTGAAAATCATAACTGTTTGGACTTCAGCTAATTAATTTTGATAAGTCGGTACAATCAAGGTTGTGTCTTAGAGACGAAAGTTCTGTTCTTACAGCGATTTCGGTGCCAAAATAAATGAACAGCCAAAAACAGAATATTTATTCTGAAAGATTTGGTGGTTCTTGGTTGCTAAAACAGGCCTCCCTAGAAGTTGTATGGAATTTGTATGTTGGGAAAAAGTGACAGTTAAGCATACAATATATTCAGAACAAATGGCAGCATCGGTAAACAGTTAGCAAATCCGTTCTCTAACCTTCTGAGAAATAAGAGGATTGTATTTTATGTGCTGTGCTACTGAGGCCCTTTTTCCTGGACAGAGCAGGTGACGTTTGCTGCATCTGGGGACCAGTAGGAGTCGTAAACCTCCCTCCTGTAATACTGCAGGAACATGAGGAACCACACACACGTGATCCACATGGACCCGGAGACTCTGTGCTCGCTTCGGAAGAGGAAACAGAGGAGGAGAAAACAATGATACAGATGTCCTAGATCATCCTTGTTGATAAAAGATCATTATTTGGGAATGAAAACTGAACTGGAAGAATGCACCACAACACAAGATATCATCACTGTATGATCACAAGGCAAGGGAACGAGGGTGTACGACACACCATCAACAAAGCACAGTAAGAACATTCAAACATATTCTAAATATGAGTCATTTATAAAAAAAAAATACATTTATACAATGCTTCCTTTACTCTAACCATAGTCGATCAGCCATATGAAGCACACGAGACACCATATATGTCTTGTCGACTGACAGTTTTGCAACAGTTCTGTGTCTTTTAGCTTGAGGAGGAAACTTGATTATGTACCGTGGCAATTGCTCTGATGGCCGATCTGAGGTATCTGACCTCCGTGGCCGTTGCTCTGATGGCCGATCTGAGGTATCTGAACTCCGTGGCCATTGCTCTGATGGCCAATCTGAGGTATCTGAGCTCCGTGGCCGTTTTCAGGCACCTGGTTTTCATGGAAATTGCTAGGGGACAAAGAGCCTCTGCCTGAGGAGGAAGATGATTGGCTGCCTGAGGTCGAGCCTATGGATTCTGGCCTAGGCAGTGATGTGTCGCTTTGGTGTCTGGGTGCTGTGAGGTTAGGAGATTTTAATCCTTCAGTCTCTGCTGCTGCTGCAAAAAATAACAAAATGGTTGAAAAACTGAATTCCAAAGGAACATATTCACAGTCAAGACAATGATTAACTTTTGTATACAGTATATGGACATACAAAGCTAATGCAGCATTTTCTACAAGTAAGTTTTTTTCAAAGACCTTGATCGATGTAATGTCATCTTCAAATAATTAGATAATTAGAGTCATAGGATATACAGTGGTGTGAAAAAGTGTTGGCCCCCTTCCTGATTTCTTATTTTTTTGCATGTTTGTCACACTTTAATGTTTCAGATAATCAAACACATTTAAATATTAGTCAGAGATAACACAAGTAAACACATCATGCAGTTTTTAAATGAAGGTTTTTATTATTAAGGGAAAACAAAATCCAAAACTACATGGCCCTGTGTGAAAAAGTATTTGCCCCCTAAGCCTAATAACTGGTTGGGCCACCCTTAGCAGCAACAACTGCAATCAAGTGTTTTCGATAACTTGCAATGAGTCTGTTACAGCGCTGTGGAGGAATTTTGGCCCACTCATCTTTGCAGAATTGCTGTAATTCAGCCACATTGGAGGGTTTTCGAGCATGAACCATCTTTTTAAGGTCATGCCACAGCATCTCAATCGGATTGAGGTCAGGACTTTGACTAGGCCACTCCAAAGTCTTCATTTTGTTTTTCTTCAGCCATTCAGAGGTGGACTTGCTGGTGTGTTTTGGATCACTGTCCTGCTGCAGAACCCAAGTTCGCTACAGCTTGAGGTCACAAACAGATGGCCGGACATTGTCCTTCAGGATTTTTTGGTAGACAGCAGAATTCATGGTTCCATTTATCACAGCAAGTCTTCCAGGACCTGAAGCAGCAAAACAGCCCCAGACCATCACGCTACCACCACCATATTTTACTGTTGGTATGATGTTCTTTTTCTGAAATGTGGTGTTACATTTACGCCAGATGTAACGTTACACAGACCTTCCAAAAAGTTCAATTTTTGTCACGTCACTCCACAGAGTATTATCCCAAAAGTCTTGGGGATCATCAAGATGTTTTCTGGCAAAACTGAGACGAGTCTTTATGTTCTTTTTGCTCAGCAGCGGTTTTCGTCTTGGAACCATTTTTGCCCAGTCTCTTTCTTATGGTGGAGTCATGAACACTCACCTTGACTGAGGCAAGTGAGGCCTGCAGTTCTTTGGATGTTGTTGTGGGGTCTTTTGTGACCTCCTGGATGAGTTGTCACTGTGCTCTTGGGGTAATTTTGGCTGGCCACTCCTGGGAAGGTTCTCCACTGTTCCATGTTTTCACCATTTGTAGATAATGGCTCTCACTGTGGTTCGCGGCAGTCCCAAAGCTTTAGAAATGGCTTTATAACCTTTTCCAGACTGATAGATCTCAATTACTTTCTCTCATTTGTTTTCGAATTTCTTTGGATCTCGGCATGATGTCTAGCTTTTGAGGATCTTTTGGTCTACTTCACTTTGTCAGGCAGGTCCTATTTAAGTGAGTTCTTGATTGCGAACAGGCATGGCAGTAATCAGGCCTGGGTGTGGCTAGAGAAATTGAACTCAGGTGTGATAAACCACAGTTAAGTTATGTTTTAACGGGGGGGCAAATACTTTTTTACACAGGGCCATGTAGTTTTGGATTTTGTTTTCCCTTAATAATAAAAACCTTCATTTAAAAACTGCATGATGTGTTTACTTGTGTTATCTCTGACTAATATTTAAATGTTTGATTATCTGAAACATTTAAGTGTGACAAACATGCAAAAAAATAAGAAATCAGGAAGGGGGCCAACACTTTTTCACACCACTGTACATGTATCTATATAATCTCCATATTTTTGGGACATTTCTGCCTCCACTTATGAAAAGTGGCACTAAATTGAGCAGATATCCAAGATGCCAACCTTCATTATTTTTTAGTTATTGTCTTTTTTTATTATGTCAGTGGTTTTTTATTGTATCAGTTTTATTATATAGTGTTTTTTTAGTTAATATCATAGATCCATAGATCCCTATAGTTATTTAAACATAAACCTTGATTTTGAGAGATACCTCCTTCTTGGAAAAAGGAGGTGATGGTTCTGACATGGACATCTGCTTCTTTAGGTTGAATTTTCATGAAAGGTTTACTACCCATTCCCATGAACACCTGCTCCTGTCTCCGCAACTCTGCAAAGCAAATCCATTTGTAAAGATTAAATTACAGTTCACAAAGTGAACCAGGGTTAAAGCATTGTGTGAGTGAGAGGAAATCCCTCTCTTTTGCTGTTCCTCTCTCTGTATCTCACCTCTGTTCTTCAGGGCCTGTTCCCACAGAATGCGCTCCAGGTCTGCAGTCCAGGCCTCTTTCATGTCCTGTCTCTCTGCCTGAAGCGTATACGTGTCCTGAGCTCTTCTTCTTCTGAACCAGATCTCAAAGCACAAGCCACTCTGTCCACAGTTCTGGGTTAGTCCAATGTCACATGTCTGTTTTTCAAATCGACGCATGACAGGTGGAACAAAATCAAATACACAGACATGCAGTGGATACGTTCTGAAGTTACATTAATTATGTGCCAGTCATTTTCTATAATAATCGATGATCAGCAGATAACTGATAACAGGCTTCATATTATTTATATTAAACTCATTCTGTAAAAAATACACTTTAAAGTTTCAATGGAAGTGTAACCAAGAAATGTACCTTGAAAGACTGTTTGTAGACATACACATCATCTCCACGGTGCGTTTTCTTTGTCTTGGTGAACAAAATAAGATCCTGGAACAGAAACACTCGACGCAAAGCACACTTCTTGCGAAATGTTATGTAGAGCTCATCTTGGCGAATTAACTGGCCTTGTTCCTGCAAGTTCACCTAAAGAAACAGAAAAGGAGTAGTCATCAGATCCAGAGTTGTGAAACATCCATGAAATAACAGCCGTTCCCTCACCAGACTCTGAATCTTCCACTTTTCTTACTCACATCACAGTCCTGGATGGCGTCCATGGTGAGCAGGTCGTTTCCATGGCGTAGCTGGAATCGGACCACCTCAGCAGCACCATGGATCTCTTTGCGCTCTGCGTCATGTGCTGATCCACATTCCTCCAGCATCTCCTGCAGCAGCAGGCTGTACTTACTGATCCTCTGCACTGGCTTCAGCAGGTAGGAAGAAAGATCCATGCTGTCTCCCAGCTCCAGCTGCTTACTCTGCAGGAATGAAAAGCCATACTGAACAAATAAACAAATTTTCTTTGCTAGATTATTTAGATGAAAGAAATGGTACCCCAAAAGACTTGCCTAGTCTAAAATATCTGAATTCTATTGAAGAAGCAAGAGCAGTTTCAATTTACAGTTAATATTCAGGTTCTCAGGTGTGTCTCGAGGATTAAATGAACCTGTTTGGAATTATATTGATTAGTATTGAGTAGTAATCTAGCTTACATCATATTATCTTTTTGTTAGATGACCTACAAAGAACAGCTCTTCTCTGAGCTAATGACCAATATGATGGTTACATTTAGTCTACTTTTTTATAGACATTCCTTACCTTGAAGTACTTATGCTGTTGGATCAGCGCATCTGATTGAGGCTTGTTCTTGCTGTAGAGAGCGTACAACCCAAAATTCTCTCTCTGCACCCAAAAACATTCATTGAAATGACACAAGAACAAACAAAAATCAATGCAGAAAAGAAATAATATATTGCAGTATAAAAAAAACATCAGCTGTAAGTCGGAGGAACTCACATGTCTGAGGAAGCAGCGGCCCACATGGAGTGGTTCGGTCCGGCAAGCCTCAAGTTCCTGCAGGAAGTAATGGCAGTGGAAAGCATATAGGTTCTCGAGGTTTCCAAAGATCCTTCCACGCTGGCCTCTTAGGTCTGGAGGCACATCTGGCCGGGCCAGCAGGGGGAGATAATGAGTCAGGATGTAAGCCAGAGATCTTACATACTCCAGCTCTGTCAACAGCAATTCCTCCATGATGCACTGCAGCCTCCTATGACAGAAACTGGGATTTAAGAAGATATTTCCTTACAAATAAGGTTGAAATGTGCTCACAGGTGGAGAATTATAACTTTTGGATGCAGATCTGTATTTGTGGATGTGACTCAAACAGGGAAAGAGCAAAAACAGTAGGAAAAGGAAAGGACTACAAGTCAGGTGGACTAGTAATATAACTTTAGATTATTTATATTCTGTGATTTGTAATGTGTTGATTATTTAAACATAAACCTTCTTCGATAGCATGGAATCAAATATTACTTCAAAGTAGTACATCTATTAATTTCCTAAAATCTCTTGTTGGTCCCCCTTTTGCTGCCAAAACAGTCCTGACCCGTTGAGGCATGGACTCCACTAGATCCCTGAAGGTGTGCTGTGGTATCTGGCACCAAGATGTTAGCAGCAGATCCTTTAAGTCCTGTAAGTTGCGAGATGGGGCCTCCATGGGAGGATACTTAAAGGATACTTACAGGATTTAAAGAATGTACAGGACGTAAAGGATACTTTTGATAGATACCGACCTCTGTAGACCGGGAACACCCCACAAGAGCTACAGTTTCTGAGATACTCTGGTCCAGTTGTCTAGCCTTCACAATTTGGCCCTTGTCAAACTCACTCAAATCCTTACACTTGCCCATTTTTCCTGCTCTAATACATAAGCTTTGAGGACAAAATGTTCACTTGCTGCCTATTTATAATATATCCCACCCATTAACAGGTGCCATGATGAGGAGATAATCAGTGTTATTCACGTCACCTGTCAGTAGTCATAATGTTATGCCTGATCACTGTATGTTCTAACAATATTATTGCAATCATACATATTGCTGCTTTCCATGCCAGGACTTGAAATGTTGTTTGCTGCTTCATTCTTCCTGCTAGCATTCTCTGCAGAGTAGGAGAAGCTACCAGAGTGTTGTATTGGGTTTTGGAGCACTGAGGTTTGACATCCAGAGCAGGTAGGTCTTAAGATTTGGGAATTGAAGCAGATGAGTAGCGAGGTCTTAGATTCAGTGAATGTAGATGGTAGGATCTGAATCTTAGAGGAAGAAGAGTCCTCCTTAGTGTATTTGAGTATTTGTACTTAGTATATTTAAACTGTGGTGCCAGCTGAACCACTGGCAACCAACTGTGTCAGAACCTGCAACTGTTGCTTGCCTGTGGTCGTGGGTTGTTTTCCTGGTTGACTTTTGGTCAGTATCTGCAACTGGAGCCATTTTGGAACCTTTACGTCCTTTACGGGATTGTCTGAAGCTGATGTTGAAGCACGACACTGTGCCGTGGATGCTATCTCGGTTATTCTGGACATTGACTTCTGTGCATTCAAGTTCGTTCTGATGTGTGTCAGGCTGCGGAAGCGATGGTCCTACATCAGTGCTCTCCTGTTCTGCATTACTGTGCTGTTGATAGTGTAAAGATACAGGTACTGAAGGTTGTTGGTCTTGCTCCAACTCCTGCAGGATGTCCTCCAGTTGCTGACTGACCTCCTGACACCTCAGCCAAGTCAGGTTCCACACCTTCTTTCCCCAGGAGTTCTGCAGAGAGCAGGCCTGGGTCTTAGCCTCCTGGAAGTGTTCAGGGGAAAACTGGCTGAGCTTTTCATGGCATCCCTGAAGAGTAGCCCATTTCTCTTGATGATTCATATATTGGAGTCTCTCTTGTTCCAATTGCTGAGAGCAGTCTGTGGCCACCTCAGTTGCCTGTCAAAGTAAGAAGTGAGTACACTGATTAGATTATATGACAACAACCCCAGCAAACACCAGGTAACCAGAGAAGTCCATGGATTTTTATTAAATTGGCCCATAAATTGACAGATTTCCTCTCTGTCTTGGTTTACCTTTAATTGACCCCTAATATTGTACCTTTCTTGGTCTAATGACTTCATATGACCACAGTTTCAGTTTCACCATGCAAAAATCTAAATGTTCGACCAACATTTGCTAAATATCTTTGGTAACTGTTAAGCTTTGCCTAAAAGCAGTTTCTTGACTAGCTGGAGGTCCAAAAGAAAGACAAAAAAAAGGAAACTTGCCCTCTCACAGAAGTGGCACAAATTTAGCATGGTCTTCAGCTCATCACAGTACTGCTTTGCTTGAGAGAGAAATTCAGACAAGTTTGATTTGAATGTAGATATCATTATGTTGAACACTTCCATCTCAGGATAGTTTGGTCCCTGAATACATTCTGCTTCATTTAGTAACATCATCGCCTGAAGCTTATGCTCCTGTAAAACATATATAACACAGATTGATTTATTAAATTACTATGGTTGAACCATAGTAAGAGGAAAATATTATGACTTCATAAATTTGTTTTGTTTTATTTGATGTAATTGAGTTGACTGAGAGTCAGGAATGAATGACTACATTAGCTTCAGAGAGGACAGCGGTTAAGCATTGGAGAATCTCCTCAAAGCTCCTGCTTGGTTCCTCTGCAGATTCAGCCTCGAGTATACGTCTCTCTCCCTCCACATCAAACCACTCCTTTATCTGGAGAAAGCCAACACAGGTTCTAAACTTGGGATGACTCCCGTATCCCAAGTCAAGTTCATCTCACACATCAAGTCTATGTATTCTTTAAAATGGCAATTAAGAATCATTCAAGAATTTTCCACTGTAGTGGTCCAGTGAATTCCTGGAATGTTAGTCAGCTAGACTTATGATTGTGATTGGATACCTCCATAAACCTTGATTCCATGTTTCTGAGATGTAGCAAGAAGCCAAGGTGTTGAAATGATATATTGGACCTTCTCACCAGCACATGAACATGTTCCTCTACCTCATTGTAAAGGGCATCCACAGTATCCATAACCTTACTGGAAAAAGCATAACAGAGATTTTTTTCACTGTTCAATATTATTTACAATATGGGAATGCACTAGAAAAACTTTCAGAGTTGTATTTTCAAATGATGAGACCATGTCCATGATACCTGTAATATTCTTATGCTTTGTTAAGAGCCAATCAAATGTTATATAAAAGTCAGATACTGTGTTCCTCTTGGCTACGGTAGGTGTCTGTCAATCTATGCAAATGAGTTGGGAAGTTTAGGTTGTGCACTGTTTTGATGCCATTGAGTTTTTCACTGAATGTATCCTGTTGTTGTGTAATAAACCTTCGTGCAGTAAACCCATTGTGCATCAGAGCCTCAATATACACTTTAATGGTATACAAAATATAACAATACCATGCTGTTCAACTTTGTTAGACATGCAAGGTATCCCTGTTAGGTTGACACATTAGCATGGGTTCCTTAGGTAAGGGTTTAAAGAGTAGCACTTTAGCATTACCAGCTTGTCTCGTAGTGTGCTCCTCTTGCATCACTCTCCCATCTCAACCTGGCCAACAAGGCTCCGCTTTCCTTTTGTAAGGTAACTAATTGGGTGTCTTCAAGTACATCTTTCATTAGAACCCTTTGGTCATTAATGCACTGCTGCACATCCTTTAAAGACAGAAATAAAAATTGATCAGGGACAAAAACCGAACATGTCCTTCAACAGGAGTGCTAAGATAGGAGAAGGTTCTGTCATAGCATTTTTTTGCAGCATTTTTCTATACACAAACCTCACATACTGTAGCTGCTGCAACCTAAATGATAACAGGAGCTTATTTTAACTTATAAAATAATAACTTATTTTACTCGCATTCCAGTCAATGCAGCAATTCTAAATGGATAAACAAAGTACTTCTGTTGGCGAATCACAGTGATCTAAAAAGTATAGAACCGTTATTGGAAAATAAGCGGCTGCCAGCTGGTAACAGTAACAGCAGGCCACATAAACACAGACAATGTTGCAGGATTTGAACTATACCTGAGCTGTGTCTATTTTATGGACCCCTTCTAACTTCCTTATGGCTTCTTGAAGCAGATTTGATGCTTCCTTCATGGCAAACACAAATGGATACAGTTCCTGTAAATCAGACAACAGAATTTATAGCTTGTGCAATTTTTTTAATAAGAAGTAGTTATGAGAAATTTATATCCTGTGATTTATAATGCTCATGATAAAACTAACCTGATGAAGGTGCAGCCAGTTTCTGTGACTGTAAAGAAAAGTGCCTTCCAGGGCTGGGCTCAGCTGACTGTAATCTATATATCTGTGAAGAGCTTTCAGGGATGTCACGACCTCCTACATTAAAAATGAGAGGGATTTTTTAAGGTAGTGTATTGTGCTTTTATTATCTCTATGTATAATACTTGATAATGCTTTTACATATGAGGATATAATTATACATGTTAATTTTATTATGACTCAACAATACAAAAGCCCCCAACCATGTCTCCGTGGTATTTCCTGGAGCTATAACTTTTCTCCTTACTGATCAGCAGTAGCACACAGTGGACTGCTTTTGGATTCTGCTCCTAAATAATTCAAAGAAAAACACCAAAGGCAAAATTTCTACACAGAAGCAAAGGACATTATTCTCTGTCACGTAAGCCTTGTCATTTAATACAGATTGTATTGGAAGCTGGAATAAAAAATGGGACCATCTGAAAACCCTTAAGGATGGTTGTTGGGAAAAAATTATGCCCATTTACACCACAGTCCAAAAATGAAGAAGCAGCAGAAATTATACAACCCCCCACCAAAAAAAAAAAAAAAAGAACATAACAGATAATAATGCTTACATAATTAATCTGTATAATTAAATAACTAAATTTTTTGATTTAGAGTTGTACTATAACACAAGTATATGTTGGGTTTGTGACCAATACAGGGCAGTTATAGTAAAAGTACAGCACTGTGAATCAAGTGAACAATCTGGCAAACCATTTTAGCTGAGCTTTTTTTTAGACAGTTTCACATGTTATGGTGATTGCTGGCACATTGCCAATATTTGTCAAAATAATCTAGCATCCAGACTCATGGCCTGTAGTGCAAGCTTGCTAAAGTTGCTATTTAATGCTAACAACACACCAGTGATTCTCTTTTAAACTGGACTACACAAGCACTCACCTGCACCATCTGCAGAGCTTCAAAGAATTCTGGGTATGGTGGTATCTTACGGCTGTCGTACACAACCATCATTCCAAACTCTCTCTCATCCTTCCTGTTTGGAAACATATTGTGTAGATTTGCTTTATAAACGGTTAAGTTATACTTCACAGTATTAAAATTACAACGAAATATCATATTTAACGCATGTTGGGATTCAGTACCACAGTAAAACCATGGTAGTATCAAGGTATCAACCCTAATATACCTTAGGAAAACATAGTGGTTTCATAGTTACCATGAAGTACAGTAGTCAAACCACTGGGCTATCAACATTACTATAATGTGCCAAACTGAATCTACAGTATCATAGTATCATGGTTGCCATGGAGCACAGTAGTAAAACCTTGGTAATGCCATAGTCAGAATAGTACCAAACAAGAGTAGTATCATGGTTGCCATGAATTACCACAGTAAAACCATTATAATGTCATATTAATATGAAGTACTTTAATAAATCCATGTAGTATCTTGGTTAGAATGTAGTACCATAGTCTAACCCCTGTAATCTTGTTGGTAGCATGATGTACCATTGGAATATCATGGTAGTATCATAGTTGGCATGAAGTTCCATACCATAACCATGATTATGTTATAGTTGATACATATGCTAAAACCATTAGCTAATCCTAGCCCACATGGTTGCCATCAGGTACCATAGTAGAACCATGGCAGTAGCATGGTTATCATGACATACCATACAAATGCATGGCAGTATCACAGTTACCATGAAGTATTCTAGTAAAATGATGGTCTGCCTTGATGTGGTTGCCATGAAGTACCATATTAAAACCATCGTGAGGAACATTTCATACCTAGTGATTGTATGGAAGTAAAGCAGAAGTTTACATAGTGCCCTGCTGGACATCAGAGGAGACCGCCAGTGTTGATGATCACCATAAACCTCCACCACTACTCTGTTTGTGTGATCTCTGCCACCTGAGGAGGAGACAGAGAGTTGTATTCATCGCATTGCAAAGTTATGAACATTGGGTTAGGATGGTAAAGGTTGGAATGAACTTTCTAAATGAACATTCTAAAGTTCTAAATGAACTTGATGGTAGCCAGTGCACATGCTTGAAAGTCTGATCAGAATTGCTTGATTACAATCTAACCTTTTGTTTAAAACTCATTTTTATTTAATTTGACAGATTTTTTACCTGTCAGGCAAGATAGTCCTGCTTTCAGGAGGCAGGTCTCTGGATCAGATGGAGCTGGGAATGGTGATCTCTTTCGAGGCTTTTTTATATCAGTATGGTTTAACAAGGACACAGTTTTATTTGTGTGGGGTCCCTTAGCAAGAAGGGGAAGATTTCTATGGTCCTGATCTTCTTCTAGAGGAAATGTGTAAAAGGAACACACATATACGCAATCTTGGCAACATGTAAGTATATCCATTTTTTTTTATTCTTTCACCAATATTCTAATAATTAAAATGCATCTTAAATAAAACAGGGGAGAACCTTTAAATAACCTTGAATTGGTCTTACCTTGCACTGGTTGCTTTCGTCTGTTTAACTTTGGTGAAACAAGTCCAAATGAAGTGGTCTTTTTTCCAGTATCTACATGTAACCTTGGGGTCATGTTGGTCTTGCTGTCTGATTTTCCCTCGCTGGGATATCCTCGAACAACAGTGTGACTTTTCTCAGGTTCTGTTTCAACCATATTTGGGGTGATACAGGCAATGAGTCCTTCACTCAGTTCTGTCATATCCGCCAAGATACCCTGAGAATGCTCAGTAAATTTTCTATGATTTTCACTGGAGTTATTATTTGTAGTTTGTATCTCTGGAAACAGTTTCAGAACTGGTCTGTTGAGATAATCTGTTCTCACTGGTCTCTCATAGATAACTGGTTCTTTTATCCTGTTTTCACTTCTAACAGAACATTGCTCTTCCCCACAATACTCCTTGTAGCGGCATTCTTGGTTCTTGGTCCCTTGTCCATGCTTTCTCCTCAGGCAAGGAGTACAAGGCTGCTCTGCAAACCTTACAGTCCGTCCGCAGGTGGGACGATCATGACCCTGGTCTACAGGAGGCTTGTGTGGCTTTTGCAAACATGTTCTAAGTTGAGCACTTGTCTGTTCCACATTGTTTACATCCTCATCCACAAAACAAGCTTTACTGCGACTGTCCCAGGTATTAGGAGACACCCAGCCAAGTGGCTTCACCTCAGGCATGGCTTGATTCATCATACTCTGTCTGGAGCTGTCTACCAAGCACAATGACACTGCAATCCCATCCTTAGCGGGACAGATCCTGGTCTCAACCGAATAACCCTGCCAGGAAGGTCTGTCCAATGGCTGCTGTTGATTGGAAATGCCAGAAGAATCCATGTGCTGTAACTCTGGGTAGGCCACCTGATCCCAAGGCACCTTCACTATGCACTGCTCAGTAGCCAGCACACAGTGACGGAGCAGCCTTCCATGCCTGCCTACGTTGAGCTCTTTTAGCCAGTCCTGGGTGAAAATACGGCTAAATGAGTCCTCAGGTATTGGAGTTTCCTCCAAATCATGCTGCTCCTCATCCAACAGACTTCGAACCACGATATAGACAGCCTGCTTTTTAAATGGCACCACCTGTAGGTAGAAGTCTTCAAACGACAGCAGCAGTGGGTTGATGGGAGCGAGATGGATTACAATGTGGTCATACAGGCACAGTGGCCAGCCAGAACAGTGGAATGGCAAGTCTGAATATGGCACCTGGACAAAAGAGGAATTCTCTGATAATGCGTTCACGTTACAGTTTAATGGTGCTTGCCATATCGGAATACTTTATTTACTTCTAACTCTATGTAAATATAAAATGAGGCTAGACAGGACTAGTTTATCCTGATATTTGAGAAGGTGTTCACATGAGTGTAGAAAAAATAGAAGCATCTAAGAAAGATGAATTTTTTCCCCACCCATGATGAACCAAACAAATTCATGTCATTTTCTTTAGTTGGATTTCCATTTTTCACAATTTTGGAATGCTTGTGGGTAAGAACTACTAGCTAATCATAGCACAAGAGGCAGGATTTGTCGGAATATGGATGGAAAAAATAAACCCGGGGTATCAATAAATCACTGAGCAAAGGTACTTCTTCTTGGAGATGAGGCTAAGACAACTCAGGCTTTTTGAATTGATAAGAATTCCAATAAAGTAGATTTCTTTTATCCACACCATCAAGTAGCACAGATGATTAAAAATATATATCAGATTTTGACTTTGTAGTTTGACTTTAGTGATATTTAATGAGATCATTAGATACTAACCCTCTACCTCTAAAACTAAGGTACATCAAACAATAAATAAAAACCAATAAAAAAAAACTAAGGTACATCATGCTGAGACTGTGACATTATTAGTTGGATATAACATATAGACAGAAAAACACAGATAATTACCGATAGCTTGTGAAATAGATCTTTACACTAATAGTGTGAGGGAATGCTCTTGAAGTCAGAGGTATGCTTCTGATCTCTGCTCCAGAGGTCTACATGAATAGTTGATGCATGTGCAAAGACAGATCATGTTCTGCTTATTTTAAGGAAGGCATGTTCAGAAAGAAAGGCCCAAAATGTACATGCATGGAATCAGCATGCGAAAAAATAAATATAACAATATATTACATTTGTCATATTTAACTGGACAGATTTTTTTGGGAAATATTCTAAATTCTAATATTCTCTTCATGCATGAAACATTCACTGTAGAGTAAAATTCCTATTAGTTTTTGCAAGCTCTTGCTTGTCTGTGTTGTGACACCACTAAAAGAAATCTATCTATCTATTTTAATTAGGCTGCAGCTTTTCATACTCACACAAGCTGCTTGGCGAACCCTCTCCAGGAGTCGCCTGGCTGGGATCAGGAAGTCAGTTAGGCACTGAAGCGAATCGCCGCCATAAAGACCCTCAGTGACATGTAATAGTTGGCTGAGGACAGTGGGAGCTGCGGCTTCAAACGGAGGGTAGAGAGCAGAGAGAGTGCTCAGGATGGAGTCCAAGGAGTCTGGGTTCTGGAGATAGAAACAGAGGTTTTACCTTCTCGTTATTGGTTGGATAATTGAGATATAAATGTCCTATTTTAGATTTTTTGCAAATGCTTTTTGCATTTACAGCACAGCAATTTCCTTAACATCCAAAAACATGCAATCTACAAATACCCTGGTGAAACTATTGGGAGCAATCTGCACACTATTAGCATGTTAATTTTTAACCCTTAAAGTAGCAGGTAAAACTGTTGATTGTTGAATGTTGAAGATTTCAAGCCAATGCCATTGTGACACTTCTAGGCCCTTGAGCAAGAAGTCTGAATTTCTCAACTGAGTTCTATGTTGCTTTACATAAAAGTGTAACAAATGCATCAATGAAATACAAAGGAAGCTATTTTGGTAACACCTACCATACTACAAGAAGCCGATTAGACTCAGTACTCAACGTCTAATCTGAGTAAAAAAAAAAGCATTTGAGACTCTGAAAGAGTTCATAGGCAACAAACTGTCACATTTGATTGATTCACTTCAGTACAGCGTTTTGGTCCATGAAGAAATCTTTCTTCATTTTGTTTTCCAGCTGAACAATACATTAGTATATTGATCCTAAACTATCTCTACCCTAAATATTCTGGTGTTCTCTCTGAAAACAACTCAGCTAATTAACCAGTCCAAACTAGCTTAAAGTTTGGCAATAGATTTAACAGATTGGATCCCGAGCCCGGATTCCTATCTGAGTGGAATTTCTCTGCATCTCCTCCCCAGGTCCTCATGGGTTTCTTCTGGGTTCCATCCTATGGGATTTCCTTCTAATCAGTTTTTTTTTCCTAGCACTAGACATTTCTGTGTACGTGTGGTCAGGAGTAGATTTAAATATACACACCTTATCATGAGCAAGAACAAGTTAATAAATCACACTCTATCAGTAAAGCAGTTTACTATGGAAGTAAAATAGCGACAAATGTATTTGACGCAAAAAAGGTGCTGAATAGCAGTAACTGAAAAACAATGCATCGTATTAACAATGCTTGCATTTTAAGGATCTGCAATTCAACATAGTTGCATAATTAAGCTGTGAATTTTTCAAGTGGAGACACAGAATCGCATTGTTTAAAATTTCAATATTAAATATTCAGATTTTTAAAATACAGACTTTAATAATTGAAAGGACATTTCGGTGTGTATTATTTCACTTCCACAGATTCAGTGATTCAAATTCGCCCAGAAATTCAAAGCTGCACATTCGGGTATCGCAGGAAGAGCAATCAAACATCAATGCATAATCGAAACCTGCTGCTTGTCCGCTTCACCAGCAGGTGGTACAACGGGTTTAATGAGTTTACGCTCCAAACTACATGTTGGCACGGCTGATAAATGAGATGCCTGGAGTGCATGTCTGGTCTTTGTAACAGCCAAAACTGTATGTTTACATGCATCACATTATGGTGTGTTGTGCCCTTTAAGAGACTGATCACTTCACTTAATGCGCGCTATACGGTGATGACGTAGAAGAACTACTTGACCGTGTGCTGAGAACCACGATAGATGTATGTGCTCTCCAAACTTTTGTCATCTTATTACTTTATTTTTATTTTGTAACGCTAAGAAAGAGCCAATCTTTCATGTATGAGAGAAGCGCGTCCCTGTGTACCTACCATTAAACGAGTGGAATACAGACTTTTTTTCCTGCAAGCTCTTTCATTTCTTTGATTTAACCGGAGTTATCTAGGCCAAAGCGTTACATCTTCAGGTTCTCTTGTTCAGGAACAGGGATTATGCACGACTGCAATTTCAAATGGAATAAAGGCCACAGGACGAGACCTTAGTGAACTATCCATCAACACACTCGCTCCAAATTTCACCTTCATCCACCATGGACTGAATTCCTTAAAGCAAAGAGGGATTACAGTTACAGTGTAGTTTCTAGCGTAAGTTTCCATCCACAGAAAAGGAAAATTTCCAGTGGCACTATCAGAGTTAACCTCCATACAGAATATTTTCTTTTTTACTGCTAAATACCAAGTGTGTAGTAGGAATAATTGGAGGAAGCGTGGGAGAAACGGATACAAAGCTGAAATATGGGCCTTGTAGGGAACCGCAGGATATCACTGAAAAAATCAAAAGCTTTAGAAGCGATAGACTTGTGGACGTTGATGATTGACACCTTGTTAATGTTGTAAGATTTAAAAACAGAGACAGCCGGCATTAGAAGTTCGAGCTTAGGGCACATGAAAAGGCTAAAGCTTAAAATCCTTACATTTGATTAATTCTGTTGGTGTTAAAACAAAGCTGTGAAAAGCCAGTGAGAGTGCTGGAAGAGACTGAGGTTTCATGTTTCCACTGATTCCCACTGATTCTTGACCTTTTGACCCATAACCTCCTCTTTAAGTGTAGTCTTAATTCATCACACCTGCCATATCACAGTCACAGTGGATCCACGGGTAATGGCCAAGTGGTTCATCATCACTTACACAGATTTGAGCAACACTTATAGCAATCTATCATTAATCTAACAACATGTTTATGAGTGGCACTAAACCTGCTGGACAATTAACCTGTAAATCACATCATATTTCACAAAACAGAGAAGCAGTTGCATCATCACTGAATCATACAGTGACCAGAATCTGAGGTAAAGACAGAAAACAAAAAACAACCAGCTCTTCACCAACCAGATCCATCCAACATATCAGGATAGGAAAATATCAGCCTTTTTTGCCTTTTTTTTTGGTTAATTAACCTTTTGTTGAATGTTTTGCACTGGACATATAGTGTAAATGAAAGTCCATAAATCCATTACAATGTGTTTTTGTGACAACAATTTAAAAAATTTGAGTTTAAATAATTAGTTTTAAAAAATTGCATTTTAATAATTGTTATGTGAAAATCTGAATATTAGCATCAACAAACCTGTTAGCATCCAGTTACTTTCTGAAAATATCTCTTTGTTAGGACAAAAGAATCTCATTAATGTTAGGAAACATCTCATTGAGATTCAAGCATGAAATAAACTGCATCTAAACCTGTCAGTTGCACCATATGACAGAAGCTTGTCACTTTAGTGACCATGTGACCATGTGAGTAAAAAACAGCTCAATTATATCACGTTTATTACATATCGATTCCATAGCAACATTCTCTTATAATACCATGATGCTTTTCGTGATGTTTTATTGTAATAACCAAATATTCATAATGAGATGATTTTTGTCTTTTGTTTTTTTCTCTTAAGGTATTTGTGTAGTAATGAGATGCCTTTCTTGTAATAAGGAGGTATTTTTAATAATAATAATAATAATAATAATAATAATAATAATAATAATAATAATAATAGGATGATTGTCTAAATTTTAACGTGTTTTAGAAGAAGAGTCATTTTTAGTATACTTTGCATAAACTGCATATTAAAAAACAGGTTTCATGTGTATAAAGGAAATGAATGAACCTGTTCATTAAAATCAGTTATTAAATTTCACTCAGATGCAGGATTCAGTTTGCTGAATAAATGATCTTTAGTTTGTCGTCTCAGTCTTCACCGAGTCCTAATTTAGAGCTAACGCCTTCCTGCAGCTGTCTCACTGCCTCCGCTACACCTGACTCATCCCGACCTGTAGTGGTTGTAATGAAGCACTCACAGTTGGCTCCCTGTGACCTCTGACCCTCAGACCCATCCGTCAACCAAATGATTGACCAGGACCTTGTGTGGAGTAAAAAAAAAACTAGTGCTCTAAGATTGATTCAAGACAGCAGTGAGATGGAAAAAATGGAAAAAAAATATGTTAGGACAAAGATAAATCTTTCAGAAAATGTATAATATTTTCCATTGGACTTTATATCCCCATATATTGAAATCTCTCTCTCTCTCTCTCTCTCTCTCTCTCTCTCTCTCTCTCTCTATCTGTGTGTGTGTGTGTGTGTGTTTGTGTGTGTGTGTGTGCGTCTCTATCTGTCTGTGTCTCTCTCTGTGTCTTTCTCTCTATCTGTGTGCGTGTGTCTCTCTCTTTCTCTCTCACTCTATCTCTCTGTGTCTCTCTCTGTGTCTCTGTATGTGTCTCTCTCTCTCTCTCTCTCTCTATCTGTGTGCGTGTGTCTCTCTCTCACTCTCTATCTCTGTGTGCATGTGTCTCTCTCTCACTCTCTCTGTCTGTCTCTCTCTCTCTCTCTCTCTCTCTCTCTCTCTCTCTCTCTCTCTCACGCCACAGAAATTAAAGAGATGAAATCTACTGTCCCAGAGTTCCTTTTAATTCCACATCTCCAGCTAAAAGCTGAAGGCTCTCATTTTGCCAAACAGGGAAATGATTCTGTTTCCTGTGTTTATGTCACACACATCTTCTCAGACTGAAACTCATCCTGCTGATAAGCAGATCGAGATTTTGTCAGCTGAAGTGTTCTGTCGTCCATCACTATGGCAGTTCCTAAACTCCCAGCTAACTCAGACTGTTGACACCGAACGAAGTTTAATGTGTGATACATAATTTCTTGCTGCTTTCAGTCAATAAGAATCATCTACAGTATATTTCCTGGATCTAATGTGTAAATGAAAATTTCATAGATTATCCATTTTCTCATTTTCCTCATTTGTTTTTTTTTTTCCATCATGTAATTACTTATTGAATTAGTCTGTTTCACCCTGACTGCACTTTCATTCAGGACTGTTTAATCTTCACATTAGCATATTGGACTGGAGTTTTGCCTGTAAACAATAAGAACCATGTAATTACACACACACACACACATGCACACATGCACACACACGCACACTGAGGTTAATAAGACCAGCAGGTAACAGCAAATCTGTTATTCCAACAAATCCCTGTTGATTAAAAACACACAAAGTGTACTGTTTTCTTATTAGCCTCAGCAGTGATTGGCATTGTCTATCTTTCTCAAAGTAAGAGTAATAGTTGAATGAAAAATTATTCACTTGGCTTAACATTTCATGGACAAAGTAAAAAAAAACAACAATATTAGACAGAAAAAAAGCTTTTGCTAGCATAGCTGTGTCTGTTATTATTAGTGAAGGAGGTGTGGCCTAGCTGTGCCTATTATTAGTGAACGAGGTGTGGCCTAGCTGTGTCTGTTATTATTAGTGAAGGAGGTGTGGCCTAGCTGTGCCTATTATTATTAGTGAACAAGGTGTGGCCTAGCTGTGTCTGTTATTATTAGTGAAGAAGGTGTGGCCTAGCTGTGCCTGTCATTATTAGTGAAGGAGGTGTGGCCTATCTGTGCCTGTCATTATTAGTGAAGAAGGTGTGGCCTAGCTGTGCCTATTATAATTAGTGAAGGAGGTGTGGCCTAGCTATGCCTCTTATTATTAGTGAAGGAGGTGTGGCCTAGATGTGCCTGTCATTATAGTGAAAGTAAAGATAAACAGGTTACTAATCTGTTTTAAACTGAGTTGAAAGCAAATCTCTCAACAATAATTACATTAACTGCATTCATTTCTGCATTATAGTTAACTGTTCTTTATTAAACTTTAGCACCAAAAGATACATAATGTAAAACAAGAAACTTACACCGCAAAAATTGAGTACAAATAAATTAATAACGGTGTTCAACTGAACTGGGTTTAAAAATGACAAAACCATTCTGCTGATTAACCACCAACAACATTCTGCATTATACAATACAAACGACTCGGTTTGTTCATGTTACATAAATCAGTCAGCAGAGTGTTAATCTAAAGTGTTACCATGTCGCTTATTGCTACGCAGCAAAAACATTGTCCACACCACGGCCTTGTCGTTTAGAACATTTACCAGATGACCAAATACCACAGCACACAGTACTGCAGGATTTAAACCACTGAATTATCTATAAAATAAACTTTAAAAAACTTCATCAGGTTGAAATAACCTGTAACATAATAATGGCATTAATGTGTGTGTGTGTGTGTGTGTGTGTGTGTGTGTGTGTGTGTGTGTGTGTGTAAGTGCACACATGTTATTAAATTGAAATTGTGACCCAAATAAACAGAAGATTGTTACCATTTTGTCCTGAAGGAGTTTTATTGAGTCAGAAGTTTCTTCATCGGTCCTGTATGAAGAATCCTAAACTTCATCATTTTGGTGAAAGCAAGCGGCACACAACTTCCCTCTCTCTCTCTCTCTCTCTCTCTCTCTCTCTCTCTCACTCTCTCTCTGTCTCTCTCTCCTCATCTCTCTCAACAATGATGTTTCTCTGCTCTGACTTCTGGAGTGTGTAATGTAAACTGAACGTCGAACACGTGAGAAAGCGAGGCAGAGAGATAAGCAGGGAGTTCAGAAGAAAGACATTTAGCCTGAACCTCTCTTGAGAGGTAAATTTACATATTCACCATTTCCTGCGTGTCCTCCATTTTAACCTCCATTTTCTCTGGCTTTTTTGACTTCTTGTTTTCTGCCTAATTTAAAACAGTAGCTTATTTTCTAGAATTTTCCTCAGCATAATGTATAATGTATTTATAAGTGGAGTTACTGTTATTACCTCAAAGGTGGTTAGCTTCCTCTAGAAGAGTGAATTATTCTTAGATTTTTTAAATATCTGTTTATAGTTACATTTACACAGTAATTACATTTAACAGAGTTCTTCACTTATAACCCTTTCTTGAAATTAATAGGACAAAAAAGTACATCTTAGCAATTTCGTGAAATATGATGAATAAGTGTCTGTGCAGCGGGACAGTGTATTCATGATGAATGTTGTGCAACAATCCGGAGAGGAAAAGAAGGATTACTGCTGTAATTATTGCTGGATTATTGCTGTACCAGAAGATGTAAAAATCACACATACTGCATATAGAAATGCATGCGCACCACAGTGAATGTAGTTCATATGCAAATTCCAAGAAATGCTTCTCCTTTTCCAATGGACAGAATCTCCAGGCTTGTTTCACACACTTTTTGTGCAGTTTCAGAAGTAGACATAGTGGAGACCTGGCAACCCACGAGAAAATCAGGACATCTGTCAAGGACGTGTTATTTAACAGAAGAGTATTTGATAGAAACACAACTGTGTCTGTGTTTTCTGGTTGAGGAATCACCATCCTCTAAAGACTTACAGTCAAAGATATTAATCCTTTATCCTCTCCAGCAGTTATAGGACTCAGATATATGAAATAAACAACCAAGAGAAGATAAAGATCAGTAAATATAAGGAGTAAATACAGATTGGCGACAGGAAACAGTTCTCAGAGAATCTGAGTGGTATCCAGATGGGGACATTCCTTTAGTCCTGGCTTTAGGGCTGGACAGAAGATATTTCATTTGTAAACAATCCCAGCTTTTTCAAGGATTCATTATGGTGAATTTATTGGTATCGGTTCTTTTAATAAAATTGCTGCTGATAAGTTTCACAATCGAAAACCATATGACTAAAACACAGAAGCCAAAGCTCTACATTTCCATGTTTATCTATAATAAACTTTATGATGTTTGACTGGTTCACCTGATGACTGTTGAATCTTTCATAATGACTCAGTGAATCTTTCAATCATATCTGAAATTCACTCTGTTGTTCAGTGGGTCAATGTTTGACTCAGTGAATCTTTTAATCATGACCAAGATTCGTTTCTCTCTTATTCAGTGGGTCAATGTTTGAGTCAGTGAATCTTCATCACGTAGGAGATTCTCTCTTCTCTGTATCAACTGGTCAGTATTTGACTGAGTGACTCTTTCATCATGTCTGGTATTCGCTCTCTTGTTCAGCAGGTCAATGTTTGACTCAGTGAATCTTTCAGCATTTGGTATTTTACACTCTTCAACTGAATGAATTGGTGAATGAATCTTAATGAGTCATTTAACTGAAATGAATCTTTGACTCCAATGTCTACAGTCAAACACTACAGTCTGTAGAACTTGCCAGTTGTATCCTAATGTCTGTGATTGTCTTTGTGACATAAATATAAGATTTATAGGTGTTTGTTCATACTAGATCTTTGTGTTTTTGTGAAATTCTGATTGTTAGCTGAGGCCACTGCACAGAACACAATTACCACAACACAATTATCCTCTTGATATACAAATATTACACTGTGGTAGACATGGTACAGGGTTGTGCATTACACAGAGGGGAAGAATTGTGATGTATAATAAATGTATATGGTAATATATAGTGATACAATAAATAAATAAATAAAAAAAATAATAATAATTTGTTAGCAATATTAATTACTTTTTAGCTTTTTTCTTTTTTAAGCTGTAATTTCTAATTTAGAAATATAGTGTAGATAATTATATGTATATTACCTGTTAAATTCTCAAATCTGAAGTCTTATATAACAGCAATTGGTTCAATGGTAACGTTTCTCTGGTATCAATTAGCACAGGTTTCATGTTCTGGTGAGGTAAAGATTCTCCTCACGCTGAATCAAAACACACACTGCTGCGAAAATTCTCTAAGTCATCAGACGAGAATGTAAGTCATCAAATGTGAGAAACCTGGCAAATCAAAACGAAACAAAGCTCTCAGACGGATGAAGACACCATGACTGTTTTTCAAAGCTCTCGATGCTGAGGTGTGTTTAAAGCCTCTGCAGTAGAAATAACCCGAACAGGCAGTGATATACGATGAAGAGGTCTGGCAACAGACTAGTCAAAATAGCATCCTGCGTCGGAGGAGTAAATATAACAAGTGCAAGCGTGTTGCATGATTCGAGAGCGTTCCTGTAACATTCCCGGCTCGGGTTGCATTACCGTATGCAACACTGAATCCCGAGGAGTAACCAGGATTGGGAAATGACAGCCAGTAAAAATATTTAGCGTGTTTAGGATTAAACTGCATCAGGCTGAATATTTCATCTACAGTGTTTATGAGTTAGTGAGTAAACATGGAGCAGATTTAAACGATATGTGGTGCTGATGACAAGACAGCTGAGAAATCGTTATGAGAATGATTTTACTGTGTTCATTAAAACGCACAAATACACCAACGATCCCATAGCTCAGATCCCAAGTAACCGATATTTATTTATAATTTATTTTTATATCATTTATTATTCCATGATTTTGACATAGTATCTCATTATCTAATCATAATATCTTATTTCAAATTAGAATGATCTTATTTCAAAAAATTAATTAATGTCTTGTTCTTCGAATAACTATCTTTTTAGTTATAGTATCTCATTATTTGACCTTAATTACTTAATATTATTTTTTTATGTAATATTTTATTACTTAACACAGTATCTCATTTCAAGATGTAATACATAATATCTCTTTCATTTAAATGATTATCTCATTATTTTGACACGGTATCTCATTTCTTTATCAATATACCTTATTTCATTAGTATCTTGTAGATGTAAAGATCTCATTTATTCAACTTAATATTTTGTTATTATCTTGTTATTTTGACATAGTATCTCATTTATTAATCATGATATCTTGGTATTAGTCTTAATTTCTCTAATTTTTAAAATTATTTTAACTAATAATTAGATATTAATTTGAAATACCAAGATATTAAGTGGAATAATCCATCTAACAATATACTAATTTGAAGAATTTGAAGAAATTAGATACTATATAAAAAATAATGAGATAATAACCTGAAATAAGATACAAGATATTAAGTGGAATAACGAAATGGTTCAATGATTGAAAGCAATCATTTCAAGTTTTTATCTTAATATCTCGTTATTTCAAGTTATTATCTCGTTAACTTGACCTACTGTAATTTCATCGCTTAATCAACATATCTTGTTATAACAAATGATTATCTTGTTAGATCTTGTTACCATCTCATACTTTAAACCTAATATCTCATTTCAACTAAATTGCTTCTTATTATCTTGTTATTTTGATGTAGTATCTCAACTTAATATCTCCTTATTTCATGTAATGTTCTTGGTATTTTGACATAGTAAAATAAATAAGCAATGTTTATTTATAAAGCACATTACTTCATGACAAACTCCTCCACAGCCATCCATACACTTTAAAGCAATCTGAACTCTTCTGGGACGTCAGTGCAGAAGGCTAGCAAGTCAGTGGTGTGAGAGACCTATCACCCATTAAGAGCTTAAAAACAAATAACTGAGGCTTAAAGTAAATCCTGTGATACACAAACAGCCAAAGACGAGAAGCTGGAGTCAGTGGGGTCATGTGATCACATACTGTTTAAGTTATATGAGTGTCAGTGCCATTGGGGTCCGAAAGCTGGTTTAAAATTTTATATTGTATAAGATAATATAAGACATATATGTATGTATGTATATGTATATATATGTACATGTATATATGTATATGGATGCATATACATGTGTGTAACTAAAATGTACGATATTTAACATCATCATTTCGTTCTGTCATTCATCAGGTTCCTGTAACAGCAGCAACACAATGTGTGTTTTTTATTCCTTGTATTATTAAGGCACCAATAAACACAATGTGAGGTGAACATACACCTGCTTATGTGCAACATCAGTTCTGTCTATTTATGATAAACTCTACAGCTGCATAAACACCAGAACACGAGGCCGAGCAGCTCGGCATGAGAGAATGGGGCGAGAGAACAGCTGAGAGATGTAGAGAGATGAACCCATGCCTGTAGGAAGATACGTGAAAGTAACGCTGTCATCAGTGTCACTCTCTCTGTTGTGGTGATGGTTAATGAATTATTCGTCTGGGGGTTTAGAGTTGGAGCACGCATGTTTACGAATTCTCACTGTTACTCACTGTTACTACGCTTATCTTCAATATTATTATCATGAACAATATTAGAGAACTAATCAACCTATTAGAGCTCTCAATCGAGTGCATGTGCTGTAAACTGATCAATTTCACTCTGTTCTGCTTCCCTGAGCTCATTATTTCAATTTATTATCTCATGTTTCCAACTTATTATCTTGTTACTTTGATGTAATTATCTCAATTCAGTATCTTGTTTCAAGTTATTCGGCTTATTCTCATTATTTTAGTTCATTATCTCATTTCCCCAATTTTTTATCTTGTCATTTTGATGTAGTATCTCATTCTTAATATCTTACTTAAATCATTATCTTGTTAGGTGTACTCATAATTCAATCTCATAATCGAAACTTAATATATAATTTTCATTTTATTGATATTTTGACATAGGTATTGACTCCTTATTTTGACTAGTATCTCAGTATTTAATTAATATCTCATTTCAAATGACTATCTTGTTATGTGGAGTATCTCATAATTAAAACTTATTATCTCGTATTTTCAACTTAATTGCTTGATATTACATTGTTATTTTGATGTAACATATTGTTTCTTCTTAATGTCTTGGTATTTTCAAGTTATTATAATGTTATTTTGAAAACACCCTGTGTGTGTGTGTGTGTGTGTGTGTGTGTGTGTGTGTGTGCAGCTGTAGGGTGATTTTAGCCACCTGCACCTCTCATGTTAAAGCCACACTATTTTTTGCCATGAGGTCCCCACACACCTCTCTTTTTCCGGCTGTGATGTGCTGTGTCTGTGTGTGTGTGTGTGTGTGTGTGTGTGTGTGTGTGTGTGTGTGTGTGTGTGTCTGTCTGTGATTGTGGGTTTGTGTGTGTATATGATTGATGGAATAATTTAAGCCCTTCCCCTTTTTTCAGCATGTTTAACACACAAAAGTTTTTAACTCCTTCTGTATCTGTTGTATGTCACAGGATTCAGGGATTTTTTTTAAACTAAATTGCATAAATTGAGAGGCGTTAATAAGACGTGCCACAAATAATAAATACAATAATCTCTCTCTCTCTCTCTCTCTCTCTCTCTCTCACACACACACACACACACACACTCACACACACACACACACACACACACACACACACACACACACACACACACACACACACACACAGAGTTTCCTACCTTCTGTCCACACTGAGTGTGTGTAAGGATACTCTGTATCCCAGTCCAGACTGAACACACTGCTCAGTGGGGTGAGTAAAGCTCCAGGACCCCACTGCCTGGCTCTGTCCCTAACTGCACACTGGCTCATACCCTATTTAGTGCACTTCTGTAGGGAATTAGGGAATTTAGGGTTAACCCCATCCCCCCACCTCTCTTTCCTTCCTTACTGTGTCCTGTGTCCAGGATCCAGTTACCAAAGGGTGTGTTATTGTGTAAAGAGTGTGTTATTGTGGTTACTCAAGAGTGCATTACTGTCGCTTCTGTCTGTCTGTCCCTTCTCTCTGTCTGTCTGTCTGTTTGTCCTTTCTCTCTGTTTGTCTGTCTGCCCCTTCTCTCTGTGTCCCTTTTCTCTCTCTGTCTGTCTGCTCCTTCTCTCTCTGTCTGCCCCTTCTCTCTCTCTGTCTGTCTCTTCTGTCTGTCTGTCTATCTGTCCGTCTGTTCTTTCTCTCTGTGTGTTTGTCTATCTGTCCATCTGTCCTTTCTCTCTGTGTGTTTGTCTATCTGTTCGTATGTCCCTTTTCTTTATCTGTCTGTCTGTTCCTTCTCTCTGTCTGTTTATCTGTCTGTCTGTCCCCTCTCTCTGTGTGCCTGTTTATCTGTCCCTTCTCTCTGTCTGTCTGCCTGTCTGTCTCTCTCATGCTGTTTTTTGGGATCGAGTAAAAAACACATCTCCTTTGTGTTCATTAGTAGAATGGTTGTATGAATATATTAGAGTAATAAATTACATTTCCTTTTCTGTCAGTAGATCATGTATTTAATGCTAACAAGCTGCTCCATTAAACTCAGTTAAACTCCACATACACGTCTCCAGATGTTTCATTTAGCCTTAAGGCTTCTTGCATGGAAACTACACAGGACACTTTTTCTGCAGTTTATCATTTCTGCTTTACTCCTCAACTGTTCCTTCAATTACAAAATTTGTGCAATTTGTGTTCATCTGTTCAAAACACAAACACGTGTATTGGATTTAATTATATTTGTAACCACAGCAGAGCCAGGACATCATACAGCACAAACAGTCTGGATTCGATCTACACTTTACATCTAACCCGCTTTAAACACATCTGTGAGCTCTATCCTCTGAGCACCACACTGCACTTCCACATCGGATCCACTAGAGGACAGTAAGAGGTCAGTGTTTATCTTTCAGCATCGCCCCAGTGTGGTTGACTGTGTAGAAGCATGTCGACTTCCTCTCTCTAGCAGCTCGACACCTAACACGTGTCATTGTTGTACCTGCAGTGTGGACCTTTAAATTGGATTAGAAATTATATTAATTATAAACTCAGAAAATCCATATATTTTAGTGTAAACATACACTGTGAGAAACAGTAGATATGCCGTAGGTTTTGTTAAATCATCCTGATTACCATAGCAGGATATGATAGAAGACAGTTAGATGAGATAAAAGTGCTTCTGAAATCAGACAAGACGTCACTCAGCTGATCGGTGTGCAGTTTTAAAACTAGTAGTTAGTTCAGAAGGTGAGAAAATTCCCACCTGCAATTCACACATGGACATTTTACATGACATTTTACCAGAACCCCCCCCCCCCCCCCCCCCAACCCACCCCCCCACGATTTCGGTTTTAGAACATAATCCAGTATCAATGTCGTGGCAGAAAACTGAAACTTGCAGCTAAACGTTAACAGAACACATATCAGCAGTTGTATGCTTCTCTCTCAATTTGGTCAAAGCTGCTGTTGTGTAAAATGAATCATCACCATCTGGCCAATCAGAATGAAGAATTCAGACGCATTGTGTTGTATATTGCACGTTGAATCCTTTAAGTTTGTTTAGATTTGATTCCATTTGTGCTGTAAAGTTAAGTTTCTTTAGCACCACCAGCAGTTTCACTTTAGATAAACTGCCTTGTTGTCCAGACTGTATGCCTCAGACCACTTCTCATCGGAGTCTTCTATCTCGGAGCAGAGCTACACCAAATTCCAGTGCTTTACGGTGAACTGCAGCCATTTATCTGGTTTGTCCAACAAGCAGCTACAAATTCTGCCATTTAACAGCAACCTGGCTTAGTTTTAGTAAAATATGGACCTCTCACATGGTGGTGATGAGAAAATGCTCTGGTTTGGGTTGGTGGATTGATGGTCCAATACACACAGAGTTAATTTCAGGCTTTATCTGGGTTTAGATTAGGCGTTGACTCAGAGGTGGAAATGATGAGCTGTCAGGTAAAGTCTGAAATCAGAGCAGCTCTGATATCTTTGGTTGTTTTCTTTTCCTATTTCCTTCCAGGGAATGAACTAACCTTGGTCAGGATGGAACCATGAACATGTGGAAGTTCATGGAAATCAGAGCCTTTATTGCATACACACAGAGCGAGGCATGTATTCTCGACCATTCTTGGTAAGTTCTTTATCCTGGTCCATGGTTTGTCCCAGGAACACTGGGCATGAGGCAGGAATACACTTTAAATCGTCCACCAACATATGGACACATTCACACACAGAGGCAATTTAGTGGAAACAATCCAATGAAGAACCCAGAGAATATTTCACATGGACATGAGGAGCACCAGGGATCCACAAGCAATTATTTCTAAATCCCATGTTGTTCATGTAAAAGACTCGAGTTACCAGTTGTCATGGTGATAAAATCCCCCCAACCAAACCACCCTCTCTTGGTTGCTGCACAATTTTGGAGTCCGATCTGGACGTCCAAGAACTGTATTTATTATCACGTTGATTCAAGACTGAAATGTAACATGTTGATATGGGAGGTGGGACACAACCACATGAATTTTTAATGCGTGCGATACAAGAATCACTGATAAATTTTGCAGCATAGGTCAGGGAAAAGGTAGAGGTCAAGACTAACAATAACAGGAAAGTTCATGATGTAGAAAGTGGAAAAATGTGCAGGATCAAAACCAGAACAATCACTGAGCTAACACAGTACAAGTGCTCACAGTAGAGGAACAAACCAGTGGAAAAGGAACTGAACAATGAGCACAAGGCATTTGTTACCATGGCAACTGCGATACAAAATGTTTTGCTATCAGTAAAGTGGAAAGGTTTTCCAGACTCTTTCTCTGCAGAAATCTGGAATGAAGACTAACATGAAAGATCCTGCATTATTATCCTTCACTCTGACGTCCCACAAACTCCATCCTGATTATTTCAACAAATCATAGCTCGTCTCCGCTTCCTTCATTTTTATAATTTGTGTCTTTTCTAGTTATGCACAAGTTACACAACCATACCGAGTTAATGGAGCGTTCTTATGTGGGACGAAAAATCATCTGAAATCCTCTCCAAATGCCTCGGCTAATCCAGGCAAATGCTTCGGCGCTAAAAGCCTGCGAGCTCTTGGTAAAGTTTCCGACCCGGCCCGTTTCCCGTGCGGCAGAAGTCCGCTGTCATTAACTGTTCGTTTGAAATGAGACTGAAATTGAGGAGCCGTGTTTATTTTTGGTTCTAAGTGTTCTAGTTGGATTTAGCAACAACGCAGTGTGATGGTGCCCAGATCTCTGAAGGCCATCTGTGAGAAAGTGTGAGAGACAGACAGAGAGAGAGAGAGAGAGAGAGAGAGAGAGAGAGAGAGAGAGAGGCCACTGTTTGGCAAACTTCACGCAGATGAAGGAACCGAGTCCTCTGGGAAAACCTGCTCCATTTCCAGGAAGTCGGCTCTGCGCTCACCCGTAATTGATTTCTGAATGAATGAAAGTCGTTAAAAATCAAAACCAACCAACAAAAAAATATTGTTATTGTAAAAATAAACTTATTCTTCATTCTGTTATGTCACATGGTTTCATTCCATAAAATAAAGCATTAAAAACTGGATTGTTTTACAGTGTTTATGTTCAGTAGATCAGTGAATTAATTTAAGTTAAAAAAAAAAAAACAGTAAGATGGCATGATCGAGCTATCAAATTGCTCTGAACAAATATGAATTCAGTTAATGGCTCAAGGTTTGAAGGTTTGAGAGTCAAAACATTTTTGAGCAAAATTTAATCAATGAACAGTACGGAAGCTCTGAACTGCTCTGAAGCTGTGAAAAAACATTATTATTTTGACTTACTATATCATTCTCTTGAGGAAATAACTTGTATTTCAAAATGTTGTTTATTATTTTGACTTGAGTCTTTATTCGGGCCTTTATTTTCAAGATATTATCGCATTATTTTAAGATAGTATTTTCACCTAACAGCTAATTGACAAGATATTGTTTATATGTATTTATTGAGTTATTATCTCATTATGTCAAGATATTGTGTCATTTTATCAAGACATCTCGATTATCTTGATATTTCATTATACTTAATACTTAAAAACTCATAATTTTGTCTTACCTCAATATTTGTTTTTAATTGTAGTTATTGTCTCAATATTTCAATCTAGCCATGGGGGTCACAGTCCAGTGACTTCTGTGCCAGTCCCAAGCCCAGATAAATAGAGAGGGTTGCGTCAAGAAGGGCATCCGGCGTAAAACATTGCCAAATTTAACCATGCGAATTGTCAGTACGAATTTCATACCGGATCGGTCGAGGCCCGGGTTAACGACGACCGTCAGCAGCGACGTTGACCTACAGGGCACCAGTGGAAATTGGGCTACTGTTGGTCGAAGAAGTAGAGGAGGGAGGAGAGTGCACAGACAGAGAGAGAAGAGGAAAGGTAAGAGTGTAGGACTGAGAATAGGAACTCTGAATGTTGGTACTATGACAGGGAAAGGTAGAGAGCTGGCTGATGTGATGGAGAGAGGGAAGTTGGATATACTGTGTGTACAGGAGACCAGGTGGAAGGGTAGCAAGGCTCGTAGTATAGGAGCAGGATTCAAGCTGTTTTATTATGGTGTGGATAGTAAGAGAAATGGGGTAGGTGTGGTCCTGAAGGAGGAGTTTGTGAGGAATGTTCTGGAGGTGAAGAGAGGGTCAGACAGGGTGATGAGTCTGAAGTTAGAGATTGAAGGGGTGATGTTGAATGTTGTTAGTGGTTATGCCCCACAGGTAGGTTGTGAGTAAGAGGAGAAAGAGAGATTCGAGTAATGGAGAGTGTGAGAAAGAGGTAAAGAAGTGAGTGCAGGCAGGTTGGAATGGGTGGAGAAAGGTGTCGGGAGTTCTGTGTGATAGGAAAATATCAGCGAGAATCAAGGGGAAGGTGTACAGGACAGTGGTGAGACCGGCCATGCTGTATGGTTTAGAGACAGTGTCACTGAGGAAGAGACAGGAGTCAGAGCTAGAGGTAGCAGAGCTGAAGATGTTGAGGTTCTCTTTGGGAGTGACAAGATTGGACAGGATTAGGAACGAGTACATCAGAGGGACAGCTCATGTTGGATGTTTGGGGGACAAAGTTAGAGAGGCCAGATTAAGATGGTTTGGACATGTTCAGAGGAGGGAGAGTGAGTATATTGGTAGGAGAATGTTGGACATGGAGCTGCCAGGCAGGAGGCAAAGAGGAAGGCCAAAGAGGAGGTATATGGATGTAATTAATGAGGATATGAAGCTAGTGGGTGCAAGTGTTGAGGATGCAGAAGATAGGGATAGGTGAAGAGAGATGATTCGCCTGAAGGGAAAAGCCGAAAGAAGAAGAAGAAGATTGTCTCAATATTTCATGATGTCATTATTATCATGTTTATCTCATTTTTTCAATATGTCATTATTAATTAAACATAACATCTTGTTTAGTTAGTTAGGTTTAATCTAACATTAGTTAGATTAAACCTATTTCAAGATATTGCATCTCTATATCAAAACATTATCCTCATTATCTTGTTATTTCAAGATATTATGAAGCATACTGTGGCTTAATATCTCATTATTTCAAGATATTACCTTGTTATTCTGAATTAATGTCTTATTAATTTTGACTTATAATTTCAAGATGTCATTATTTTGATGTACTCTCAAAATATCTCATTTTTTCACAAACATCTAATTTTTTCAGTTAATATTTCAAGACAAGTTGTTATTACAAGATAGACTATTCTGATGTAATATTTCTTTTTTTTTTTTAACTTAACTTCATTTTAAAATATGTCATTATTTTAAATGATTATTTCAGGACATTGTCATAATTTTTGATGAAACGTCTCATTGATGTCAATGGAGCAACTATTACAAGATATTGTGTTGGAATATGGAATCATTATCTTAGTTTATCTTGTTATTTCAGGACATTGTGTAAGTTTTTTCAACGTCTCATTATTTTGACAGTATTTTAAAGTAATTATTGTTATTATTATGAACTTCTCATGAATTCATAATATTATCTCATTCTATTGACTTACTATCTCATTATCTTGACTTAATTTCCCCATAATATCAAGACGTTATGTTATCTCATTATTTTAAGATATTATTTTGCCTTAGTATTTTATTACTTTGACTTGTTATTTCATCATTTTGATTTAAAATCTCGTTATTTCAAATTATTATTTTTCAATTATTATTATATATTCAATTCAGTTGAATTTTAGTTGTTTCGGTTCCAAATTTTATCTCAGGATCACTCCAGTGTTCTGTTTCTTCTCCATCTCCGAGAACCTAAAAGCAGGAACATTTCTGCAGCTGAAGATTAAAAAAATTTCAATAGGAAACTGCTGAAAACACAGCTGAGAGAAGGCTGAATAGCAACGGTTGCTAAGCAGTAGTTTGAGAGCAGGAAACTGTACTGTAACTAGTCTTTACACTGTTCAATTTATTTGTTTTTAGAAGCTGCTGGAGTTTAAAACTAAAGCGAAGATGACGTTAAGGTCAGGACAGTGGGGACGTGACATCTCCTCACCACAGAGCACTTTATCTCTGGATTTTACTACAGGGGATTAGTCTGATTAATCAGGTTAAAAGCCTCGACATAACCATCACAGAGCCAAAACACACACACACACACTCTCTCTCTCTCTCTCTCTCTCTCTCTCAAACAAACAAACACACACACACACATACAGTATCTCTCTCTCTCTCTCTCTCTCTCTCTCTCTCTCTCTCTCTCTCTCACTCTTTCTCTCTCTGGTTCCTTCTCAATTTTATCACTTTCTTTCTGTCTGTTTTCATTTCTCTCTGTCTCTTTTTCTCTGTATGTCTCTCTGTATGTCCTCACTATCTGTCTTTCAGTATGCCTGTGCACTGTTTATTTTTCTCTTACATAATCATCTGTTCATCTCTTCTGTCATCTTCTCTGCTGTCTCCGTTCTGATGACTGAAACCTTCCTGCTTTGGTTCTGTGTGGTGCAGCAGGTGAAAGGTTCTGGTGCTTTTGTGCTTTTCATGACCATCGTGTTCTGCTCAAGTTGCCAGAGAGACGTTAGCAAGCGTCATACGCTGTCTCTCCTCACACCATCTCTCCTCATGCCGCTAACAAGCCACACTGAGTTTCATCACCTGATTTTCAATAGACTCGGCAGCATTAAAGAAATACCTCATCATTTATCCATTACCTAATCTCTCTTTTACTGTACAGTGGGTGTGTGTCTGTGTGTCTGCGTGTGTGTGTGTGTGTGTGTGTGTGTGTGTGTGTGTGTGTGTGTGATGTCCAGATAATAATTACACACACTGCTTGCTGTTGTGGTTGCTTTGTGGCACTGCTGTCAAACTTGTGCTTTATTTCACTGGACCGTTACAGTGTGTATGTGTTTGTGTAGTTTGTTAGCATGTACCGAGGCGCTAGTTCATCCTGAGGTTTCTTCTTAAGATGCTAATTTAAATGCATAGTTGGTCAGTGATGTGGTCACTGGAGTGAAACTCGAGCACGTCGCCTCGAGCCCAAGTGAAGATCGTTAATTATTCATCATCTCACTGCAGCCCCAAATAAACGCACTACACTCTACTTTGTGAAAACACGCTACTTGAAAGTGGTGAATGATGCACGCTGGGTTAGCGCTCGCTCTCGTGGTATTTCCAAACAGCGATGCTGTGTGCGCTCAGCCTGCGGGTCTGTAGAACACACAGTCACCTCACAACGTCCTGGAGGTGAAAGATATTCAGGATTAATGAGAGTTGTGTGAGTTTCAGCAGGAGGCTGCAACACTGCCAGCTCTCACAGAGCTCCGGGTTTAATGGGTTCACTGCCGTGATGAAGCGCTAATAAGCCACGCATGATGACGGAGAGTTCAGATAAAGGTAGAAATCTCAGCTGAGTTACACCTCAGGGTGGGATTTATAGGGCAGTAGAACAGACATAAACCTGCGTAAACATTTATAAAGCTTTATGCCTGCAGACTACTGCGCTCTGTTTGTGAAAAAAAGAGAGAAAACATTGGTAAATCAATGACTTATAAATATATTTTAACAATTCATTAATTAACAGAATTTTTTTACTAGTAAGCGGAGATCATGTGTTACTATACACACGATAGTGTTATTATAATGCTGCTGTTCATAGCTGCGTTTCTGTCAGCTGCCTGCTGTTATAGAAAACTAATCAACACTGTCGACCAATCAGATGCGAGAACAGAGTTTCTGTCAAAGCTGATGACCAATCAGATGCAAGAATGGCGTTTCTGTCAGAGCTGACGACCAATCAGATGCGAGAAAAGCAGCAGTGATGAATGAAGTCAGGACGATGCTCAAGATTGTGTTTATGTAGGATTAAGTCAGGTATTAGGACAGGATTGTGTAGTTTATATGCACCTCTATGATTAAAGTGTTACTGTGATATTAGAGCTATTATTATTATTATTATTATTATTATTATTATTATTATTATTATTATTATTATTTTCTATCCATGTAACCTCACACATGTCCTAATGGCTTCTAAAATGCACTTTTGTTATAACCTCACCGCCAGAAATAGAGCTGGCATAACACACGGCGAGACGCTGCTCTGAATCCCCCTGTGACGTCATGTCGCACCTGAGTGTCTGATTGGCTGGCTCCAGAGTGCGCCTCGGTGTGAGGTAAAGAGGTGCAATGATGGCCGCTGTGAGCATGGCTAACGCTAACACTCCCTGCTCGTGTAAGGCTGAAAGGCTTCCACAAATAGTACGCTCCCACAGAGAGTGTAATTGGCGTTGTGTCTCCGGGCTCGAGCAGGAGGACATGTCTACGCTCAGACGCCTGGACACTGCAGGACCTGCCACTTCCATTGGACACTGAGCCAAAGATCTGTGTGCTGTGTGTCTTTAATCCTCTCTCTTTTGTTGTTGTTGTTTTTTTTAATTCTGTACCTCTTTTCTTTTCTTGAGCTAAAAAGTCAAAATGTAGGTCTTGGCTTCATTTGAGTTGATTTGCATATTTCTAATATAAGTTACATTCACTTAGATAAGGTTTTTTTTGTATTCCACATGAAATATCTAGAATATGTCCGAAGAGAAATGTATTTCTCTCTGAATTGCTTTCTGATCCTAAACTGGTAGCTAGAGTATAAGCCTCTGTTATGTTTTAGCTACATTAGCCTCAGAGTGCAGAATTTTTTCAAAAAGTAAAATTCAAACAACAAACATTACATCAAACTTCAAAACTTTTTTTTTTTTTCAAATTTGTGACTTATTGTATTTTTTGTAACATCTTTAAATACTAGTTCTATGCTAGCCGTAGTATTGTCGATATTTGTGTTAACGTTAGCATCGACGTCACCACACAGCTGGTGCTGTTAGTGCTAGAACGCTTATGAGTAGCTGTGAAAAAAAAGGAATCAGGCCCTTAATACAATCATTATATCGACTGCATTTTTTTCCCTCTCAACCATGCGGCGTGTCGTATTAGCAAGAAAAACCACAAAAGGGTTTTTTTTTTAGTCCCGCTATAAAAGTCCTCATGAAAGTTTTCAAGCTGCAACAATTTAGAGTTTTGTGCCTCATTTGATCCTCATTTGTACTCATTTTACACAATTGTCACTAAGCCCATCTCTCAGCTCCTCTGGTGTGAAGTTAATGGACTATAAAGCTCCGACCTCGGGGTCAGATCGGGTGAAAGAGACCTGAGCAGAAAAATGCAGCAAACACACACACACACACACACACACACACACACACACACACACACACACACACACACACACGCACACACATATGAAAGAAAGCAGTGTTTGTGTAAATTAGAGAATACTGTGGATAATACTGGTGATTCTTCATATGATGATGATGATGATGATGATAAGGAAACATTCTGAAAAAGACTTTATTATTATACATCTGATAGAATTTGAAGTTTCATCTGCTACTTTCAATCAGCTGTGTACCACCTTTATTCTTCTCACTCTCTGTCGTCTCTTTTCTTCTGCTTTCCTGTAATGTTCACCTTCAGAAAAACCCATAAAACGTCAACCCACTTGAAGTCAATCATCAGCACCTTCATTCAATTGAGCTTTATCCTGATTGCTTCAGTCTGTGCGTGAATGGTGTCTGGTGATGGCAGCACCACAGGCCACTCATTTTAAAATGTACGCTCTGGTTCCTGTGAAGGAGGAACGAGCTTCCGAGGTTCCACCTGACGTCCTTCAAGCATCCTTCAAACAAGTTTCTCTGAGAGCATCCATGAAAATCCATGCAGAAGCTCAACCTCCCTGTGACTCCTGTACAGCCAGAAAAATACAGAATCATTAAAGGTTCCTTGCTCGTTCCTCTGACGTGAACAGTTCGAGCATGAAGCGGTTTCCTATCAGGAAGCTAAAACCAGGTTGGGAAGCTAATAGCTTTCACTTAAAGAATCTTTTTTGAAAAGATATACAGAAAAACTCCAAATTATGGAGAATTATTTTCTGGAAAATGGCAGGTGATAAAAATTGTTCTAGCTTGGTACTGGATTTTTGAGGGTTCTTTAAGAGCTTACTGAATAACTTCTTGGGGGGGTGGCTTGGTGGCTTGCACGTTTGCCTCACACCTTCAGGGTTGGGGGTTCGATTCCTGCCTCCGCCGTGTGTGTGGAGTGTGCATGTTCTCCTTTTCTCCGGGTACTCTGGTTTCCTCCCCCGGTCCAAAGACATGCATTGTAGGTTGTAGGTTGATTGGCATCTCTAAATTGTCCGTAGAGTGTGTGTGTGCCCTATGATGGGTTGGCACTCTGTCCAGGGTGTATCCTGCCTTGATGCCCGAGGATGTCTGAGATAGGCACAGGCTCCCCGTGACCCAAGAATAGATCGGATAAACGGTAGACAATGAATAAATGAATAACTTCTGAGAAGGAAACTCTGTCATCTGTTATCTTCAACCGAGAAATCTATACATGTTTTACCAGAGGGACTATTGATACCACAGCCATTTTATTTACTAATTTAAATATTTCATTTATTAAAAAAGTACACATCTCACATACTTTTTATCCATTTATAGTTACAATTCATGTTGTGTTCACAAACCTGTCTTTTTTCTCTATCGAAGGTAATAAGACCAAAAATAAACAAACAAACAATTAAACAAACAAAAAAAAACACAGTTTGTCATGTTACTGAACAAACACAACAAAATGCCGACACTGCAGACTCCTTCCATAAATTTTGCATAACAAAAAATGTCGAGCATTCAACAGAAGTGTGTATAATGTTAAATGAAGTTCTTTAAGATTTCAACAAAGTGAAAAGGAAAACGTAAGAGGTCAAACGTCAAAGAAGTAAAAGAGCGGAGCATAGTGAGGTATAGCTTCACTGGTGCTGAAGTGTTTTCCATCTGCAGTATGAAGTGCACATGGAGCTGAATTTTTGACTCTGCTTTCTGGTGGAAATCGTCAGAGTCTCTGTGAGAAGTGTGTGAAAGCTGTATTTTCTCCCACACACTGCTGCTGAATGCCATGCTGTGAGGCGACTGACCGTGTTATCCTCATCCCTGCTGTGCCATGTGATGGAGGGACCATGCGCATAAAACCTCAGTTAGGATGTGAGGGTTTGATCAGTCAGGGGGAGTCATGTGTGAGACAATATTACAGCCAAAAAAAACACTCGTCTATTACATTGTCTGGGTAACAATCAGGGAGCCTGAGGAGGGGCCAGAATTAGTGGGGTCAGACTGAGGGGGTGTCAGACTGAGGGGAGGTCAGAGTGAGGGGGGCCAAACTGAGGGAGTCAAACTGAGGGAATCAGAGTGAGGGGAAGTCAGACTGAGGGGGTCAGACTGAGGGGGGTCAGAGTGAGGGGATGTCAGACTGAGGGGGTCAGAGTGAGGGGGTCAGAGTGAGGGAGTCAGATTGAGGGAGTCAGAGTGAGGGGGAGCCAGACTGAGGGAGTCAGAGTAAGAAGAGGTCAGGCTGAGGGGGTCAGAGTGAGGGGAAATCAAACTGAGGGAGTCAGAGTGAGGGGGGGTCAGAGTGAGGGAGTCAGAGTGAGGGGAGGACAGACTGAGGGAGTCAGAGTGAGTGAAGGACAGACTGAGGGAGTCAGAGTGAAGGGGGTCAGACTGAGGGGGTCAGAGTGAGGGGAGTCAGAGTGAGGGGGGTCAGACTGAGGAGAAATCAGACTGAGGGGGAGTTAGAATCACTGGGGATCGGACACAGAGGGGGTCAGACTGAGGTCCGTCAGACTCAGGGGGTCACCCTCACAAACCAGCTCACAGAGAACACAAACAATAGCAGCAAAGGGAAATGGGAGGTGCAGGAAACAAGGGCCAGGAACAACAGGAAACCAGCTAGAAACGCTGGAACTTCTAGCGAGCTGTTCAACTCTGGGACGTTGTTATTCAGTATTCAGCTTCCACAGTGGCTCTGAATTCTGAACACCAGCATTATGCTCTAATGTATTAGCGTTTCTATACTAATGGTTTGTTAACTGCTATACTGAAATGTTTCCATATTAATGGAAGGAGTCACCAGTGTCAGTACTTTGTAACAAGCTGTAACTTTTCCAAAAAAAAAAACAGGACCTAGCTTGTTTTGTTGGCATCACTGGAGGCCACAGCAGACGCTGGTCATGAATGTACGCCTGCGCAACGTGATATTTCAAAACTCTTTTTGGTAATTAGCTTAAATCTATCTTTTAGCAAAAGTCTTTAAGTGTGACTAGTGCTGTGCTCCTCTGGTGCTTCTAGCAGCTGTGTGTTGAGTCAGTGGAAGTCGAAAATGGGTCTCGTTTCTCTCCGTGTGCTTCTCTGTGCATCTCATTTATCTTTGCCATCCGACTATTACCCCAGGATCTGCCTCTGCGTCTCGTTCCGCTCCCTAGTGTCACTGAGAAACATTCGTTCTGGCTTTTTGCCTAAGAGTCAACTCTTTTAGATGGTAATTTACTGTCCTGTGAGCATGGGGGTCTTTCTGTGCAGTTCGAGACTCATCCACATGACAGGATGAAGTCCAAACATCTTGACTTGTTTACCTGGATCTAAGTAATATTTGTCCATCTACTGACTTTTACTTTACTAGGCAAATTCACTTCCTGTATCCCGTCCTGTCCAGCATCTAATAACAGATCCATACACTGACCTCTCGCAGCTAAAAGATCCGACCCTGTCATCTCTCCACGTCTCCATGCTTCAATTTTGCGAGCATGCCTTATTTACAAGCTGATGTGACGTTGGGGGAATGGGTTCATGCTACTCTAATCTCAGAAACCTGGATGAGTGCACTGCAGATATCACTTTGCCTTTTCAATCAGGCCTGAGCCTGAATAATTTGGTTTGTGGAACCACAAATGACGAAAGGAAATATTGAGGAGGAGAGGCTGGATGTGGAAATGCATTATTAAGCAGGTTATTATAAAAAAAGAACACTTTTTTATGCATATCATTAACAGATGTAAGGAACCTGGAAACTCCATAACAATCAGCAGGGTTATTTCATCAGCTATAAAGCTATAAGTCATTTAAATTCTCTTGAAATGTCTTATAGCACAGAAAGTATTCTTATGTCACTAGTAATTTGGTTCAAAGGAGATATTTAAAGCCTACAATCTTTTAAACCCTCATTTCTAGTAGCAGTTAGTGAATGAAACATGAGGTGAGGTTTATTCCCAATGAGCGTTCCTTCACCTAAACCTGAGCTTCATCAGGACTGCACTGAGTGTTGTGAAATCTTCCTGGGGTTTAACAACGTCCTAGTGATTCACACCGGCACCGTCAAGAAACTCAAATGACTCCGAAAGTATGGAGCTGTGAATTGCTCTGAGACCTCCAGGGTAAAAACACTAAGCCTGGTTTAAGTTGCGTTACAGTGTGGGACGTGTGATGGTGTGTGAATTGACATGATAAAGCCATTTAAAAAGGACCGGCAGGATTGGATGGATGTAGATCACAGTCTGATGATGCTGTATTGTTTCCCTCAGAGCTGGTCCTGAGGTTCCTGGTTACTTCCTAATTGTCCAGTATTTTAATTGTTAATCCTGCTGGGGGATCCAGAGCCTATCCTTGGATTACTGACACCCTTGAAGACACCCTGGAATGGAAAAGAACTGCTGGTGGATCCTCCCCCTCTGTTCAGAAATGGTCTGGTCCAGTTAATCCACTTTATTCCTCTTTCAAACTAGACTGTAGCCATTGTTGTCTCGAGGAGAAACTGATGATTCCTCTTAGACATGACAAGTAAAGAAACACAAATCCACTTGGCCTACTTCATATTAGCGAAGAGTTTCACCAAGAAATTAAATGCTTTACAATACAACAGTTTGAGGAAAATAAGGGATAATGGGGTGAGATGGTGACCCGCTGGGACTGTCACCGTCTGGAAGTTGATTAATTTCCAATAAAAGCAAATCCTGAAGTCTTTTATTCTGTTTATACAAATTCCTGTTAGCATTCTTTGTCGTGTTACGAAGCTCTGACACTGGAGACTCCTTCCTTAAATCTTCTTAGACGAAACATCACTGTATATGTAATTGATTAAACAATAAAAATGCCTCCTGATATTCTGATCTCTCTGTTCTATCATCCACAGTGTTTTTGGTTATATGTTTATGTTAGCAAACATCCTCGTATTTAGTTTCATTTGCATAAATAAGTCTCAGTGTTTGAACCTAACACTACAGACCAGGAGTTTTCCTCATCCCTCCATCCGGATCCCCAACTTATTGTTTGCTCCAGCATCCGTGGCTCAGGTGGACCAGACCTCCGGCGTGTTGGTGCCATGACCTGGTGCGTGGAGCTTTGTCCGAGGTTGCGGGAGCTGCCGAAGAGAGCGTTTGAGGCATGTGGAGACACCGGCTGTTCATCTTTCTCTCGCTCTCTCTGCTGCTTTCAGTTCCCATCTGTGTCAGAGCTGCAATCGAAACTTTTGATGTTGACCTAAATATATCCCAGAACTCCTCTAGAATATTTGAACTACTTTAGAAGTTCAAGCTCTGAAAACATATTTTCTTTGCTAAGACTTTGCGAGATTCGATGTGAGATGTGGAAGTGAGACATGTTTTTGTTTTGATTTCATAACTGTTGTTAATGTACACGGTACCTCGTTCCTGCTGCATGTTCACAAACCACAGCTAGAGTTTAGTCACCTTGAGCTTGTTAGCAAACTTAGTTCCTGGATATAAACTATAGCTGCACCCCAAATGACCTACTACACTCTACACGCTTACACTATGCACTACGTACCCTAGATTCCAGTTTTTTACTAACCAGAAGTAATTTCCAAGTTGATGGTGAATGAAGCCAAGCACATTTAACGTGAATAATGTGAATGAGCTTACACTAGAAGGCATCTTGCTCACCGGAATGAAAATGTTTCATCTGGCATTAGCACCTGGTAGTCCCCTTTTCCTCTGTGTAAGCAAAGCTGTGAGTGTTGTGAGCATGAAGTGTCCAACATTCCATGCTTTTTTTAAATTCTTAATTGCTAGTGCACTGTTGTGTTTAGCTAATCAGGCTAACATTGTTCCCATTGTGTAATTGAAGCTAGTCATTTAAACTGAGCAGCATGTTGAGATAAAAAAGTTTTTAATTTTCCTCAAGGATATTGTTTTCAATAGGATCTGTTGTAATAGGTTCTAGGTTCTAGCACAAAATATCCATGATGCCATCACAGCTGATTTAAATATTCCTGAATAATTAGCATTAAATGTGTGAAGCTTGTACTGCTTCCTAATAGATAAGGAAATAAAATGAGATCTTGATAGTACTGAGTTTAAAGACCTTACTCTCTCTGTGTGTGTGTGTGTGTGTGTGTGTGTGTGTGTGTGTGTGTGTGTGTGTGTGTGTGTGTGTGAAGAGATCGTGACACACTTCAAACAGCGTTAGCTCAGCTGCAGCGGGACGAGTGGAGCTCTGTAATCTGATGTGAGCCGACTTCCAACTAGCTTGCTCTCGGCGTACTGAAGTGTGGGAACAACCCCAGCGCTTTCTGATCAATAATCCATTCCAAACACGTTGCTGTTTCCTCTTTAGCTGCTGCTTGTAGCCTGGCCAAGGTGATTTGTCCTACAGGTTTAATCATAAACATGACGGCTGAAAGACTATCATGTGTCCATGATTTTATTGCTAATACAACCATAATCTATAATAATCAATAATAAGTACATAATCTGCTATCAGGATCTGATTCCAAACGGTTCGGAAATTCAGCCGGAAACAAGGCAAGACCTGATGTTAAGCTAATAAAAGCAGTAAGGTTCAGATGAGCGGTCAGACTCCTGGTATCCTGGCGATGACCTCTGGTGGTGTGGAGTGGAATTGTCAGGGGGTTAATGAGCTATTTGCATATTTTATTCATTATTTTTATTTTCTCTTCTGAAACAGCAACATGCATCACTGTTGTTCATATAAACATGGAAAAAACAATAATGTTCCTTTAATTTAACATTATTTACTACACCAGTGCGAGGCAAGCAGCATCCTCACACTATTTCATTTGATGCTAACATGTTTTACAAAAAAATAGGAGCAGAATAGCTATAATAACATTTCATATTTATTATTATGAAATCAACAAAATAATACAAACTCTTCCAAAAATGATATATATTTTTTTTAGAAACAATTTTATTATACTGTCTGATGTTTATGTATACTCATATATTACTTATATTTATTAACTTTAATTAATTTACTTTAACTTGGGTCAAGCAATTATGCCTTTTTAATAAAATTTAAATGGATCATATTTGAGTTAAAATAAATCAACCATAAACTTCAGCATCAATAAATATAAATATAAGTTATGCCAAGACCAGTGATTAACACCTGTGTGATTAATAATCTGTTATTATTACCTGTAAATATTACCTGTGATTAACACCTATGTGATCAATACCTGTGATTAACACATGTGTGATTAATACCTGTGATTAACACCTGCGCTTAATACCTGTGTGGTTAATACCTGTGATTAACACCTATGTGATCAATACCTGTGATTAACACAGGTATAATTAACCTGTGTGATTATTACCTATGATTAATACCTGTGATTAACACCTGTGTGATTAATACCTGTGATTAACACCTGTGATCCTCCTCTTTCATTATTTAATAAATATGTAATGTTCTGTATGTGTACAAAACTCGCATCAAAATGATTTATTTATTTATTTTCCACACATCAAATTGCCAAAGATTCCAATCGTACTTTGTTTCCGTTTATAGTACCTCAAGGGAATGGTAGAATAAATGATACAGTATAAATGAAATAAGGAATAATGCTCTCTTTCTCTCTCGTTATATGGCGCGTTAATAACATGTGTCTCAGTACTTAACCTATGCTCTTTTGCTGCACACTCAATAGTATTTACTTTTTCTACACAAAAAGAGCACATACTTATAGTGTATAGTTAAAGTAGGCGAATTGGGACTGTTACTATAGAAACGATAACGTTTTAAAGCAAATGTATTAATTTAAACCTGTACTTTAGAGCTCCTGTTATAGAAAACTAATCAACGCGTCTTGACCAATCAGATTCAAGAATTCATCAGGGGCGTGGTGTAATGACTAATGAAACCCGCAGTAGCTAATTGAACAATCAATCACGTGATGAATTTTAATTTATGCTAATTTATGCGGGTTAGTCACCCTCGCGTCACCACAATGACGATTTAATCGATTTTGCGATATATCGCGGCTGTTGTTTCTTTATTTTTCCTGCGCTCCATCACTCCATCCCTCCCTCCCTCCCTCCCTCACCTCAGCAGCAGTATAGAAGCTCTCTATAGCGCGGCTCTTTCTCACCGGCGCGCGCGGGCGGAAGCAGGGGGTGACGCTTCCCCGGTAAACGGCGCGCGCCTCCAGTCGCAGTCAGTGAGTCACTCCGAAGCAGCGCCGGTGTTGGCTCGCTCAGTCGCTCGCGCTCAGTCACGGATATAAGCGGAATCTATCGGCAGGATGTGAACAGGATGTGAACATCAGCAGCGAGTCGTGCCGCTGCAGCCACAGGACACAGGACACAGGACATGTTGAGGACCCCGCGCGCGCGTCGGTGAGTGGCGCGTGCGCGTCTAGCGGAAAAAAATAGAGCCGGGGTTAAAAATGCGCGGTGCGTCGGCGCGGAGCTGAAGCGCGGCTCTCTTACAGGGATTAATACAGATCGCAATAAGAATTAAGAAAACAACGACACAACAACAAACCCGCAATTTCCATGATCAACAGCGTGCGGATGCGTGAATTCAGACGCGCTCGTGCGCTTTATTTGTCCGAGATGACCGGATGAGGGAAGGACACGCGACTGGTCTCGAGCAGCAGGTTCACCGGCGGACACGCGCAGGTTTGTCATGATTTATACATCTGTTGTTGCTGCTGAGGATGTGAGGAAGAAGTTGCATATCTATCTATCTATCTATCTATCTATCTATCTATCTATCTATCTATCTATCTATCTATCTAGCAGTCATTATGTAGATAATGACCCTCTGATTCTCCGTATATAGATTATGTACACACACACACACACACACACACACACACACACACACACACTATTAATCCATCTATCTTTATTGCTCTCTCTCTCTCTCTCTCTGACACACACACACACACACACACACACACACTATTAATCCATCTATCTCTCTCTCTCTCACACACACACACACACACACACACGCACGCACGCACGCACGCACACCCACAGAATGTCAAATAAATGCGCATTATAGTGCATATAGATTGCTCTCCACCTCTACAACCTTCATGCAGATCCAACAGGGTTAGTTTGAGTGAAGGGGCGGGGCGAAATACGGTACTGAGGGCGGGGCTAGAATATAGGGGCTAGTGATATCTGTGATGTTATCACATAGAGTACAGAGAAGTTCCGTGTGTGTGTGTGTGTGTGTGGTTCTGTGGTGGGGGGTGTAAATTTGTTGTCATGTTGCTGCTAAGGACAAAGACCAGGCAAGTTTATATTCTTCTTCTTCTTCTTCTTCTTCTTCTTCTTCTTCTTCTTCAATGCTGTTGATTTTTGTGTCAACATGAGAGGAAGCTAAAAGAGAACATGTATAATCCAACACGATGCAGTTGACACCTTATATGGAGGCATGACCTGTACAGAACCACACACACACACTCTCTCTCTCTCTCTCTCTCTCTCTCTCTCTCTCTTCAATTAGATGAATAAAGATGAAGATGCATTGCTTGAAATCTTAGGTCTGTCTCTGTCTGTCTGTCTGCCATGTTCTGTTCTCTGCCTCTGACCTGTGTCACCCCACAGTGTCATGTTTGTGTCACTCCCTTTCACACTGAGAAGTCTCATTTGCGTGAGACAGACGTGTGTGATCTGTCATGTGGTTCTCTCTGCTGTGTGTGTGTGTGTGTGTTGGCATAATATCAGGCAGGTCACGTCCTCCACTACAGCAGAGCCATAATTCACTGACTGAGAATGATATACTACTCTCGCTCCATCTCTCTCTCTCTCTCTTCTTCTTCTTCTTCTTCTTCTTCTTCTTCTTGTCTCAGTCTATCTCTGGGTCTCACTCTCTTTTTCTTTGTCTCTATTTTGTGTCTGTCTCTCTTGTCTTTCACTGTTTCTCAGTTTCAGTCTCTTTCTTTTGGTCTTACTTTTACTCTTTCTGTTTCTTTACTGTCTCTCTCTCTATCTTAATCTCCCACACTCTCATTCTGTCTCTTTTCTGCCTTACTCTCTGTCTTTTCCATCTTTTTCATTCTTAATAAAATTCCTTCTCCTAGAATATTTGTTAACGGCTCTGCAGTGTATATAATTTATAGCTAAATTTGAAATCATGTTTTGAAAGACATTCCTATCTCTCTCTCTCTGTCTGTCTGTCTGTCTCTCTCTCTCTTTCTCTCTCTCTCCCTCTCTCTTTCTCTCTGTCTGTCTGTCTCTCTCTCTCTCTCTCTCTCTCTCTCTCTCGCTCTCTCTCATTCACTGTGTCCCATGTCCATTGTTTGATCTCAGACTCTCAGCGCTTCAGCAGCTGTCAGATTTAGCTGATGTTTCCAGGTTTGTGTTCCTCACATGTTCAGATCTTGGCCTGGGCTCCTGGACCTCTGGGCCCCTGGGATAGCAGAGTCACTCAACAAGTATCTAGGTGAGCCTGAGACTCAGCGAGGGTGGGTTTTTTTGTTCTTCCATGTGACAGGAGCCTCAGCTGCTGCTTCTGGGTTCCGGTTGCTGCAATTAAAAGTCGGTTGTGTCAGTGGGCAGATGATTGATGTTTGAGTAACAAATCTAAAGACAGCTCAGTGAGATGGAGACGTGCCGGAGCGGCCCGAAGCCGGGTCTAGTTTACGGCTCTGCATGCAGATGCAAAGCTCTTCAGCTGGAGGAACGAGGTGGAATTAAAGGGAACGTTCATTTCTATCTATCGGGATGAGTATCGGGGGGATTTCCACAGAAAAAAAGAGACTAAATATCGCCAAGGAACTGCTAATAAAGTGAAGATCTCAAGGTAGCTTTTTAAAAACTTAAGCATAGCATGATTTATTTTATTTAGTTACAGTGGAGAAAATGAAAGTTATAGATGCATCTCAATAAATTAGAATGTTGTGGAAAAGTTCATTTATTTCAGTAATTCAACTCAAATTGTGAAACTCATGTATTAAATATATTCAATGCACACAGACTGAAGTAGTTTAAGTCTTTGGTTCTTTTAACTGTGATGATTTTGGCTCACATTTAACAAAAACCCACCAATTCAATCTCAACAAATTAGAATATTAGGTTTCCTGAGCCTTCAAAATGGTCTCTCAGTTTGGTTCACTAGGCTACACAATCATGGGGAAGACTGCTGATTTGACAGTTGTCCAGAAGACAATCATTGACACCCTTCACAAGGAGGGTAAGCCACAAACATTCATTGCCAAAGAAGCTGGCTGTTCACAGAGTGCTGTATCCAAGCATTTTAACAGTAAGTTGAGTGGAAGGAAAAAGTGTGGAAGAAAAAGATGCACAACCAACCGAGAGAACCGCAGCCTTATGAGAATTGTCAAGCAAAATCCATTCAAGAATTTGAGTGAACTTCACAAGGAATGGACTGAGGCTGGGGTCAAGGCATAAAGAAAATTTCAAGAAATTTGGCTACAGTTGTCATATTCCTCTTGTTAAGCCACTCCTGAACCACAGACAATGTCAGAGGCGTCTTACCTGGGCTAAGGAGAAGAAGAACTGGACTGTTGCCCAGTGGTCCAAAGTCCTCTTTTCAGATGAAAGCAAGTTTTGTATTTCATTTGGAAAACAAGGTCCTAGAGTCTGGAGGAAGGGTGGAGAAGCTCATAGCCCAAGTTGCTTGAAGTCCAGTGTTAAGTTTCCACAGTCTGTGATGATTTGGGGTGCAATGTCATCTGCTGGTGTTGGTCCATTGTGTTTTTTGAAAACCAAAGTCACTGCACCCATTTACCAAGAAATTTTGGAGCACTTCATGCTTCCTTCTGCTGACCAGCTTTTTGAAGATGCTGATTTCATTTTCCAGCAGGATTTGGCACCTGCCCACACTGCCAAAAGTTGGTTAAATGACCATGGTGTTGGTGTTCTTGACTGGCCAGCAAACTCACCAGACCTGAACCCCATAGAGAATCTATGGGGTATTGTCAAGAGGAAAATGAGAAACAAGAGACCAAAAAATGCAGATGAGCTGAAGGCCACTGTCAAAGAAACCTGGGCTTCCATACCACCTCAGCAGTGCCACAAACTGATCAGCTCCATGCCATGCCGAATTGAGGCAGTAATTAAAGCAAAAGGAGCCCCTACCAAGTATTGAGTACATGTACAGTAAATGAACATACTTTCCAGAAGGCCAACAATTCACTAAAAATGTTTTTTTATTGGTCTTATGAAGTATTCTAATTTGTTGAGAGAGTGAATTGGTGGGTTTTTGTTAAACGTGAGCCAAAATCATCACAATTAAAAGAACCAAAGACTTAAACTACTTCAGTCTGTGTGCATTGAATTTATTTAATACACGAGTTTCACAATTTGAGTTGAATTACTGAAATAAATGAACTTTTCCACAACATTCTAATTTATTGAGATATTTAGGGGTCCAGCATAAACTAGTGTTATATTAATGGAAAGTTCAGGAAGAGCAACCTTGATGGCTCCACACTTATTCTCTGATCAATCTAATAATGGTAGAAATCCATACTGATGAGGTCTCTGGACTTTATTTTACAGTTAAATAAGTAACTTGGTCCATATAGTTTGATAAATACTGTGTGGGGTTTCACATGTTGTCCACCTGTTCTTCACATGTTCTCTACATGATTTCATCGGATTTGCAGAACTAAAACTGGAAGACGTATATATATTTTATTTTGTTACATTGGAGGAAATGAAAGTTTTTATATTTAAAGGTCCAGACACCAAAGTCAACTGTTCTCCACATGTTCTCCATGCGTTCTTCAGATTTTCATGTGGGTTTCTTCCAGGTTTTAAAATTTTTTCCTACCTTCTAAACACATGGATGAGTCAGATTTGCCCCTGACTTGCCCCTTGGTGTGACTGTGAGAGCACTGCACTCTCTGTAACTGTACAGAAGTTTGATCCTGACCAGGGTGAAGCGCTGGCTGAAGATGACTGACTGGATCAGACCGTAAACTATTTTAATGAGATGAGTGAATAAACGTAAAGAGTTATGATTTTGTGACCTGATTCCTTCTTGCTTACATTACATAATCTGCTCCTGACCAGGTTTGAGTTTAAAAACTCGTCTCCTTGACAACAAGTCTTTCCAAGCAGGTCAAATCAAGTTAACTGACGTGTGAAAAACAGGACCCTAGTGTCAGTTCCGCCTCTTAACTAAAACATCGTAGATTAACATGAGACCTTTTCTCGTTCTACAGCTTATTGCTGTTGCTCTTTCTCACCCGTTCAGCCGGCTAACAGGCCCCTGGCTGGCTGTCTCATCATTGTCTCCACTGTCTGGCTTCTCCTCGCTGTAAACATCCTTAATGGCTGCTGAGGAACCTGTAGTCTGGTGCAACACTTTTTCTAAAAAACACAGCAGAAAGTGTTCACACAAGAGCTTTACACTGTCCACATCCATTATAATTACTCTTAATCTTCCTCGCTGCGAAAAGCTCGGACATCTGGCATGTAATTGATGCTGATATATCTTCAGATGTAACAAACAAGAAGAGATAAATTGGCCCCAAACAAAGCCGTGGAATTCGAATCCTGACTGTGATAAACAGCACAAACAGCCTTTTCAAATTTTAATAAAAAATGTTCATGTAAATAGTTTCGCCAGCGTTCTGTCTCTAATGACCAGCACTTGGAATCTCGTCCATCACCCAAATAATATCCGCTCACCATTTCTACAGTAACCGCTTACACGAGTATAACTTATGCACCACATGAATGGATTAAAAACGATGTCTATTCATATCATCGTGTGGCGACATTTATTTAATTCACACGTTTCGGAAGGAGTCTCCAGTGTTATGGCAAATTTTTCATTTATTTATTTATTTTTGTTGTATTCACTTCCAAAATGAAAAAAAGAGAGAAAAAAGGCTGGTGAAGAAAATGACTGGTTACACAACTGAAAACTGACTTCATAACATTAACTGTAACCATAAATAGATAAAAAGTACAAGATGTAATACGTTAATGAGTTGAAAAAAAATAATCGCTTGATATGTTAGGATAACAATTATTGAAGTAGTAACAGTAACTCCACCTTTTTTTATTCCATTGACTCGCCAATGTTTACCTGAGGTCATGTGGTTGATTGGTCACGTGTTACAGTAGTCATGTGGTTAAAGTGGTCATGCGGTACAATGGTCATGTGGCACAGTGGTCTTTTGGTACAATAGTCATTTGGAACAATGGTCATGTGGTTCAGTGGTCTCTCTGGCTCATTGGTCCAAGTGAAACTTGAGGAATAGTGAATCTGTATTATGTTTCATGTTGCAGATTCATCACTAAAACAATTTTCATTTTTTACAGTAGAATGTGGTTAGAAAGTGGAGATGATGAATTGAAGTGGCTGAAGGGGAGATGATGAGCTACAGATGATGAGCTGGAGCTGCTGAAGTGGAGATGATGAGGTGGAGCTGATGAGGGGGACATGTTGAGGTGGAGGTGATGAGGTGGAGATGTTGAGGTGGAGGTGATGAGGGGGAGATGTGGAGATGTGGAGGTATTGAGGTGGATATGTTGAGGTGGAGGTGTTAAGGTGGAGGTGTTGAGGTGGAGATGATGAGGTGGAGGTGTTGAGGTGGAGATGATGAGGTGGAGCTGTTGAGGTGGAGGTATTTAGGTGGAGATGTTGAGAAGTGGAGAAGATGAATTGGAGAGGCTGAAGGGGAGATGATGAGCTACAGATGATGAGCTGGAGCTGCTGAAGTGGAGATGATGAGGTGGAGCTGCTGAGGGGGAGATGTTGGGGTGGAGGTGATGAGGTGGAGATTTTGAGGTGGAGGTATTGAGGGGGAGATGTTGAGGTGGAGGAATTTAGGGGGAGATGTTGAGGTGGAGGTGTTGAGGGGGAGATGTTGAGGTGGAGCTATTGAGGGGGAGATGTTGAGGTGGAGGTGATGACAGGGAGATGTTGAGGTGGCGATGTTGAGGTGGAGGTGATGAGGGAGAAATGTTGAGGTGGAGATGTTGAGGTGCAGGTGATGAGGGAGAGATGTTGACGTGGATATGTTGAGGTGGAGATGTTGAGGTGGAGGTGTTGAGGTGGATATGTTAAGGTGGAGATGATGAGGGTGAGATGTTGTGGGGGAGGTATTGAGGGGAAGATGTTGAGGTGGAGGTACCGAGGGGGACATGTTGAGGTGGAGATGTTGACGTGGAGATGATGAGGGTGAGATGTTGTGGGGGAGGTATTGAGGGGGAGATGTTGAGGTGGATGTACCGAGGGGAAGATGTTGAGGTGGAGGTATTGAGGGCGAGATGTTGAGGTGGAGATGATGGGGCGAGATGTTTAGGTGGATGTGATGAGGGAGAGATGTTGAGGTGGAGACGTTGAGGTGGAGACGTTGAGGTGGAGATGAGGAGGTGGAGGTGTTGAGGTGGTGATGATGAGGTGGAGGTGTTGAGGTGGAGGTGTTGTGGTGGAGATGATGAGGTGGAGGTGTTGAGGTGGCGATAATGAGGTGGAGGTGTTGCGGTGGAGATGATGAGTGGGAGATGGTGAGGGGGAGATGTTGAGGTGGAGGTATTAAGGGGGAGATGTTGAGGTGGAGGTGATGAGGGGGAGATGTTGAGGTGGAGGTATTGAGGTGGAGGTGATGAGGGAGAGATGTTGACGTGGAGATGTTGAGGGGGCAGTGTTGAGGGGAATATGTTGAGGTGGAGATATTGAGGTGGAGGTGATGATGGGGAGATGTTGAGAAGAATATGTTGAGGTGGAGATGTTGAGGTGGAGGTATTGAGGGGGAGATGTTTAGGTGGAGGTGATGAGTGGGAGATGTTGAGGTGGAGGTATTGAGGTGGAGGTGTTGATTTGGAGGTATTTAAGGGGAGATGTTGAGGTGGAGGTGATGAGGGGGAGATGTGGAGGTGTTGAGGTGGAGATGCTGAGGTGGAGATGTTGAGGTGGAGGTGTTGAGGGGAATATGTTGAGGTGGAGATATTGGGGTGGAGGTGATGAGGGAGAGATGTTGAGGTGGAGATGTTGAGGGGGCAGTGTTGAGGGGAATATGTTGAGGTGGAGATATTGAGGTGGATGTGTTGAGGTGGAGATGATGAGGGTGAGATGTTGTGGGGGAGGTATTGAGGGGGAGATGTTGAGGTGGAGATGATGAGGTGGAGGTGTTGAGGGGGAGATGCTGAGCTTAAGATGTTGAGATGGAGGTAATTATGTGGAGATGTTGTGGTGGAGGTACTGAGGGGGAGATGTTGAGGTGGAGATGATGAGGGGGAGATGTTGTGGGGGAGGTATTGAGGTGGAGGTGTTGAGGGGGAGATCTGGAGGTGGAGGTGTTGAGGTGGAGATGATGAGGTGGAGGTGTTGAGGGGGAGATGCTGAGGTGGAGGAATATGTTGAGGTGAAGGTGATGAGGTGGAGATGTGGAGGTGCTGAGGTGGAGATGATGAGGTGGAGGTGTTGAGGGGGAGATCTGGAGGTGGAGGTGTTGAGGTGGAGATGATGAGGTGGAGGTGTTGAGGGGGAGGTAATTACGTGGAGATGTTGTGGTGGAGGTATTGAGTGGGAGATGTTGAGGTGGAGATGATGAGAGGGAGATATTAAAGTAGACATGATGAGGGGGAGATGTTGAGGTGGAGATGATGAGGGTTCGATCTTAAGGTGGAGGTGATAAGGGGGAGATATTGAGGTGGAGGTATTGATGGGGAGATGTTTAGGTGGAGGTATTGAGGGGGAGATGTTGAGGTGGAGGTATTGAGGGGGAGATGTTGAGCTGGAGGTATTGAGGGGGAGATGATGAGGTGGAGATATTGAGGTGGAGGTGATGAAGGGGAGATTTGGAGGTGGAGGTGATGAGGGGGAGATGTTGAGGTGGAGGTATTGAGTGGGAGATGTTGAGCTGGAGGTGATGAGGGGAAGATGTTGAGGTAGAGGTAATGAGTGGGAGATGTTGAGGTGGAGGTGATGAGGGGAAGATGTTGAGGTGGAGGTAATGAGTGGGAGATGTTGAGGTGGAGGTGATGAGGGGGAGATGTTGAGATGGAGGTATTGAGGGGGAGATGCTGAGCTTAAGATGTTGATGTGGAGATGAAGGGGGAGATGTTGAGGTGGAGGTATTGAAGTGGAGATGATGAGGTGGAGATGTTGATGTGGAGGTATTGAGTGGGAGATCTTGAGGTGGAGGTGATGAGGTGGAAACGATGAGGTGGAGGTGATGAGTTGGAGGTGATGAAATGGAGATGTTGAGGGGAGATGTGGAAGTGTTGAGGTGGAGATGATGAGGTGGGGGTGTTGAGGGAGAGATGTGGAGTTGTTGAGGTGGAGATGAAGGGGGGGATGTTGAGGTGGAGGTGATGAGGGGGAGATGTTGATGTGGAGATGTTGAGGTGGAGATGATGAGGTGGAGGTGTTGAGGGGGAGGTATTAAGGTGGAAGTGATGAGGTGAAGGTAATGAGGTGGAGATGATGAGGTGGAGGTGTTGAGGGGGAGGAGTTAAGCTGGAGGTGATGAGGTGGAGATGATGAGGGAGAGATATTGAGGTGGAGGTGATGGGGCAGATGTTATTGACTGGTTCGTTGATGTTGAAATGGACACTGGATGTCAGCAGCGATGCGGTGAATTGGAAATTGGGTGGATGCTTGGCTAACCTTGGTGATGTGATGCTGTATCTCCACTGCAGCATGGAAATGGGTGTTGTCCAATTCCAGGTCCAGTCACCTTCCTTTATGTAATAACAAGGGCTCATAAAAAAAGACTAATTTGTACTAATATTTGGCAGAATGTGTTGGCAGCTTCACAAGAACATCTCTAAGATCACTCGGTGGGTTTTGAGGTATTGGCAGTTCGGCAGTCAACTGTTCTGACTGTGATGCTGCTTCAAGTTTACTCCCTAACCAATAAAAGACTTGTGCAATCAATATGACAAAAAAAAAAACCTACTGATAAGCATACAGTATAATCTGACTCTAAAATTATTCACCACATCAACGATTTGTCACGCTTTTTAAAATTTGATTATCAGTAACCATAGAAACAAAGATGTAGCCAAGTGAGCACTTTGATATCATACCGTGATTTGTATCTGCAATCCTGTTACAGCTGCTGCCATAGGAAATAAAACGGCTTCTGACCAATCAGAATCCAGAATTCAGTTATGAATAAACCATTACACGTTTGTTTCAGTTTGCAGTGGAACAATCCGTTGATTTTTAATATGGAGCTAATTACCAAGCTGTGCTTTTACACTTGTGTGGTAAAGCGGTGAAGAAGCAGTGAGCTGAAGATGGCAGCCGTGGATGACGGGGACGATGGTGTGTGTGTGTGTGTGTGTGTGTGTGTTTGTGTGTGTGTTTGTGTGTGTGATTGTGTGTGTGTTTGTCAGCTGTCAGAAAATAAATTCTTGAGAAAGCGTTTTGGGTTCACTTGCTATGGCGATGATGGAGATGATATTTCCTTTAAATTATTTTTTTAACTGAAAATGGCTGAAGTTTCCCATCACTGCTGACTCTAACTTATATATGCAATGTTTTGGTCCCCCTTCTACCCCACAAGACCACCATCTATCAGGTATTAATTGGATGATGGTCCATTTTTAGCACTCTGACATGATAGTACATGTGTTGCTCCAGCTTTTAAATGTCATAGTCACATGGGAGCGAGAGATATATCACCACCACTGGTTTTCCGCTCCACAGCTATTATCACTGCGTCTGCTCGGTTCGCCGTAACATGTCCGGCTGCGTGGCTCTGCAAATCTCATGGGACGTTCACGCTGTTGTTTCATCTCTGTCAGATATGCCTTTCATTTCATTTAAACATGATTATTATTTTATTAAAATATAAATCAGAAGGAACTCACTTCAGCAAATCAGTATGTGAAGGTAAAGCATGCTATGTCTGACTGTATAGAACGCGTGTTAGGAATGTAACACAATAACACCGACATTATCTGAGACTGTGTAGAGCTTCATATATCCAGCTCTGGAAATTGGTTAAGATGTTGGACTAATGATCAGAAGGATCATTTGTGAGCTCAAATCCCAAGCTCTTGAGCAAAGCCCTTAACTGCTCAGATGAGGCAAATTTAATTCACTCTGTATGAGGTTATAAAAGGATCTGTATATGGATTTAAACCCAAAGTGGGCGTGGCCTAAACCAAAAGGTTTGTATACACCAAGTAATTAGGGGTGCTTGAAAAGCATCACTATTACTATTCCTCATACTTCTTCTACATTCTTCTTCTTCTTCTTCTTCTTCTTCTTCTTCTTCTTCTGTACAAAATTTTGTCTGCTATCTAGTCCCGCACCGTTTGTCGTACAGCCACGAATGAGGTATCATATCGTGTGGCTTGTTCGGGAAAGATGTGCGATTGGAATTTCGGTATTCCTGCCACGCCCCTTGGAACACCCCAAAAAGTCCCCTAGAAATGAATGGGCGGAATTTTCAATCCTCAATAAAACTCACACACGCACTGCAACATAGTCATATCACATATCACAACACTCAGCACAATGAGGGGAAGTGAGTGATGTGTGTCTGGATGACATCATGTGACACCCCCCCCAGAATTATGGGAAATCACAAAAATTACAGCTACATACACATGTGACATATCAAAACGCTCAGTACACTGAGGGGAAATGAGTGACGTGTATCCGTGTGACATTGCATCGTGTCACATGACCTGCCCCTCAGGAATTATGGGTACTCGCAAAAATACGGCTTCATACACATGTGACATATCAAAAAGCTCAGTACAATGAGGGGAAGTGAGTGATGTGTGTCCAGATGACATCACGTGACGTCACGTGCCCCCCCATCCCCCCCCAGGAATTATGAGAAATTGCAACATACACATGTGACATATCAAAACGCTCAGCACAATGTGGGGAAATGTTTTGGCATGGCAAGCACTCACATTTTCTTCAGGAAATGTACATGTCTAGTTTATTTATATTGTTTTCATATGTCCCAAAAGATAAATCTGTGAAAGTGAAAAGTAAAAAAGAAGTTCCACTTGTATGACTTTTATCCAAGCACAACCTGATTTTTTTTTTTTTTAAATCTTTTTTTTTTTTAGGAAAATATTATTCTTAATCTCTAGCAGAATGCTGGAAAAAAACTCCACCAATGAGTATTTATGTGAGTGGAAACATGTGGCTGATTAGAGAGCTCAGGGGTCAGACTGGTCAGAGTAACACACTCACTCTTTACACCCGTGTGGAGCAGAAAAGGGTGCCAGAATGCAGCACTTTGAGGGAGATGAGCTACAACAACATTAGGATGTTGTGAGGAAAGTGTCTGGTGAGTGGACTGTATATATCCAATTATATCATCTTTCTGTAAACACTGACACAATATAATCCTAACTGAGCCATGTGTACAAAATCCCTGTGTGTGTGTGTGTGTGTGTGTGTGTGTGTGTGTGTGTGTGTGTGTGCGCACTCATCCTGGCATCGTCTATTGTATCAGACAAGGATCTTCACTCATCCTGCCATCTGAAGCAGAGATACGGCTCTGTGCACAGTGCTGACGGGAAGCGTGAGGACTCTGCGGGCTTCACACTTCACACACAATAGCGTGATTCAGCTCTGGACATATTATACAGTACCACACAAAGAGCACACACAAACACAATTACTGCACGCCAAACACACTGAGTAGTGTCGAGCTGATTTAGATGTTGTGATTACAGATCTCAGCAGTTCCTCGAGAGTTCTTTTCATGGTTTCTGGTCTTGAGGGGTTCTGAAATATTCATTCCTCATCTGATCTTTAACCCTCATGTTTTAAACCTGTGTTTATTAAGTCGATAAACATAATTCCATTTCCCCTATTTCAAGTAGATGTGGTGTTTAAAAAAAATCTAAATGTCTGATTGTTCCAAAGGCATTGTTTGAAAGTGCTGTTAGGTATTGAATCAAATGCAGTAGGTACTGAGTGAAATGCCATAGGTACTGAATCAAATGCAGTAGATACTGAGTCATATGCATTATGGTACTGTATCAAATGTACTAAGTAGTGCACTGAATGCAGTATGTATTGAATCAAATACAGTAGGTACTGAATCAAATGTAGTAGGCACTGAGTCAAATGCAGTATGTACTGAATCATATGCAGTAGGTACAAAATCAAATGTAGTAGGTACTGAGTCAAATGCACTAGGACCTGAATCATATGCAGTAGGTACGAAATCAAATGCAGTAGGTACTGAGTCAAATGCATTATGGTACTGTATCAAATGTACTAAGTAGTGAACTGAATGCAGTATGTGTTGAATCAAATGCAGTAGGTACTGAATCAAATGTAGTAGGTACTGAGTCAAATGCAGTAGTCACTGAATCAAATGTAGTAGGTACTGAGTTATATGCAGTAGGTCCTGAGTCAAATGCAGTAGGTGCTGGATCAAATGCAGTAGTTACTGAATCAAATGCAGTAGGTACTGAGTCAAATGCAGTAGGTACTGGATCAAATGCAGTAGTTACTGAATCAAATGCAGTAGGTACTGAGTTAAATGCAGTAGTTGCTGAATCAAATGCAGTATGGTACTGTCACAGTATGCCAGTTTTCTGATCTGTGAGGTCTCCAAGCAGCCAGGAATATTGAGAACCCCGGGAAGATCCAGAAGATCATGTAGCTCAAATGTTCTCTAGGAGCACAATCAAATCAGGAGTAGCACCTCAGAGCTTTCCAGAGTTTCCAGTTTGTCCCCCTGCTGCTGTTCTTAATGAGTCTCATTGGTGTCTCATTAACCTGTGTGTGTGTGTGTCTACATAAGTTGACTTGTCTCAGCACTTGCAGTTTTAGATTGATCAGGTGTAAGCTTCGTCACAATGTAAAAGCTGTAACAGACTGCAGGATCCTGTGTGTCTGAAGATCCTCTAATGATCTGCTAGAGCGGCTGGTAAAGACAATGACTTTCTTACATTGTGCTCAGATCATCAGTCAATCAGTTAACTGACTCGATTCAGTAAACTGCCTCGAGGTCATGAGGAGGATACGGTCATTGAGGCTCAACTCACTAACGAAAGATTCTTCTACAAAGTCTGAGGTTTGTCTACGACAGCAAAACAGCTGGATTAAACATGTTTGGCAACATCTGGTTTGGCAACATCTGGTTGTGCCCTTAGCCTGATTTTTAGAAGATGGTATTTGCTCCCAATATGGATAATAATTACAGTTTTATTTAACTCAAGAGACGTAATGTTCAAGTGTGAATACAAGTCTAATTTTAAACCAAGCAACTTGATGCAAAACCTACAAACCCCCAGCTGATGATGTCACTTACTATTCTCCTGGTAGCCATTTTGTCCCTTGTGCCTTGTCATGCTTTACTTGGACGTAATGCTGTGACTTGCACAAAGCAAGGTGTTCAGACTGGAAAACTCAACCTCGTCTTCTGAAGCCTGATAATTAGCTTCAGGTTTGCTTTCACCAGAATCTTTTTAAGCTCCTTCTGTTTTATCAACAGCTGCCCTCTGAGCACTTCTGGCTCTCCTCCAGTGCTGTTTTAGGGGGAAAACATATCATATGGAACGGCATATTTCAGCAGCCTCGCAGCAGCTTGCTCTTAAGTTCCTCAATCGACAGAAGCCGAGGCAACGGTCAGAGAAATGACGCATGGACACACAGTGTTTACACACACACACACACACACACACACACACACACACACGTCACTCAGTATTATACATTGTACAGTACAGAATGAGCAACTAAACATCTCAGTGTTCTGCTTCAGGAGCAGCTGCTTTATCTGGAGTAAGGAATAAAAAACGCAGGGTCATGTGATGAAGTAAAACTGATTATAGCTGCTCTAAGACTGCTCTAAGACTTTTTAAAACTGCTATAAGACTAAGACTGCTATAAGACTGTTTATAACCGCTAAAAGACTGTTTATAACCGCTATATGACTGTTAATAACTTTTGTAAGACTGTTACAACTGCTATAAGACTAAGAATGCTATAGGATTTTTTTATAACCACTATATAACTTAAAAACTGCTTTAAGACTGGTAAACACTGTTTATAACCACTATATGACTGCTAAAAACTGCTTTGAGACTGTTAAAGACTGCTATAAGACTAAGATAAGACTGTTTATAACCGTTATAAGACAAAATTTGCCATAGATATTGTATTGTTTTTCGCTGTTTGGTTGTGTAGATGTTCAGCACTGAATGTGTTTGTCATGTTTCATGCCACAGTGGTGGTTAATAGGAATCTCATATGAAAGTAGACACTCAGGACTAGTGTAGTGTTTCATAGGTATTTCTGTTTTTCCCTAGCAAATTAGGTTCAATATATTCATAGAAAAAACAGCAAAATAATGGTTATTTGTGTGTTTGTGTGTGTGCATACTTGTGTGTGTGTTGTATGTAGCTGTGGGTCATCCAATAAGCAGGAAGCTCTGACCTACTTAGCTGCAATGCTCGATCTCCATGCAACTAGAATAAAGAAGTGTGTTATACAGTTATACAGTAATTACACCACCATCATGATCAGGGCAAAACACTACACGCGTTCCCACACTAACAATCTGGTGTGTTTAGTGACGATAACAGGAAGCTGGAGCGAGCGTGGGTTTGTTCAGACGCAGGTATTGTTTCGATACAGCAGTTAATTACGGGGGAAATTTCCTTCTGGGAGGATCAGAGTGTTTTCACTGGTGATTAAATTAGAAAAAAAACAACAATTCTACAGAGAAAAAAACTCTGTCCTGCAAACTGCGGACTGCTGGACCCCAGGAGGAAGCCGAGAGCATTTCCATGCAGTTCTACCCCGCTTTATACCCTCTATGCTTTAAAGTTGGAGTGGCAGCTTCACATTTTCAGGCTGACGCAAATCAGATAAAATATTTGTTAAAATTTACAAAAAGGTTAACATTTTCTGCAGTCCTTCACTTCCAAGCATTTCTCATCAAAATGTAACTAAAATAACAATAAAAGGTCATTCAGTACTTTGCTGTTTTGGCTTTGAAGTTGTAATTTGCTCTGTTTTCAGCACATCGTGAGGCAGATGTGAGGAAGGTGAGGTCGGATCCTGAGACGCACTCACACACACACACACACACACACACACACACACACACACACACACACACACACACACACATCCGATTTCACCCCTTGGGCAGACTGCTGGCCTCCGGAGGATCTGCTGCATGTCTTACAAGCTGCCAATCTAATTCAATTACCAAGCAGTTCAGAAATCAATAACGTTAATTGGGAGGAAATCCAGGTCGTTAGCCGGAACAGCAACCAGCATTACCACGGAAATCCAAACCAGCAGGACGCTAGCTTAAAAAAACAAAAAAACCCATTTATTTCTAAATGTATTTTATCAGCCATGGCATGACTGATGTCCAAAACTTCATATACTCCAATTTGAGTGTTCATTTCATTTCCATGTTAACAGCATTGTGTTTCCATGGTAACAGCTCATTTACTTATATTGCAGATGCTTGATATAACCAGATTTTTAACATTGATGTGTTTTTTTAAGGAAGGAGTCTCCAGTGTCAGTGCTAGGCAACAGTTAGAGATAAACTTTAAGTTTAAAATTTCTTTGTGGATTCTCACTAAAGTTGAAAGCTGTGTGTGTGTGTGTGTGTGTGTGGGGGGTTCTTATCAAATACAAAAGAAGTAAAAAAAAAAAGCTTAAGTAGCGTAAAGGAGAACGGAACATACAACATTAAATAACTATAGTAACAATAACTGGATAAAATATGCAGAAAGGTGCATTGGAAGTGAAGGTGTGATCTGCTCATCACAGGTCACCTCATGAGCTCAGAGTGAATTAATGAAACCTCATGTATTATAATAACACTAGAATCGAGTCCAAAGCTCTTCTGACTTTTTTGCACCAGGATTAGACACCCGGCAGAAGGCGATTGCACTCACAAGAGCTACAAGCCGCTTCCCTCCCGGATTGCTCTCAGGCCTCGGCTTCTCGACACTGAGATCCTTAAACGCAGATGTGGCCCTGAAACTCTGTCAACTCCATCGACTTATGGGACGTTTTCAATCAGTGTAAACAAACAAATGATTTTAACACCAGTCGTGAGTCTGATAGAAAATGAGTCAGGACTCTGTTGGCTTTCTCTGTGCTTTACATGTGTGTTTTTTCCTCTGTTGGATAACCTTATTCAGAATTTTACATATTTGGGCTGCTTTGTAAATGAACAAGCACTTGGAGCATCTCAGAGAGCAGAAATGGGTTTGATATCATCATTTACTTGATGATGAAGATGCAAACATTTGTGTGGAAAAAATAACTGTTCTTGTTTAATTTCTATGGATATATTGCCCCTAGTAGGCTAGGGAAAAACAGAAATACTTATGAAACACTACAAATCCTGAGTCCTGAGTGTCTACTTTCATATGAGCTTCATAATAACCACCACTGTGGAGTGGGACATGACAAAGACATTCAATGATCAACATGGACACAAGCAAACAGGAGCAAACTTAATTTTTTTTTTTGCCTCTGGTACTGATAAAAATAAAAAAGAAATTCAGTTGGTTTTTCATCATCTCTCTTCAAATGGAGAGGAATTCCGGCTAAAGCAAATGGGTCCATTATCATATAAACACAAATGTGAGAAAAGCTTTACTCGTTGACTCCTAGGCCAATAAAATGTGCATAGTTTCTCCAAAAACGTCATCGATCAGCATCTAAAGTTGGGAATTATTTGAAAGCCTCGCACGTAGCTAAATAAATAATAACACGCTCAGGTCAAAAGGCATCAGTCATGCTCCTGCCGCTAGATCCTGGCGAGAATTGATGCCACGCTGCTCTGAGAAAGAAAGTGACTTTTATTATTTATTCATATTAATGGCGAGTTCACACTGCACGATTTTCAAAGTGGTCGGATCACTGTTGTTTTCACACTGCACAAGTATCTGGGGTAGCATTCAGTTGCTGCTGTGCTCACACTGTCAAAGTCAAAGAAGCTTTATTGTCACTTCAACCAAATATAGCTGATGCAGTACATGGTGAAATGAAACAACGTTCATCCTGGACCAGAGGTGCTACACATAACAAAAACAAAACACAGGGTGATGCAGACAAACATGAAGCTAAACTAAGGTGAAGAATTTTTTTAACTAAACATACAACATAAGTGCAGGGAATGACAAGACAGTGCAGACAAACAAGACACATAACACCGACTGTGTGCAAAAAAATAACAGTATTTTACAGTGAGTGCAAAAAATAGTGTTGTGCAGTGAGTGCAAGAGTAGCAGCAGAGGTAGTTAACACAGATATAGTATTCCAAGTTATGGTACAAATATTAAAGTGACGTGTGCATGTAAACAATATCAGGTGTGTGTGTGTGTCTGTATGCATATGTGTGTGAGTTCTGATCAGTGCAGTTCAGTTCAGAGTGTGTCTGTGTATGTGTGTGTGTGTGTCCATGTTCCTCTGTTTAGTTCAGTTCTCTGTTGAGACACCTGATTGCCTGAGGGAAGAAGCTGTTCAACAGTCTGGTTGTGTGGGCCCGAATGCTATGGTACCTCTTTCCAGACGACAGAAGGGTGAAGAGTGTGTGTGAGGGGTGTGTGGGGTCATCCACAATGCTGTTGGCTTTGCGGATGCAGTGTAGAGAGACTACGATGATCTTCTAAGCTGTCCTCACTATCCGCTGCAGGGTCTTGCGATCAGACACGGTGCAATTCCTGAACCAGGCAGTGATGCAGCTGCTCAGGATGCTCTTGATGGTCCCTCTGTAGAAGGTGGTCACGATAGGAGGTGGAAGATGAGCCTACCTCAGTCTTCACAGGAAGTAGAGACATTGCTGGGCTTTCCTGGTGATGGAGCTGGTGTTGAGCGACCAGGCGAGGTCCTCCACCAGGTGAACACCGAGGAATTTGGTGCTCTTGACGATCTTCACGTTGGACCCGTTGATATTCAGTGGAGAATGGTCACTCTGTGATCTCCTGCAGTCAACAACCATCTCTTTCATTTTCTCCACGTTCAGAGACAGGTTGTTGTCTTTACATCAGGCAGTTAGCCTCTGCACCTCCTCTCTGTATGCTGACTCGTCGTTCTTGCTGATGAGACCCACCACGGTCGTGTCGTCAGCGAACTTAATGATGTGGTTGGAGCTGTGCATTGCTGTACAGTCATGAGTCAGCAGGGTGAACAGCAGTGGACTGAGCACGCAGCCCTGAGGAGCTGCAGTGTTCAGTGTAGTGGTGCTGGAGGTGCTGTTCCCGATCCGGATTGACTGAGGTCTCCCAGTCAGGAAATCCAGGATCCAGTTGCAGAGGGAGGTTTTGATGCCCAGCAGGCTCAGCTTCTCGGTCAGGTGCTGAGGGATGATTGTGTTGAATGCTGAACTGAAGTTGATGAACAGCATTCGTACATAAGTGTCCTTATTTTCCAGGTGTGTGAGGGACAGATGGAGAGTTGTGCTGATGGCATCGTCCGTGGAGCGATTCGGATGATATGCAAACTGCATGGGGTCTAGTGATGGTGGCAGCAGGTGCTTGATTTGCCTCATGACGAGCCTCTCGAAGCACTTCATGATGATGGGTGTGAGTGCAACGGGACGGTAGTCATTGAGACAGGACACTGGAGACTTCTTTAGCACAGGGATGATGGTGGTGGTCTTTAGGCACATTGGGACGATGGTAGGGAGCATCTTCAACATGCTCAGGAAGATGTTGAAGATGTCAGTGAAGACATCTGCTAGCTGTTCTGCACATTCCCTGAGCACTCTGCCAGGAATGTTGTCTGGTCCAGCAGCTTTCCGTGGGTTAATTCTGCATAGAGTTTTCCTCACATCGGCCATGGTGAGACAGAGCACCTGGTTCTCTGAATACGTCACATCATTCTGTGCCTCAAACCGAGCGTAGAAGTTGTTCAGCGCATTCGGGAGGGAGGCATCACTGTCACAGGCAGGTGGAGCTGGCCTGTTGTTAGTGATGGACTGGATGCCTTGCCACATGCGCCAAGTGTCACTGCTGATCTGGAAGTGGACATGGATTATCTGGGAGTGTGTACGCTTTGCCTCAACTGATGGCTCGAGACAGTTTAGCCTGTGCTGTTCTTAGGGCATCCTTGTCTCCAGCTCTGAAGGCAGAGTCCCTGGATTTTAGCAGTGCATGCACTTTTGTGTTCATCCACGGCTTCTGGTTGGAGCGTGTGGTGATGGATTTGGAGATGGTCACGTCATCGATGCACTTGCTGATGTAACTGGTCACTGATGACGTATATTCCTCCGAATCTGTGGTATCGCCTTTGGTTGCAGCCTCCCTGAGCATATCCCAGTCAGTGCACTCAAAACAGTCCTGAAGAGCAGAGGTGGCTCCTGCTGGCCAGGTTTTAACCAGTTTCAGAACCGGTTTAGAGCATCTGACGAGTGGTCTGTATGCTGGAATCAACATAACAGAGATGTGGTCTGAGTAGCCGAGGTGGGGGCGGGGCTCCGCGCGATATGTGCCGGGGATGTTTGTGTAAACAAGATCCAGCGCGTTCACTCCTTGGTAGCAAAGTCCACATGCTGATGAAATTTAGGGAGAACAGACTTGAGATTTACCTGATTGAAATCTCTGGCGATAATAAACAGTCCGTCGGAGTGAGCATTCTGCAGCTTGCTAATAGATCCATAGAGCTCACACAGAGCCTGTTTAGCATTAGTGCTGGGGGGAATGTACACTCCGACAATTAATATGGTGGTGAATTCCTGTGGTAAATAAAATGGTCTGCATCTAACAGTCACAAACTCCACTAGATATGAACAGAAACTAGAAACAAGCACAGAGTTCTTGCACCATTCCGCTTTGATGAAAACACATAAGCCACCTCCCCGAGTCTTACCGCACAGAGCTGCATTTCTGTCGGCACGAAACACAGTTAGCCCGTCTAGCTGAATGGCATCCGGAACTCTGTCGCTGAGCCACGTCTCTGTAAAAACGGGAGTGCCGGCCGGCTAGGGTTTGTTTTTAGCCTAGCACGGACACCCGCCTTCTTGCCGCGCTTCCGCTTCCTCGCGCACTGCTGTCATCGACTCCTCTCCTGGCCACCGGCATCGGGTGATGCCGAGGACTTAGGGCCTGGTCTCCGCAGCAAGCCGAGGTTGCGAAAGCTTTTTCATAGTTCATCATACACGTTGGCTGGTGCATGATTTCCAAGCTCTAGTAGTGTCTGGCGGTTGTACACATGAAAACCGCTGTATCTGGTGTCCATATGCCGTGGTAGTCAGGCTATATGAGGACAATAGCACCATTTTGGATCCGGAGTGGCTGCTGCGTGCTACTGCCGCGCCGCAATCTTGGATGTATCAAACGCACAATGGATTGGCGACAGGAGGTTTCACACTGCATGACTTCACAATAGGAAGAATCGCAGACAACTCTGTCTTGTTCGCAAACTGCGTTTTACAACCGAACGCACTTGAGAAATGATAAGGCAATAACCCAGGATCACACGTGAGATCAGAGTTCTCACGTGAGACTGGGTATGGAACCCCGCAAAAAGTTTGCCATCCAAAATGGTCTGTGCGGGGAACAAGGATTGTGCATGTTTATTCTGATATAACTATAAGACATTTTTTTCTGATAAAAATCAGCGATGCTGTGACGATGTGACCCTGGAGTTGATTATTTTCCAATAGCAGCATGTCCTGAGGTTTTATTCCTCTTAAACCACAGAAACAAGTTTGAGGCATTGGTGGCTCAGTGGTAGGTTTCTCGCCTAACATTCGGAAGGCCCGGGTTCGGACCCCAGCCACTGGATGCAGTGCTGGTCCCAAGCCTGGAAAAATGGGAGGGTTGCGGCAGGAAGGGCATCCGGCGTAAAACCTGTGCCAAGTTGTTGTGCGGACCAGTCGGTCCGCTGTGGCGACCCCGAACAGGGAGCAGCCGAAAGCAACTTCTATACCACAGAAACAAGTCCAATCTATTCATTCATCAGAGTATGACTTATCCATTTCTCATTATATTTAATAAACAAGTTGATTCTTTTTCCCATTTCCATTATAGCAGATGTAAACATCAGTTCCTTCACCAGCACTTCCACAAACTCTCTCTTTTTTCTCTCTCTCTTGAAGTTAATGAGTAAAAAAAAAATCATTCTGTTCAGAAAACTTTTGATAGCTTTACCCCTGACTGCTACAACACACTGAAACTGAAGACTCCTTTTTTTTTTTTTTTTTACCAATGAAAAAACCTCACTGTGTCAAAACATCTTCCAACCAATCAGACTCCAGGATTCACAGTGACTTAACATGACAGAGTGAATTTTTCCATCTCCTCTGCTTCCTCTGAGGTCAGTCACCCAAATCTTCAAGGTTTAGCTCCATCTGCATGATGCTCCGGTTTTATAGAGCGCGGAAAAATGGAAAAATGTGCCAATTTGAGCACACAGTATTTAAATATACAGTACGTCTGACTGCATAATGGATTTGATGCCTCTGTGCTTCTATGACACAGAAGCTGATTGGTGAAGCGGCGGAATGCAGGAAACGACAACATGAGCTGAGAAAAGAAATAATCTTTCCTTTACTGTGACTGATTCATTCCAATCCAAGTGCTTTTTTTTTTTTTAAAGATGGCATTATTTTGTTTCTCTGCTTCTGTTTCTTTCTTGCAAATGTACAATACCAAGAATGTATTTTTTTTTTTTTTTAGAGTTATTCATTGGGATCGAAATCTGAAATGTAGCAGACGTTTGTCTGAGTGTCTGTGATGGAATTCATTCACTCAGTCATGCACTAATTCACTCACTCATTTATTTACTCAGTCATTCACTCATTAATTTACTCACTCACTTACTCACTCACTCATTTACTCACTTATTCACTCACTCATTTACTCACTTGTGTTTTCTCACTCACTGATTCATTTACTCATGCACTCATTCATTCACTCATTTACTCACTTATTCACTCATTCACTCACTCATTTGCTCACTCATTCATTTACTCACTCACTTACTCATGCACTCATTCATTCACTCATTTACTCACTTATTCACTCACTCATTCATTTACTCACTCACTCACTCACTCATGCACTCATTCATTCACTCATTTACTCACTCACTCATTCACTCACTCATTTACTCACTTATTCACCCTTTTATTCATTCAGTCACTCCCTTACACATTCACCCTCTCACTCACCCTCTCATTCACTCACTCTCTCACTCACTCACTCACTCACTCACTCACTCTCTCACTTTCTCACTCTCTCACTCACTCACTCACTCACTCACTCACTCACTCACTCACACACTCTACTCAACTACTCACTGTACTCTACTCAACTGTATTAATGCATTCATTTACTCAGTCATTCACTCATTCATTTACTCACTCACTCACTCATTCATTTGCTTATTCACTCATTCAGTCACTCATTTACTCACTCACTCATTCAATCACTCACTTATTGACTCACTCATTTACTCACCCTTCTATTCATTCAGTCACTCACTTACACATTCACCCTCTCACTCACTCACTCACTCACTCACACATTTACTCAGTCATTCACTCATTCATTTACTCACTCAATCATTTGCTCATTCACTCATTTACTCACTCATTTACTCACATATTCACCCTTTTATTCATTTCGTCACTCACTTACACATTTACCTGGTCACTCACTCAGTCTCTCACTCACTCATTTACTCACTTACTCACTCACTCACCCTCTCACTCACTCACTCACTCACTCACTCACCCTCTCACTCATCCTCTCACTTACCCTCTCACTCACTCACCCTCTCACTCACTCACTCACCCTCTCACTCACTCACCCTCTCACTCACTCACCCTCTCACTCACCCACTCACTCACTCACTCACTCACTCTGAATATTTACCATTCCTCATCCGAATGCTATTTTGGTTTTTACTTCATTGCTTAAACATCAATTCCTGACTGTATTTGCATTCCTCCTTCCCCTCCCCCATCCCATCATTATGAATTTGTGTTTAATAAAACATAAGTATGCACATTGATCCTCACAAATCTGCTTAGTTACACTGGGCACATCTGGCCCAATGTTTTAATTACGATTCCTAAGCCACACTTTACACATTAACACAGCAGCAGACTGCAGTTCAACCTCGACCGTCGACATGGTGAAATGGTCTTATCTGCATTCACAAGCTCATGAGCTGCTGCTGCTGGTGTTTTTTTTTCAGCCTTGTCTAATTCCTGATAGAGCAAACCTAATTAATTTTGCCTGGAGTCAGAGTTATTAATTGCTTGGGGGTGATGAAGCGGTCCTCGTGGCAGCATGCACCGCAAGGCTTTATGCTCCTTCTGATAGGGCTGCATCAGTCTCGGTGTCGCTGGCAGGAAGCGCTAAAAGAACATGCTCACTGTCTTTCACAGGAAGCCCGTGAGTCTGTTCGCACTAAAGACACTGACACGGTGACATAACGGAGACACGGCACTCAGAACTTGTCACCGCTTCCCTGAAAAGCAGCATAAATCTTTTGCAGCGTGACTCGGCCTTTTCGTTCCCTTTGAGAGATGTGAGACATGAGGGTGGAAAGAAATGAGGATGAGGAATGATGTGTGTTTATGTAAGGAGTTGTTGCAGTCTGTCATCCTTCACCTGTGAGTTGTGTTCAAATTAAGACAAAAGAAACATTGCGCTAGTGGAGTATTCTGTGTTAACATCTGCATCTGTACTGAAACCTAAAGTGGGCGTGGTTTAAATCAGAAGTTTTTTTGTTTCTTTCTTTATTTCTTTCATTTTATTCTTTCTTTATTCTACTATATTTCCCCACACTGTACTTCCTGTTGCTTTCATGTCATGCTGCAACTCGTTTCATTTGCACTCTTTCAAATTTTTTCTCTTCTCTTCTCTTCTCTTCTCTTCTCTTCTCTTCTCTTCTCTTCTCTTCTCTTCTCTTCTCTTCTCTTCTCTTCTCTTCTCTTTCTTCTCTTCTCTTCTCTTCTCTTCTCTTCCTTATCACTGATCACTCTCTCTCGGCAAGTGGAGCTGCGATGCAGTAGAAAGTGTCCTCATTATCCTTCGTCCCAAAGGGCAATGACTTAATGAATAAAATGGACAGTCAACATGGGCTCAGTAGCTTAAAGGCTAAAAGATAGATGATATTTGACAGAAAATAAAGTGCTTTAAAGTCTCTTATTAAAAGGGACAACAGTCTAACAAACCAGAGCTGGTCGTCTCAGGATTCATAGATTCTCCGCTACTCGGCTTCTGCGTCAGAACTGAATAAAACCCTGAGGAAGTCTGGCAGAGGAAATGGCAGTGGAAACACTTGTGTTAAAGAAAAAGAGATATACAGAGAAGAAATATGATTACTGTGTAGAATTGGGGGGGGGGTGAGAAATGAAGGAAGGAAGGAAGGAAGGAAGGAAGGAAGGAAGGAAGGAAGGAAGGAAGGAAGGAAGGAAGGAAGGAAGGAAGGAAAAGAAATTGGATGGATAAACATACCACCCTTTGGTGTAAGCCACACCCACTCCAGGTTTGAATGCAGACTGAGGGACTGGAGTTTAAAACTGAAACAAACACAAAACTATGTCTCATTTTAATCACATTGAAGTAAAAATGCAGTTCAACGCACAACACATTTATACAGTCACACAAAACACACACACACAACACATTTATACAGTTACACACACAGACACACACACACACACACACACAGACACGTTTATACAGTCACACAAAACACACACACACACAACACACATACAACACGTTTAAACAGTCATAAAGATTCACACACACCACACATACAACACCTTTATACAGTCACACAAAACACACACATACAACACGTTTATATAGTCACACAAAATACACACACACACAACACACATACAACACGTTTATACAGTCACACAAAACACACATACAACAGTCATAAAGATTCACACACACCACACATACAACACGTTTATACAGTCACACAAAACACACACATACAACACGTTTATATAGTCACACAAAATACACACACACACAACACACATACAACACGTTTATACAGTCACACAAAACACACATGCAACACACACAAAATAAACACATAACACATTTATACAGTCACACAGTACACATACACACCACACAACACACACACAGAGCACACAGAATCATCATCATCATCGCCATCATTAACATCATCGTCATCATCATTTGTGTGTTTCTGGATGGAGTGACATCAGAGCCATTCTGTAAGTCAGAGTGTCTAAAAATATTTTCTCAAATATATAAATAGAAATATTTCCATTAACAAGTCTTTATATTTGCACTTATGAAGCAGCTGCCTGCTTTAGGAATGTGGACCTGCTGCTATTTTTATATTGACACACGGCAAAGGATCAGAATATTTTTAGACTTAATAGCACCAGGAAGTGGACAAAATAAATAAATAAACACATAAATAAATAAAATAAAGGCTCAGTTTAGTCACATTTGCTGTGTTTTATTTAAATGCAGTTTGGCCTTTTTAAAATGTGACGTTCAAAAAATACAAGTGACATTTACTGAGCTGCTGCATGGACAGGGTTCCCTAAGAGATGTATTGCTTCCAAGTAGAAACGTCACTCTCGTAGCCGCTAGTTTAAAGTGTCTGATTGTCTGTTTGACTGACTGTGAGAGTGTCTGAGTGACTGAGTGTCTGTGTGTCTGAGCGTCCAAGCGTCTGTGTGACTGTGTGACTGAGTGTCTGTGTCTGAACGTCTGATTGTCTGAGTGTCTGAGTGACTGGGTGTCTGAGTGACTGAGTGTCTGAGTGTCTGAGTGACTGAGTGACTGAGTCTCAGAGTGACTGAGTGACTGAGTGTCTGTGTGACTGAGTCTCAGAGTGACTGAGTCTCAGAGTGACTGAGTGACTGAGTCACTGAGTGTCTGTGTGACTGAGTGTCTGTGTGACTGAGTGACTGAGTGTCTGAGTGTCTGAGTGACTGGGTGTCTGAGTGACTGAGTGTCTGAGTGACTGTGTGACTGAGTCTCAGAGTGACTGAGTGACTGAGTGACTGAGTGTCTGTGTGACTGAGTCTCAGAGTGACTGAGTCTCAGAGTGACTGAGTGACTGAGTCACTGAGTGTCTGTGGTGACTGAGTGTCGGGTGTGACTGAGTGTTCCTGAGTGTCGGGGAGGTGACTGAGTGTCCTGAGGGGACTGAGTGACCAATAAACCTGCCACCTCTAGTGATCCATCTGTCAAGCTCCTGAAGTTTGCGGACGACACTACAGTCATGGGCCTCATCCAGGACAGTGATGAGTCTGCTTACAGACAAGAGGTTGAGCAGCTGGCTGCCTGGTGTAGTCTTAACAACTTTGTAGCTCAACACGCTCAAAACAGTGGAGATGATAGTGGACTTCAGGAGGAACACTCCTGGACTCCCCCCACTCACCATCATGAACAGCACTGTAATAACAGTGGAGTCATTCAGGTTCCTGGGCACTGCCATCTCTCAGAACCTGAAGTGGGACACTCACATAGACTTCTTCTTCTCTTTTCGGCTTTTCACTTCAGGGGTCGCCACAATAAATCATCTCTCTCCACCTATCCCTATCTTCTGCATCTTTAACACTTGCACCCACTAGCTTCATATCCTCATGTATTACATCCATATACCTCCTCTTTGGCCTTCCTCTCTCCTCCTGCCTGGCAGCTCCATGTCCAACATTCTCCTACCAATATACTCACTCTCCCTCCTCTGAACATGTCCAAACCATCTTAATCTGGCCTCTCTAACTTTGTCCCCCAAACGTCCAACATGAGCTGTCCCTCTGATGTACTCCTTCCTAATCCTGTCCAACGTTGTCACTCCCAAAGAGAACCTCAACATCTTCAGCTCTGCTACCTCTAGCTCTGACTCCTGTCTCGTCCTCAGTGACACTGTCTCTAAACCATACAGCATGGCCAGTCTCACCACTGTCCTGTACACCTTCCCCTTGATTCTCACTGATATTTTCCTATCACACAGAACTCCCGACACCTTTCTCCACCCATTCCAACCTGCCTGCACTCGCTTCTTTACCTCTTTCCCACACTCTCCATTACTCTGGACCCCAAGTACTTAAACTCCTGTACATTCTTCACCTCTTCACCCTGTAACCTTACTGTTCCACTTCCCTCCCTTTCATTCACACACATGTACTTAGTCTTACTACAGCTGACTCCTGACTTCCTCATACAGTACCACAGCTCTTCTCTTGGCACCCTGTCATACGCTTTCTCCAAGTCTACAAACACACAGTGCAACTCCCTCTGACCATCCCTATACTTCTTCATCAAAATTCTCAGAGCAAAAATTGCATCAGTTGTGCTCTTTCTGGGCATGAAGCCATACTGCTGCTCACAAATTTCCACTACCTTCCTTAACCTAGCTTCCACTACTCTTTCCCATAGCTTCATTGTATGGCTCATCAACTTTATCCCCCTATAGTTGCTGCAACACTGCACGTCACCCTTATTCTTAAAGATTGGCACTAACACACTTCTCCATTCCTCAGGCATCCTCTCACTCTCTAAAACCCTGTTAAACAAACTAGTTAAAAATTCCACTGCTGTCTCTCCCAGACACTTCCAGACCTCCACCGGGATGTCGTCAGGACCAACTGCCTTTCCACTTTTCATCCTCTTCAAAGCCTCCCTGACTTCATCCTTTCTAATCTTGTCTACTTTCTGTTACACAGAGTTCACCCCTTCTAGTCTTTTTTCCCTCTCATTTTCCTCATTCATCAGCTCTTCAAAGAACTCCTTCCATCTCCTCTGTACACTCTCCTCACTTGTGAGCACCCTTCCATCTCTATCCTTAATAACTCTAACTTGCTGCACATCCTTCCCATCTCGATCCCTCTGCCTAGCTAACCTGTACAAGTCCTTCTCTCCTTCTCTAGTGTCTAACCTAGTGTACAACTCGTCATATGCCTTCTGCTTGGCCTTAGACACCTCCCTCTTCACTCTGCACTGTGACTCCTTGTATTCCTGTCTATTCTCTTCAGTCCTGACCATGTCACACTTCTTCTTGGCTAACCTCTTCCTCTGGATACTATCCTGAACTTCCTCATTCCACCACCAAGTCTCCTTATCTTCTTTCCTCCTCCCAGATGACACACCCAGCACCTTTCTCCCTGTCTCCCTGATCACTTCTTCTGTAGATTCCCAGTCATCTGGCAGCACTACCTGACCACCCAGAGTCTGCCTCAACTTCTGTCTAAATTACTCACAACATTCATTCTTTTTCAGCTTCCACCACTTTGTTTTCTTCTCTATCTCTGACCTCTTCTTCTTACAGACCATCAAAGTCATCCTACACACCACCATCCTATGCTGTCTGGCTACACTCTCTCCCACTACCACTTTACAGTCACTAATCTCTTTCAGATTGCCTCTTCTACATAGGATGTAGTCTACATGTCTGCTCCTACCTCCACTCTTGTAAGTCACTCTATGCTCCTCCCTCTTTTGAAAATAAGCCATGTCCATCCTCTTAGCAAAGTCCACTACCATCTGTTCTTTAAGGTTCCTTTCCTTAACTCCAACCTTGCCCATCACCTCCTCATCACCTGTGTTCCCCTCACCAACATGTCCATTAAAATCTGCTCCTATCACCACTCTCTCACCCGTGGGAATACTCTCTATCACCTCATCTAATTCACTCCAGAATCTCTCTTTCTCCTCTAACTCACAACCTACATGTGGGGCAGAACCACTAACAACATTCAACATCACCCCTTCAATCTCTAACTTCAGACTCATCACCCTGTCTGACACTCTCTTCACCTCCAGAACATTCCTCACAAACTCCTCCTTCAGGACCACACCTACTCCATTTCTCTTACTATCCACACCACAATAAAACAGCTTGAATCCTGCTCCTATACTATGAGCCTTGCTACCCTTCCACCTAGTCTCCTGTACACACAGTATATCCACCTTCCTTCTCTCCATCATATCAGCCAGCTCTCTACCTTTCCCTGTCATAGTACCAACATTCTGAGTTCCTATTCTCAGTCCTACACTCTTACCTTTCCTCTTCTCTCTCTGTCTGCACACTCTCCTCCCTCCTATACTTCTTCGACCATCAGTAGCCCAATTTCCACCGGCGCCCTGTAGGTCAATGGTGCCAATGGTGGTCGTTGTTAACCCGGGCCTCGACCAATCCGGTATGAAATTCAGAGTACTGACGATACGCATGGTTAAATTTGGCAATGTTTTACGCCGGATGCCCTTCTTGACGCAACCCTCTCTATTTATCCGGGCTTGGGACCGGCACAGAAGTCACTGGACTGTGATCCCGTTGGCTAGATCGACACTCACATAGACACCATTGTCAAAAAGGCCCAACAAAGATTGTACTTTTTTTGGCAGCTGAGGAAGTTCAACCTGCCACAAGAGCTGCTAACACAGTTCTATTCAGCCGTCATTGAGTCTGTTCTGTGCACTTCTATAACTGTTTGGTTTGGCTCAGCTACAGTTTGGACTGCTGAAAGGATTATTGGTGCTCCTCTGCCCAACCTTCAAGAACTGTATACATCCAGAGTGAGGAAAAGGGCTCAGAAAATCACTCTGGACCCCTCACATCCAGGCCATCTCCTTTTTGAACTTTTGCCATCTGGCCAGCGCTACAGAGCAGCAACTACCAGGACAACCAGGCACAAGAACAGTTTCATCCCCCAAGCAACCAACTTTTTGAACAGTTGAATGTTTGTGTAATAAAAAATGTGCAATAACCTCATATTTATTTGTTACCACCTCCACATCCCTACATCTCAACTCATTCTATTCTATTCTGTACATACAATATATTTTATTTTTCTATTTAAATATGTGTGTTTTTATTTCTCATTCTATTTTTTATTTTTTGTTGTTGTTGTATTGTTGTTGTCTCTGTGCACTGGAGGTTGTGACACTAAAACAAATTCCTTGTATGCGCAACATACTTGGCAATAAATCTCTTTCTGATTCTCATTCTGATTCTGCGTGACTGAGTGTCTGAGTGTCTGAGTGAGTGTGTGACTGAGTGTCTGAGTGTCTGAGTGTCTGAGTGACTGAATGTCTGATTGTCTGAGTGACCGAGTGACCGAGTGACCGAGTGTCCGAGTGTCCGAGTGACCGAGTGACCGAGTGACCGTGTGACCGAGTGACCGAGTGACTGAATGTCTGATTGTCTGAGTGACCGAGTGACCGAGTGACCGAGTGACCGAGTGACCGAGTGACCGAGTGACCGAATGTCTGATTGTCTGAGTGACCGAGTGACCGTGTGACCGAGTGTCTGAATGTCTGAGTGACCGAGTGACCGAGTGTCTGAGTGACCGAGTTTCTGAGTGACTGAGTGTCTGAGTGACTGAGTGACTGAGTGTCTGAGTGACTGAATGTCTGAGTGACCGAGTGTCGGAGTGACTGAGTGTCTGAGTGACTGAGTGACTGAATGTCTGATTGTCTGAGTGACCGAGTGACCATGTGACTGAGTGTCTGAGTGACTGAATGTCTGATTGTCTGAGTGACCGAGTGACCGAGTGTCTGAGTGACCGAGTGTCTGAGTGACCGAGTGTCTGAGTGACTGAGTGACTGAGTGTCTGAGTGACTGAATGTCTGAGTGACCGAGTGTCTGAATGTCTGTGTGACTGAGTGTCTGAGTGTCTGAGTGACTGTGTGACTGAGTGTCTGAGTGACTGAGTGTCTGATTGTGACTGAGTGACCGAGTGACTGAGTGTCTGAGTGACCGAGTGTCTGAGTGACCGAGTGTCTGAGTGACTGAGTGACTGAGTGACTGAGTACTGAATGTCTGAGTGACCGAGTGTCTGAATGACTGTGTGACTGAGTGTCTGAGTGACTGAGTGACTGAGTGACTGAGTATCAGAGTGACTGCGTGACTGAGTGACTGAGTGACTGAATGTCCGAGTGACTGAGTGTCTGAGTGACTGAATGTCAGAGTTTACTGAGTGACTGAGTGACCGAGTGTCTGAGTGACTGAATGTCTGAGTTTTCTGAGTGACCGAGTGACTGATGTGAACTGATTGACTGAGTGACCGAGTGACCGAGTGACCGAGTGACTGATTGACTGAGTTTTCTGAGTGACTGAATGTCTGAGTGTTTGAGTGACTGAGTGACTGAATGTCTGATTGTCTGAGTGTCTGAATGACCGAGTGACCGAGTGACTGAGTTTTCTGAGTGACCGAAGTTTAGTGTGACCGAGTGACCGAGTGACTGAATGTCTGATTGTCTGAGTGACCGAGTGACCGTGTGACTGAGTGACCTGAATGTCTGAGTTTTACTGAGTGACCGAGTGACTGAGTGACTGAATGACTGAGTTTTCTGAGTGACCGAGTGTCTGAGTGACTGAATGTCTGAATGACTGAATTTTCTGAGTGACCGAGTGTCGGAGTGACCGAGTGTCTGAGTGACTGAGTGACTGAATGTCTGAGTGACCGAATGTCGGGAGTGACCGAGTGTCTGAGTGACTGAGTGACTGAGTGACTGAATGTCTGATTGTCTGAGTGACCGAGTGACCGAGTGTCCAGTGACCGAGTGACTGAATGACTGAGTTTACTGAGTGTCGAGTGACCGAATGTCTGAGTGACCGAGTGTCTGAAGGGGGACTGAGTGTCTGAGTGACTGTGTGACTGAGTGTCTGAGTGACTGAGTGTCTGAGTGACTGAGTGACTGAGTGACTGTGTGACTGAGTGTCTGAGTGACTGGAGTGTCTGAGTGACTGGGGTTTAATGAGTGTCTGTGTGACTGAGTACTGAATGGGGCTGCGTGACTGAGTGACTGAATGACTGTGTGACTGAATGTCCGAGTGACTGTGTGACTGAGTGACTGAGTATCAGAGTGACTGAGTGACTGAGTGACTGAGTGACTGTGTTTACTGAATGACCGAGTGACCTTGTGACTGAGTTTACTGAGTACTTAGTGACCGAGTGACTGAGTTTACTGAGTGACTGAATGTCTGAGTTTTCTGAGTGACCGAGTGACTGATGTTTACTGAGTTTACTGAGTGACTGAGTGTCTGAGTGACTGAGTTTACTGAGTGACTGAGTGTCTGAGTGTCTGAGTGTCTGAGTGACTGAGTGTCTGAGTGACTGAGTGACTGAGTGTCTGAGTGACTGAATGTCTGATTGTCTGAGTGACCGAGTGACCATGTTTACTGATTTTGACTGAGTGACTGAGTGACCGAGTGACTGAGTTTACTGAATGTCTGAGTTTTCTGAGTGTCCCGAGTGACCGAGTGTCTGATTGTCTGAGTTTTCTGAGTGACTGAATGTCTGAGTGTTTGAGTTCTGAGTGACCGAATGTCTGAGTTTTCTGAGTGGTCCTGAGGGGACTGAGTTGACTGAGTGACTGAGTGACCCGAATGTCTGAGTTTTCTGAGTGACCGAGTGACCGGGGGTGTCCTGATTGACTGATTTGGGGCTGAGTGACTGAATGTCTGAGTGTTTGGGGTTCTGAGTGACTGAATGTCTGAGTTTTCTGAGTGACCCGAATGACCGAGTGACCGTGTGACTGATTTTTACTGAGTGCCTGGAGTGTCTGAGTGACCGAGTGTCTGAATGACCGTGTGACCGAGTGTCTGTGTGACTGTTGACTGAGTGACTGAGTTGGGGCTGAGTGTCTGAGTGACTGAGTGACTGAGTGACTGAATGTCCTGAGGGGTCTGAGTGACTGAGTACAGAGTGACTGAGTGACTGAGTGTCTGAGTGACTGAAGGTTTTCTGAGTGACCTGACCTGGCTTTTTGTGTCTTGTGGGGTCTGAGTTTTCTGAGTGACTGAGTGTCTGGGGTTTACTGAGTGTCTGAGTGTCTGAGTGACTGGGGTTTACTGAGTTTTCTGGGGGGTGGGGCTGAGTTTTCTGAGGTGAACTGGGGTTTGGACTGAGTGACTGAAGGTTTCTGAGTGGTCCTGAGTGTCTGAGTTTACTGAGTGACTGAGTGCCTGAGTGTCTTTAAAATGACCTGAGGGGACCTGAGTGTCCGAGTGACTGAGTGACTGAGTGTCTGAGTGTTCTGAGTGACTGAGTGTCTGAGTTTCTGAGTAACTGAGTGTCTGAGTGACTGAGGTTTCTGAGTGACTGACTGACTGAGTGTCTGAGTTTGGAAATGAGGTTGGGGCTGAGTTTCTGAGTAACTGACTGACTGAGTGTCTGAGTTTCTGAGTGTCTGAGTTTCTGAGTGTCTGATTGACTGAGTGACTGAGCGTCTGTGTGTCTATGTGGCTAAAAGTGCTGAGGTGATGAAATGCAGTCTGCGAAGTCTGCGCTTAGTGTCATTAGCATCATCAGTCAGGAAAGAGCTCACAACAAAGTTGTTATTTTTCTTGATGTTTTTTTTTCAGCAAATATACTGTGTGCTGTCACTATTTTTAGTAATCACGTTTGAAAAAGTTCTTTGTCTGAGGTGAGGTGTGCGAGTTGGCCATCAGCTGCAGCTCATTACGTTCACATGGGAAGCGGGCAATTTAGCACTGTTTTCTTTTCATACTTAAAATTCAGAGCTGTTAACACTTAAGGAAACTCCCATTTATATACTTCAAATTCCTGACTGTATACTTCAGGAGAAGACCTTTCCGAAGGTCTTTTTTGTGCTAGGCAGTTAGCAAGCCATCAAAAGTAGCTTGCTAATTAGCAGAATGCTATGTTCCAGTACAGTCAGTAGTTAAAAGGAAGTTGAAATTGCTTCAACACTTCTTGCTGATTCAAACTAAAAAGTTTTTTTCTGTTAGGATTCTTCCTATAGCTTGTATTTATTTATGTCTTTAATATATGGCAACTTCAGATACTACAGGAATATTTTTTGTCAAAACCGTGCAGATTTTTGTTATTTATCAGATGCCCTACTGTATAAACGGATTGAATGGAGATGGAAAAAAACTCATACCAGCAGAAATAAAGAAAGAAAGAAGGCTAGATAGATGGATTTGGGTGAATGGAAGAAAGAAAAAGATAAAAAATAAATAAATAAACAACCCACCCTCTGATGTAAGCCACACCAAATTTAGAGCCGGTGTTGTGTTCCATTAGTGACGTGCTGATAAGCAACAACATTGCTTGATCACTTCAGTAAAAAAAATAAAACTAATTAAAAAAAACCCAATAATAATAATAATAATAATAATAATAATAATAATATTAATAAACAATCAAAAGCTTGATCACTTCAGTTGGTTGATTAAAGATTAAAGTTTAGTGCTAGCAGATGCTAATCTATTGAGCTAGCATGTTTTTTTTTTTTTTACCTCAGCACTGTTGAGTTCTCGAATCTGATTAGCCAGATGGAGTCAGTTTCAGCGACTTCTATAACCAGTGCATTAATATAAACCCCTGGAAATCCACAGGAAATTCATCAACACCTCCTGACCAATCAGAATCGAGAGTTCATCAGCACACGCCACACCAGCGAGAGAGCGAGAGAGAGAGGGAGAGAGGGAGAGAGGGAGAGAGGGAGGGATGGAGAGAGGGAGAGCGAAAAAGAGAAGAGAGAGAGAGAGAGAGAGAGAGAGAGAGAGAGAGAGAGAGAGAGAGGGCGAGTGAGGAGAAGAGAGAAAGACAGAGAATGAGATGGAGCGGAAACGTGTTTAGAATTGAGGAGCGTGAGAGATGGAGTGAGAAAGTAAAATTGTTGTGGATGTGATTTAATGTGGATTCACCAGCAGTGCAAGCATTTGTGTAACATTGAGTCTGTCTGTCTCTCTCTGTCTCTCTATCTAAAAAATTTTTTCTGTCTCTTGGTATGATTTGGAATTAGAGCAGCCCTCTGCATTGACCTCTTATGACCGTCCAAACCTTGTCATTTCACAGGGTTGATGGAATTACCACAGGGGCCACAGAGCCATCAGCAAACTTCACATAAAGAGAGAGAGAGAGAGGAGAGAGAGAGAGAGAGAGAGAGAGAGAGAGCGCAAAAGCAGGAGATCTGAGGCTTTTAAATGTTCATCAGCAGAGGATATGTGGCATTTATGATTTGAGAAAATCAGAGGATTGTGTAAACCTGTAAATGTCGGAGTATCTGGTTGATCAGTTGATCTGCAGTGGGGATTTAATACTGAAATTATGAGCTGTGTGGGCGGAGCTTGAGCTTGAGAAAAGAAGCATGTCTCAATCACGGACAGTTCATCCTCCACGTCGCTGGTTGTGCAATTCATCGATTTTAAAGCTCGAGTCGGACTTGACTTCATCTCTCCATCAGCAGAGAGTGCTAACATGATGCTAAGTGTCATCATTGCGAATCACGCTAGCATGATGTTTAACTTCCTTATTGTCAGGTGTGATTCTAAGAATCACCTCAGGAACACAGCATCTTCTGTAAGTTTTTACCCTTATTAGATCATGCTGTCACAAGGCTGTTAACAAGGCTGTTAATTCAGCATGATAGCACTATCGCATGTTAGTGCTAGTTTTGCATCATCATTGTCAAAGATTAGCTTCATCAATTGGCTGAATTATACTTAGCGTTGTCAATATGCTAATTAGATCAAAATCCATTGGCTTCATTTCAAGTGCCAATCATTATTAGATTAGATTAGATTAGATTCAACTTTATTGTCATTACACATGTACAAGTACAAGGCAACAAAATGCAGTATAGCATCTAACCAGAAGTGCGATGAGCAGCAAGTGCTTTATATACAGAAGTGTAGATAAACTAATATGTGCAGATAAGTACATATGTACAGATGCAGTACTATGGAGATAAGCTACAGTTATATACAGTGTATATACAGTATTATCAACATCACATGCAGATACGCATATGTGCTATGGACATGACATACAGAATACTATGAATTATGTATAGGTAATACGATATGTACAGATAAGGGCAGATGTCCAGATAGAAGCTATGGATTATGTAATATATATCAACATGATATATAGATGTGTGTGCTATGGACATAATATACAATTGACAATATACATATGTGCAATGAGCATATATACAGGAGGTTAGTGCCATGTGCATACAATACAAATGGAACGTGCAAGTGATGTATAGGCTGAGGCTATGAACAGTTATATATAGCATATGAATGTGTGCTAGATGCATTGCTTAAATACAGTCAATCAGAAGGAGGGATGAAGAGAGTATTGTGGTGAGGGAAGACAAAGGGGTTCAACGGGAGACAGAGTTCACTAGGGAGACTCAGGGAGTTGTAGGAAAAAAGCTGTTCCTTAGTCTGCTGGTTTTGGTCCGGAGGCTCCTGAATCACCTTCCGGAGGATAAAAGCTTGAAAAGGCTATGGGCAGGGTGGGAAGAGTCTTTGAGAATGCTGTGAGCCCGACGTAGACAGCGCTTCTTCTGAATGTCCTCAATTGCAGGAAGTGGGGTTCCTATGATGCATTGGGCGGTTTTAACCTCTTGTTGCAGTGCCTTGCGGTCTGCGACTGAGCAGTTCCCATACCAGACTGTGATGCAGTTGGTCAGGATGCTCTCAATCGCGCAACGGTAAAAGTTCACCAGGATGGTTGAAGACAGGTGGTTCTTCTTCAGAGTGTTTAGGTAAAAAAGGTGCTGATGAGCCTTTTTGACCAGACTGGAGGTATTGGTGGTCCAGGACAGATCCTCTGAGATGTGGGTCCCCAGAAACTTGAAGCTGGATACACGCTCGACAGCCATTCCGTTGATGTGGATGGGGTCGTGCGTTCTTCCTTTCTCTCTCCTGAAGTCAATGATGAGCGTTTTAAGGAACAGGTTATTGTCAGCACACCATTAAACCAGGTGTTGTCACTGATGAGGCCGATCACCGTGGTTCGTCTGCAAACTTGATGATGGAGTTGGATCCATACACAGGCCTGCAGTCATGGGTGAAGAGGGAGTAGAGGAATGGGCTCAGCACACAGCCTTGTGGTACACCGGTATTGATATTAATATAAATAATATTATTAATATTTGCTTGTGCTAGCATGCTGCTTAACATTGTCCGAATCCTACCTAGCACCAAGAACATCAGTTTTTTTCTAGATAAGCATCTTCACTGTCAAGCAACAGCATATTGGTGGTTTCTCGCCTACCATTCGATTTCCAGCAAATGCCCAAACCCCAGCCACTGGATGCAGTGCCGGTCCCAAGCCCAAAAAAATGGGAGAGTTGCGTCAGGAAGGGCATCCGGTGTAAAACCTGTGCCAAGTTATTGCGCGGAGCAGTTGGTCCAATGTGGCGCCCCTGAACAGGGAGCAGCCGAAAGCAACTGTCAAGTAACAGCATCATGAGATTTCTCCTGTTGTGATGGGTTTTTATTCATTTATAGACACAGAAAGTGCAAGAACAAACATCGCTAAGGGGTGATTGCAGTGCTGCGGAGCGTTTTAATCAGGAATGTGAGCAAGGTCAAACAGATATTAATTAAATATTGGCGCGGTGCAGTGAAATATAGCTGAGAAGCCATTAGCTCATTGGCTAACACACCAGTGCTGTGTGAAGCCATCTGTCCTTTTCCTCATGAAGAATTTACTCTACACTCAACATTCCTTCCTTTTTCCTGAGTTTCTCCATGATGGTGCTGCGTGTGTGTGTGCGTGTGCGTGTGTGTGTGTGTGTGTGTGTGTGTCGGACATGATGAGAATGTTAGAAACAGAGACCTGGTAGTATGAAGGCGTTCCCTCGTAAATTAAAGGCCACTGGAATGTGACACAGCCATAATGCTGATGCTAGCGATCCAAGTGAAGCTAATGATGCTAGTGACAATCGTGAAGCTAGAAGTGGAGCTCATATCTATCTTCTGTCAGATGCTCTGATTGATCCCGTGGCTGCAGGCAGAAACATGGAGGAGGAAGTGTGATTTCTCCAGTGGAATGGTGAGGGTAGTGTTTGGGGTTTATGTAGGTGCTGTAAAGGGGGCGTGGCCTATAATCACAGACAATTCCATACATTACACCAGTTTGAAAAATGATCGCCTGTTTCTAATTTTTTTCTCTTTTTTAAGATTTTTTTTCAGCTTCACTCTTTCATTCTCTTGTTCTTTCTCTCTCTCTCTCTCTCTCTCTCTCTCTCTCTCACTATCACTCTTTCTCTCTCTCTCTCTCTCTCTCTCTTTTTCTCTTTGTCTCTCTCACTATCACGCTCTCTCTCAATCTCTCAGTCTCTCTCAGTCTGTCTCTATCACTCTCTCTCACGCTTTCTCTCTTTTTCTCTCTCTCTCTTGCTCTCTCTCTCTCTCTCTCTCACTCAATCACTCACTCACTCTCTTTCTCAGCCTTGATCTCCTTTGTTACTCTGCTCTTTTCATCTTTCCATCCTGACCTTCTGACTCCCTCGCTCCCTCGTTTTATCTCTGATTCTGTCTCTATTTGCTCTGCTCTGAGGCTTTGGACCTCTTCCACCTTCATGGTTTGGATTTTGTTTTGTTTTTTTCAGTATGCATCCACATTGTGAGTTTGTTCTCTATCTCTTTCTTTCTCTCTTTTATATCTGTTTCTCATCTCTTATTAAGAGAATTATAAGAGAAGCGGATGCAGCTTGTGGGGTGTAGGTAGTTACTGGCAGAGTAATTGAATAAGTGATCATCTGCTGTGAAGTATCAGGTGTGTGATCCAAGTGTTTACACTGTATTTTTTGTCTTATTATGTTTACTCAGCACTGGGCTGTAGATACACCATGGCGGAGGTGCCAATACTTCCGGTTCAGACCTGCCATTTATTATTCCTCTGCTGTGTTTATTTCTCTTAATCTTGTGTGAAAGCTGGAAATGTATTTTTCTAGTATGTTCTTTATCAGTATGGAAACTGAGCAGTGCAGAATATCAGCAGTGTGTTGATTTGAAACTTGGCTGCTGGAGTCAGAACCCAGACAGAGACGAGGAGCAGAACCGACATTAGCTGAGCTTCATTCTGGATGAGTGTGTGTGTGTGTGTGTGTGTGTTCAGCAGTGAAATGAGAATTTCCTCAGTAAAGATACAGTGATGTTTGTCACTAATTCTTTTTTTTCACTAAGCCAGCTCTGATGAATTTCATTTTCAATTGCAAAGTGTGTTGTGTGTTTACAACTTCATCAACAAATTTTCTCTGACACAAGAAACTCATAAGTTTTTGAGTCTGAAAGAGAAAGTGTGTGTGTGTGTGTGTGTGTGTGTGTGTGTGTGTGTGTGTGTGTGTGTGTGTGTGAGGGTGGGTGTACACGAGAGAGAGAAAGTGTGTGTGTGTATGTGTTGCTGGTGCAGTCAGCTGCTCTTCTGCATCGTTTGTGGAATTGGCTGTGTGTGTGTTCAGACCTCAAGTCTGGATTTCGCTCGGTTCAGTGGATTCGGGTCTCTGCAGTGGTCTCAGTCATGTTTGGATCCTTCAGCAGCTGAATGTTGAGGGATAACAGAACGTGTGGATGAAGGTACCGATAAACACTCAGGGGTCGGATATGAACCTGGGCTGTGTGCCGTTCTGGGAAAATAATCAACAGTGAGCCAGAGTGATGAAGCAGAGCTACAAGTAAACCGAGACCCTGCTTGCTGTGGGAATTAAACGCTTTTTAATTGTTTACATGGTAAAAAAAAAACCTCCAATTCAAATTACAGAGTTTCTAGACCACAGTGCTGTGTTGCTGTACGGAGAAATGAAACGTCAAAACTCGTTCTAACATCGAAGTATTTTAAGAGCGAGTTAGGGCAGAAATCAAACACCTGCTGATGAAGCGGCATCAGTGACACGGAGCCCCACAGTTACACCAAGGAGGAAGAAGAAAACAAATCCAGTGTATTGTGTAAAGAGTATTTACAGTCAAATCTTAAGTGCTCTTAAATTTTGTTTTCTTTAATGGACTTGTCTGTTTAAATAAAGGAGAAGTAGTTTGACTGCTCCCAAAGAACTCGCTAATGCTGGAGGGATGATCATCTCTTCCCAAACAACTCTTAAAAATCCCTCCGCATTCTCATCCGCCATCACAGCCGAGGTTTAACTGTTCCACAGGAATCCCGCACGCCATGACGGGGAAGGGTTTTTTTTGTCACAGTCTGTCCATCAGAGACATGCGAGCAAAACAACATGAAGGAGGGACAAAAAGCTTCTGTCTTCTCTTTCATATATCTTCTGCTAAAGTGATCTGCTAGCAGAAACTTAGCTAAACTGGTGGTTTCCTTTCATTTTGAAATTATTCATATGAAAATTAAGGCATGAAGGGATGATTTCTCTTGATGATCTTCTCTTAGGCTGATTTGAGCGACTGAATTATCTCGATTAGACTGCGATTCAAATTTAAACTGGTGCTAAAATGTTCCATCATCGTTGTTAGCTTTCACCCTGTCAAATTTTAAGCAGAATAATTACAAAAAACAGTAAACTATCGAAACAAAATACATCATTGATTTGACTCCGAAACATCAGGTGGCTAATATTACCTGCTACATGAGCTAAATAAATGTATAAATTTATAAACGAATAAAAGAGCGGAAATATATTGCTAAGAAGTGGCATGCTAACAGAATCATACCCAAAAGGATCAAGTCAAAGTTACTGAGTATTAGTTTAGAGGTGCACATAATTTTGCAACAATTTTTTTATTTTTATTATTTCACAAAAGTTTATTATTTTTCACTTTGTTTTCACACACTGCAACTTCACGCTGCAAGTGGGAAAAGTTCTGATGTAATTTATCTTGTAATTTATCTTTTTTTACATCACAAAAAAAAAAAAACAGCCATTTTAACAGCAGGGGGTGTCTGTCGAATGTAGAAATATTTCACTGGTAATGAACGCTTGGGTGATGAGGTGCTGTTTACGAATAAGAACTCTCCTGTGTGAATCAGATGGCGTTAATGCAGGTTAATGAGTCGAGTAAAATTGATACATCACGTTATTTATGATGTCATCACTCTGCCTGGTGACCTTTTTGTTGCCCGAGCGGTGTTCAGTCTGTCGTGTGTGTGACACATGTCACTGGTTACATCGCTGCTGTAGAATTTAGCTCATTTGCTGTGTTTGCCATCTTAATACACTGATGATTCAAGTGAATTGACTCAGCTGCAGAAAGTGAATCAGTCGGTTTGCTGCATTCTTTGTAGATGTGACACGAGATCTGCAACACTGCAAGAACACACAGTGCTGTGAACTTTCACACTAAGAAACTAAAAAGAGAAAATAACCCTAACTACACTGTAAGCAACACACTTCACAAGTTATTTATATCATTATTTAATAATTTATGGAGCGCCGGCTCTGTGTTCATATCTATTCATCTTTTTCCATTGCTGTAAGTTTTCCACAGATGTTCTCAGTCCTACATGACCCTCAGAGAAACATTTTTCCTTTTTGATTTAATAAATTCTATTCGGTTTGAAATAAATCCAAACCAAATAACAAATGAATTAAAAAATACATTTTGGCTCTGATTTCGACTACTTACACAGTGATACAGAGCCCTTGGAGTTGGATGTGGCTTTGCAAACAGTGCAGTTTTCATTAGTTTTCATTATTTAGTGAAATGAGTGATAGACCCAGTTGCATGGGAACATGCTATGCTTTTTAAGTTCTTTTTAGCCTCTTGAGCCTTTATTGGGCTTCAAGTGGGACTGAAATGAAGCTTCTAATGAAAGATCAGAGTTCAGGAGGAAAAACTGTGTGAATTACAGGAAGGAAGGTAGGACGGACGGACAGACGGACGGGTGGATGGACTGAACGGGATGGAATAGAATGGAATGCAATAGAAAGGAAAGGAAAGGAAAGGAAAGGAAAGGAATGGAAAGGAAAGGAAAGGAAAGGAAAGGAAAGGAAAGGAAAGGAAAGGAAAGGAAATGAACTGAAGGAAAGGAAAGGAAAGGAAAGGAAAGGAAAGGAAAGGAAGGGGGGTCAAAAGGTCACAAACCGAGAGGACAAAGCAGAGAAAATGAGATGTAAGAAAGTGGAAGTAAAGAGAAAAAGAGAGAGAGAGAGAAAGAGTGATAGAGAGACAGAGAGAGAGAGAGAGAGAGAGAGAGAGAGAGAGAGAGAGAGAGAGAGGAGAAAAGGAAATGGAGAGAACACTGTGTATGAACATACAAAATGAAATCAGAGAGAACAACCATAAGAGCAAATAGGATGAAATTAGAGAAAAGCAATGGAGAGAATGAATGAGAGAAGAGAAAGAGGGATGGAGAGAATGAATGAGAGAAAGAGTTTGAAAGATGGAGCGAAAGAATGAGTGGAGGAGGAGGAGGAAGAGAGATGGAAAGAATGAATAAGAGGATCCTTCTCCTACTCTGCACACTTGCAATTAAGAAGCTGTTTTTTTTATTGAAACATTTGGTTTTTATGTTTCATTTGGGCATCTCTCCATCTCTCTATTTCTCCATTTCTCCCATTTCTCCATTTCTCGTTCTTGTCCTCCAGCATCTCGGGGAGCGTTTCTCCTCCAAACGATGCTGGGATGAGTAAGAGACAGGAAAATGAGTCAAGAGGGAGGAATATGCCATATTGCACCACATCTCCTCTCCAAATGGTGTCTGAATAATGAGAACATGAGAGAAGCTGAGAGAGCAGATCTTCAGTAAAGGAGTGTGTCTGTTCCAACAAAATGTGCCTTCTGAAGACCTGGGCTTCATGGTAAAGACTCCAGGAAGTCATGGGGTTCATGGTTGGTCCAGAAAGTGATGGTGTTACAATGACCAATATATTCCTTTACTTACCAAAGCTCATAAATATCTGGTTCAGATATCATGGTGAAAAGTTTGGACCATCACAATCATACAGTATGTGCTTGTTGAACATCTCACTACAGATTCATTCCCTGTGTGTTTGCTGTTATAATCACTTCCACGCTTCTTTCGTCTTCTCTTCTGAGGTTTTCCGATAGATATTAGATTATGGCTGTGGGGATTAGTGCGCATCCAGCTACGTAGTGAGATCAGACTCTGATGTTGGGATGTTGAGGATACTCCAGTTCATCCCAAAGGTGTTTAGTGGGGTTGAGTCAGAGTGCAGGACACTTTAATTCTTCCTCTCCAACCTTCACCTCAACACCATGTCTTCATGGAGATTGCTTTGTGTCACGATGGAACAGACTCCATCTTCTTAGTTCCAGTGAAGGAAATTGTAATTCTACACCATACAAAGATGTTCTGTATGATTGTGTGCAGCAGTTTGTGGAAGAACCTCATATGGCTCAGGAGTGATGGTCAGATCTCCACATGCTTGGCCGTATCAGTGGATTGACAAGGTTGAGGTGGTTCAGGCATCTGTTCTGACCAGTATGATGGAGCTCACCAACCAGAAGCTTGTTATGATGGTGATATACATGCTACAATAATGTCTGTGAAACCAGTCAAGATCTTTCATGTTATTTAGTATCCGAACCAAACATCATCCCAATTCCCAATTCCGTTCCAGGTCTTATTTCCCCTGAAATGTGGGTTCAAGTGAAGTTGTGGATGAGTGGATGAGTTCTTTGCTGTCAGTCTTTAATTAGTCATTATTTATTTACTCTCTAGGCACCTCACAGTGGCTAGAGCTCCTGGAGAACCTTGCTCAGGACAGAGGTGTCTCAGCTTTCTGGCAAGCATCAGTAGAACTTTTTGAATAAAATGCATGTTTTTCTTCTTGTACTGCAGGATGAAATATCAAAAAGCATTCTTCTTCCTTTAAAAAGGATTAATAGCAACCATTTTGTAACTTCTCAAGGTCCCACCTCCACACTCGTGGTGGAATTTGAAAGCTAAAATTGTCCTCCACATGGAAAGGTGGAAGGCACTGCAAGTTAAAAGGAAACACAGAGAAAAATGAATGGCTCAGGATCTCAGGGGAATAGAGCGAAAGGGAGAGAATGAGTGAGGAGGAGGAGGAGGAAGAGAGACAAAGAGAATATGAGAGTAGAGGAGGGAAGAGAGAGAGAAAGAGAGGAGGCCAAGCTCTATAGGAGCTAATTATGATGAGTCATCCATGGCAGTTCTGCTTCTCCTCCTCTGGGCTCTGGAGGAGGATGAGTGTGTCTGTCAGCCGTCTGACTCGAATCTTCACCCAGCTCACGCCCCAGCTCATGGGCTAGCAGGATTCCCAGGATTTTTTTTCCTGATCATTTTTTAAACGTCTCCGCATTCGCCTGTTGTCTTAGCGGGGGAGATATTTTTGGGACAGCTGATATGAAAGGAAAGATCAGGCTTCAGCAGCGTAGTGGGTGTTGTTTTGACAGCCTCATGTAATATGATTCTGGATGCGTGGTTGGTTTTATTTGCAGACAACATGATCTCACCATCGCAAATTTGTACCAATTCACCCAAGGGTGCAGTTTATGGAGGAGATGACGGTTATAAGGGTGGAATGATACTCAGAGCTCGACTTGATACAACACGATAAATAAATTAACCTTGCTTGATTGGCTGCATTTGATTTCCGTTTTCAGTTTATTAGAACGTTCTAGATTATAGCATTACAGTTTGTGCGATCTATTCAGACTATTCAGTGGTGTATAATGAAATAATGGAACATGGCTAATAATTTATTCTCATGCAAAGCGTTAGTGTGTTCTGCTGTGCAGAGTTACCCCAATTTCCAATTTAATAAAAACCTTAAAAACTGAAAAACTCTAGAAAATGGAGCAAGAACTTCAGGAAAAGAAAAGTGAATGTTTTTCCAATCATGTTCACTCATTTCTGAACTTTCAATTTGGTGTAAAATTCACCACTCTGGCAACCCAGATGGCAGCTCAATGGGGCCTGTCCCAAGCACATGGCTTTCCTTGATGTTTTTTACGGTATGTTGGAACACCGCGACGAATCGGACCAAATTATCGCCGCGTTAATGATTTCTGAAAGCAGCTTCATGGCACGGAATCATTTTTTGTACCATTAATTGTTTGTTGCTTAAAGCGATGCAGCAGTTTGATGCTTTTATTTGTTGGTTCGGGCCATTTAGAGAGAAATGTACTGCAGTTTGAGCGAGGCCTCGATATCCATTGTTACATTTTGTTCTTTTTTATCTCTGTTCCTATTTTTATCATTGTGTAGTTATAGAGTCAAGCGCTGATAGTTGTTCGCAATCACAAACTAAACATTTACTGATTACCAAAATACAATTAGATATGTACTTTAATCAATTTCTCCCGAATTTCACAAAAGAAATTCACTTCTGTTTAAAGCACAGCTCCTTTTTTTGTTTGTCTTTGTGAATGAAAATCTTTGTCGTACAGCCAGTACAACCAACAGGTCGCCATTTTGACTGGCAGCATCACTGTGGCTACGATTCGAATAAATCTGACAAAATCAAACATTATTAGCTAGACATTATTGCAAAATAAATGATTTTTCAATCATTTCAAATTTGGAAAAGATGTTGTTGTTGTTGCTGTTTAGAAAGATAGCCCCCTTACTTGTTTACTTTAGAGAGAAGGTTTTTGAGAGCATCAGGTTGAGATGGATTCTAAACCCGCAGGATGTGGCTGAGGTTGAGGAACTGGACAATGTCAGGAGTTCTACAAAAAATAGCTGTTTGTATACTTTGTGAAAATTTATTCATCTGGGTTTGTGTTGTATAAAATCAGGAGTTCAGAAAAAAACAAATGTCTGGTTTAGACCACGCCAACTTCCTATTTAAATCTGATCTTAACTGTGAAATTTGTCTCAAAGCAGTTTTACAGAATAGAACAGTTTAAAATTTTAATATTTGAGAAATCTGTTTTTTTCTTTCAAGTCTATATTTTTAGTTTCTTCCCTCTTCATCTTTGGAGCTCTTGTCTGGAGATTAATCACACTGATGAATCCCTCAGATGTTTGGTTCTCGTCTCTCAGCGCTAACTCGAGGGGATATAATCACGGCCTCAAACATGAACACTGAAAAGCACCTGCGCTAACACTCTGATACGCTAGCATTAATTTAGCGTCTTTCTTCCGAGATCCGTGGTACACAATTATCCGGCAGTTAGATCCCCTAATTAATTGTAACGAGCTTTGTAGATTAAATCTGAGCAGAATGTCATAAATGATCTTCAGGAGGAAATGCTGAGACAGCTCAGAGTTAGCCTGTTAGTGATTTAAATCTGGAGTGTTTACTTCACTGCCTGGATGCTGTTATGTAACGGAGAGCAAGGACACATCCTGTGAGTGACTGTCCTCTGTGAGACGACCGCAGGCTAAATGATTCAGCAGCACCATAATGAGGACGCCGTGTTACTGTAACCGCGACAAGACGCTCTGATTTTCTCACTGAATTATTTTTCTTGTAGTAAAAGTTCATCACATTTAAAACCGCAATAGATTCTTCTTCAGATTTGACTCGAACTGCAGGAAAGTCATTATTGTTGGATGTTGGAAGACATTAATGAGACAAGCTTGGGAAAACAGGAAACAGGAAGTTAAGTGTGCATCAAGGAAATAAGCCACAAAGAAAACGTGTAGAAAACTGTGACATTGATCCATAATTGATGCTTTGGATTTCAGGCTCCTTTCTTTATCTCCTTTCTTCATCTCCTTCCTTCAACTTCCACCATCTACTATCTTCATCTCCTTCCTTCATTTTCTTTTGTTCCTCTTCCTCCTCCATCTCCTTCCTCCATCAGCTTCCTCCAACTACTTCCTTCATCTCCTTCCATTGACTCCTTCCTTCATCTACTTCCTCCATCTACTTCCTTCATCTCTTTCCTTCATCTCCTTTGCTCCCCTCCTCCCTTCATCTACTTCCTCCATCTCCTTACTTCATCTCCTTCATACTTCTCCTTTATTCATCTCCTTTTTTCATCTCCTTCATTTATCTCCTATCAATTTTTAATCTTGTCATTCTTGTGGTTTTTGAGAGAGGTTAAAAAACAAAACAAAAAAATTTAACCCAAAAAATGCTAAAAAACAAAAATGTGGAAATTAACCAGGAAAATGAGAGATTTGGAAATTCAGGGAATAAATCAGGAAGAAACCTGGAGGCTGGTGTGACTGAAATGTGTTTTATTTTCAGAAGAATTTACCAAACATTATTCAACAGCACAGTGCTGCATTTCCTGTCAGCTTCAGAGTGTAATGATCATAGTTATATGTCAGAGAGGAATTTACTGCGCTTCTCTCTCTCTCTCTCTCGCTCTCTCTCTCGCTCTCGTCATATCAGCGATAGGGAATTTCAGAGAGCTGCTTCCTGTCCTGACATTTGTGCTGTGACAATTAAAAGCTACCAAAGACAATAAACGTAAGAGGTTTGAGGTTCTGGGTTTTTCTTCTAAAGAATTCTTCACCTCAAGATGGCGGATTCTGTTCCAGTGTCTGAGAGCTGACAGGAAGCCGAGAGCCGCTGAGCTGCTGTTTATGAGCCTTGCTGCTCCAGGCTGCAGAAGAAGCTTTTAAATCTTCTAGCGGACGGAGCGAGGGAGCGTTTCTGTACAGAGAGGAATACGTCAAGGTTAGCCAGGGATAATTGCACAGCCGTCTAGCGCAGTGTAACAACGATGCTGAATACGTGCCCTGGTGCATCATGGTCCCAATTACTACCAAGGGGGCGTTAGACTCTAGCCGTCTCCCTTGCTCTCATGGCTGATTTGTTTTCCCTCATCTTTCCTCGGTGACTAGTTGTTTTGGTGATACGTCACAGCTGATGTCCAGGACGTTTACGAGGTTGTGCTCTTATTTGGTATTATTTTTTCTAAAAAAAAAAAATTTTCTACAAAAATTTCTTTTTCCAAAAACATTCATTTTTCTAAAAACATAGATACATATTTTAAAATCAATAATTATTTTCTAAAAACATTTATTTTTTCTAAAAACTTTTACTTTTATATAAAATCTTATTCCCCCGCCCCCCCATTGTCTGTACCGCTTATACGATCTATTCTCAGGCGTCATTGGGCATCAAGGCAGGATACACCGTGGACAGAGTGCCAACCCATCGCAGGGCACACACACACTCTCACTCACTCACACAATCACACACTACAGACAATTTAGAGATGCCAATCAACCTACAATGCATGTCTTTGGACCAGGGGAGGAAACCAGAGTACCTGGAGGAAACCCCCGAGGCACGAGAACATGCAAACTCCACACACACACATGGTGGAGGTGGGAATCGAACCCCCAACCCTTGAGGTGTGAGGCTAACCACCAAGCCACTGTGCCCCCCTAAAAACATTTATTTCTTTTTACTTTCTAAAAACACAATTTAAAAAAAAAAAAAAAAACATTAATTTTTTCTAAAAACATTTATTTTTTTAAAAAACATTTATTTTTCATAAACAATGTAAAACCTTACATTATTTCTTTCTAAAAACATCAATTTTCTAAAGATTATACAAATTTTATTTTTCTAAAAACATAAAAACAACAACAACAAAAAAGATTTATCTTTCACAATCCAAAATTGAATGATGTTTTCAGAAATATCCCTAAGAACATAGGTGGGGCTTAAACCCAGCTCTAAACAATGATGCCACATTGCAAGCTACTTGTATATTTGGTGTGGATTTTATTCCGTACGCTGTCCAGCGGAGGTCTAGATGACCAGCTGTTTTTTTTCTTTCTGCATTTTTTATGAGAACAGAAATCCCTTTAGCCGGGCCTCTGGATAAAACTCCAGCCTGTTCGCACTACATGAATAGTTGATGGAGGTAAAACTCAACCAACAAAACACACTCAATATTTCATCATCTCAAAAATAAAAGAATACCTGAATTAGAAGAAAGAAAAAGAGTAACGCTGAAGAAAACACTGTTTTAATATTGGTTACACTTCACACAGATGTTAGAGGTCCTCTGGGTTCTAAGTTCTAGGTTTTGTTTTGGAAGCTGGAGATGGAGATGGAGGTGGAGACGGATACAGAAATGGAGAGGGAGATGGAGATGTATGTGGAGATGTTGGAGATGCCAGAGAGGGAGGTGGAGCCGGAGAGGGAAAGGTAGAGGTTGGTGGAGGTGGTGGTGGCGGTGGAGATGGAGAAGGAGGTGGAGAGGGAGAGAGTCACGCAGGCTTGGTGTACGCTTGCAGACGGGCCGTGAATAAAATAAAATCCTAATTTTCAGAAATGTTCTTATTACTGTCATGTAATTTTTTGTTAAACTTTAATAAAATAAAATACGAGTTTAATATTGTCTTCAAACAGCAGAACAACTTCAGCAGAATGAAAACCTGCTCTTCAGTCGTTTCTTTGCTCCTGAGACTTTCATGTAAAATGAATCTATCTTTCACAGTTTTGGAAGAAAAAACGTGCCGTTTCTTTCACTCGTGTGGAAGAACTAAAGCCGCTGTTTGTTCACAGCACCGTTTTATGCCACAGCTGCGTTCTGTCAGGATATAAAAATGATGTCGTTACACTGATGACTGTGGAGTCGCTTGTTGTTCTGTAGACTAGAAACAGTTAAAACATGAGGGAAAATTTTCATTTGCATGTGGACACAGGAGCAAAAACAACAACAACAACAACAACAACAAACAAACAAAATTCAATATTTAAGTAGATCTGTATTTCTACCATAATCATAAAGAATTCTTTTTTTTTTTTTCTTTTAAAAAGAGGGGTACAAATGGATTTTTGTCCAAAATATCCATATATGAATAAAATAGAGTTTTAATGTTTTGTTTGTTTGTTTAAAGAGGACTAAAAATATATGTTTAGAAAATATCCATATGTGTATAGACTGGATTTTTTTATTTTTTTTTAAACTACACTTTCAAAAAATTTTATAGAAATGTGGACAAGAATATTTTTGAAAAAAATAATGTTTTAATGTTTAAGTCTAAAAATGTTTTTATAGATGTGGTTGGGAATTTATTTGTTTGTTTATTTGTTTAGAAACTCAAGGAAATAAAAAACTATGCTTATATATGTAGGGACAGGGATTTTCTTTGGATTAAAAAAATGTTTTCTAAAAATATTTGTGTACTTTTGGTGAGATTTTTTTTAAAGGACTAAAAATATGTTAAACTATACCACAGTAACTATGACAACTAGGAAAAATGTAGCAAACAAAACAAAACAGAGTGTAAACTAAGAGTAAAATACACATCTACACACAGACATAACATCTAGATTTGTGTGTCTTTGCTACAATACAATCGCACAACTCTGGTATTTGTTGTGCGTTGCTGGTTGTGTTGTGTATTGCAACATCTGACAGGTGTGTGAGCCGTTAATTACTGCTGAGTGGCTTCGCATGTCACACCCAGCTGTCTCCCAAACACAATGCAGTAAACTTGTGTGTGTGTGTGTGTGTGTGTGTGTGTGTGTATGTGTCAAAAGAAGAGCACCCACCCGGTCTCATGCATAATTCATAAGATGCTAAGGAGCTCTTTTTATCTTTGTCGTTCATGGCGGATATTTTCACTGCATCACTCGCTGTGTGATCAGCACATTTTTATGTACAGTGTGTGTGTGTTTGGGTTGTGTTTGTGACCTTCTGCACTTCAGTAACACGACACCACTGCCAGGACTTCTCTTGGCCCTTCCTAGTGTGTGTGTGTTTGTGTGTGTGAATTACACACTAAAAATCACTGTAATTACACAGCAATTAAGGATTTTTCTTTCTGAATGATGATTTTTGACCGTTTTTGTTTGCCGTCGGCGTTCGAGTGGCAGCAGAGGTGCATGATGGTCTGTCTGTCTGTTGGTTCCTGTAGCATTAATTACAGTAATTCCATGTTACGTCATCATTCTGTGATTGTGATCTGTAATTAATTAGTGTAATTACAAGGTACTTTAAGTGTCTGGTTATAAACTGTACAATAGTCAGTTATGGAAACTGCTCAGAGTCTTATGAGTGTAATTACATGGTAATAACTACCTTAAGGATGCAGCCTTGAACTGTTTCGAACTATTTATTACTGTGTGTTGTTTCTTAGCAACTTTTCACTTCCTTCTTCGATGAAATCCTCACATGATCAGTTACTCATTAGCTGTTTGCTGACCACGTTTCAGTCCTCAGATTAGATTACGGGCGTGTAATTACATAGTAATAACCGCTGCAATAACATGTACATTGTACATTATTCCACTGGAAATCCACCGTAATTAACTAGAAATGAATCATAAATAAGTAAAAATTGTAACGATTGCTATGGTGATGTTGGAATAAAACATGACAAACCCTAACATTCCTTAATGTTGATGCTCACTCAGTTGTTTAATTACCCATAATTCACAGCACACGACCAACAGAGCAATTAACCAGTTATTCTGAGCAACTTTAGACTAAGCGAAAACAAAAGCAAGCACAAGTTTAATTTCCTCCGCTAGTTTGCGTAGATAAAACTCCTCACATGGAGAGAGAGAGAGCGCGAGTGTGATAGAGTGAATATCTTTAAAACACTTGTGCTCTTTTGTGTGATGCAGGATAGAAATCTCGCAATGTTTGCATTACTAATGGCACTTAATCCTTCCCAAATCACTTACAGAGCAACTTTCACGTTCTTCTAATTAAAAAGTCATTCGAATCTTTCAGTCTTTTTTTTCCCCCCGTGAGAAACAATAGGAGAAAATTGCTCCTTCGTACTTGAGGGATTTTATTGTTGACTGTCAGAGCTGCATTCGGTTCTTTTCTCTCCTGAAGCTGGAGGAGGAGAAGGAGGAGAGCCGAGAAGAAGTGATTGTGCTTCACTGCGGAAAAACCCGGCGGTTAAAGTGAAGTGCAGAAGAAATTCCGGCAGAATATAGTGCAGATTAATAAAGCTGATTAAAAGATACACACTGTAATAAGCTAAACAAACAAAATAATTAATAAATAAATATATAGATAAGTAAATATTGTTAATGGGGTCGGAGGAGAGATGATGTCAATGTATTTTGAAATTAATTTTCTAATATTCAGAGAGTATGTAGAGATGTATAGAAGTGCTCAGTAAAAATAACTACATTCATTAAAGCTATATTTATTATCGTATATTAATTCTGCTGAAAATTGCCTTTGTTAATTAATTTAATGAATTAATGTTAATGTTAGTTTGTGGTATTCAGACTCTTCACGCAGATGTTTGCTCTGCAACGACTAAATAAAGATGGTTTATCACTTCAGTGTGAGTGTGTTTTATCCTCCTGTGCGACTCCCCCACACTTCTGTCTGCTTTTCTTTTCGGATCGATCCCCTCGATATTTCCTCTCCCTCGCCTGCTCTGTGATTCAGGCCTCTCCTGACTCTCTTCTCCGGTATTTATCTTCCTTTCCGGGAGTGAGGAGCGAGCGAAGAACGGATGGGCCACAAGCTGAGATGTGTTTAATGCGCCAGAGGGTTGCACCATTACGGCGGCCGACTTTTGGAAACAAGGAAACAAGCGTTCCCAAAGGCTCTTCTGTCGAGGTTAACAAGACGAGTCGTCCCCTGAAGCCGGCGTGATTGGGTTTAACGTTTCATCGAGCGAGATTGCTTCTTCTTTTATGGGCTTAAGAGAGATGTTACCTCGAATCTGTGCCTTATATTAGCCAACAGATGCACAGCTGCTACTGAAGTGTGAAATGGGAGAAAATCCGGCACTCGGTGGCATCCATTAGCGACAGGATTCCTGGGATTTAGTTTCCACAGAATTGTTAGCTTAGAAAATGAGATTCTTCTTGTCATAGCTGTCAGTTTATTCACATTTATCTTATGGAGGTGATCTGTTTTAACATCGTGGTTTTCCTTTTTTCACTTATGTTTTTTACTTATGTATTTTCTGTGGCATCGTCCGGATATTAGCTAATCTTGACGATCAATCAAGTGCTTTTTGTTGCTGTAGTAGATTAAATCCTGAGAAATGTGTCTGACTCTCACTGTCGTCTTTTGCATTGTGGTTCTTTAAGGGTTTGTTTCATTTTCTGCTCTATTTCTGTCTCCACACTCATCCACAGTCATTGGTTCAATGCCCTACTGTGTTCACCTGTTCTGTGTTTAGTTTGTCTTCAGTATCCCTTGTTGTCATATATTCGTTCCTGCCTAATGTTGCTTGTTGTTTTGACTCATGTCTGTTGGTATTTAGATGATGGAAATAAACGTGTGCATTAATGTTCTTTGGTTAAGCTCGAGTCCTGCTTTTGTGCCATTAGGAGACAAAAAATAAAATTTCCACCTGTTTTCTAAGATCAGTATTTTATTTAATTTTGATGTCACATTCTACAGTAGTGATTACTGGCTGGAATGAAAGTCGACATTTTGCAATTTAAGATTTTTTTTTATAATCTGAAATTAAAATTTTATTGTGACACATGTATACAATGTTTTGCTATCAAATTCTATCTATATTATTGTTGTTGTTGCCCCTCAGGAGGCTCAAACCCCTCGTGCTTCCCGCACCCCTGCTCACCAACAGCTAAACAGAGTCAAGATACTCCACATACAGAAGCCCAACAGGGTCCTGATTAAAATAAAATAATTCAGTTGTTTGATAGGGATCAGTGAACTAGCAGCAAAATAAAATGAGCTTGTTAGACAGAGGGGGTATTTTATCATGTATTTTATCACGTATTTTATCACATGAGCATGTCACAGCGTTATATTACCAGTCAATGTTTTTGTACCTCATTTTCTCTCTCGCCGAGTCAGAGGCTTCGTTGCTGACGTGAATTGATCGTCGGAGCTTTATAACGACCAGATCACAGTCCAACAGGTTGTTTGGGTCGATGTCTATTTGCTTAAACACAACCGCACGACTCGTACAGTATATGAACATGCGGTATATAAACAGAGAAAAAACACTTCCTGTCTTCTGAGAATCCGCCGAGTCTCTGAGCAGAAGTGTGGAGCCAATGATACGGAAGCTGCCGTGTACCTAAAACCCTCTCCTTCCCTTCCCTAATCTTTTCTTCCTTTATTCTCTCAGGCTTAAGGCTTTCTCCCGTATCCACACTGCGCCCTGTAGCTTGTAGTGCTGCTCGCGCCTTGCTGAGAGATTAGATTCGTGCTAGAACAAAAAAAAAGAAGCCGGAGCGTTAATCTAAAAACCATTTGCATCGTCGCATTAAATCTTCACCGTGCGATCGCTCATAAACGATACGTTCCAGAAGGAAACCATTATTACGCCATTACGCCCGAATTCCCGCCTGTCGCAGGAGCTGCTGAAATCAAACGGAAACATCTGCAGAACAAACTTTTACAACTTAGGGAATGTTCCAGATCGTATTTAGTTTCTGGAGCAGTGTTCAGTTCTCCTTATCACTGGGTTGCTGACAGTCTGAGAGAAGCAAGAAGTTCGATCAAGAAAAGAGGTTTTATTTTATGGTTCCTCTGTATCCTGTTTCCAATTAAACACGTCGTTCATCTCTAATTAAGCATTCATCTTAATTACAACATGTTTTTATTATTATTTATAAGATTTCATATATTTCATTATTAATAACTGACATACTGATGAGCAGGAGTGTTTTTTTATTAACAAAACATTTCATTATGATTTTTGATCATAACTTTTGGTGAATTGAAGTTTGGATGTGAAAGTGGGCAGAGTTAATATCAGACAAATCTAGCTAATTAGTAAGCAAATATAATTTTGTTAGCAAACATACCTGACAAACTCTATAACTGGGTAAAAAATCGTTAAGATTTTGTAGATGTAGGGTTTCAGATCATTCATACAGTATAATTTATAATTAATATATGAAGTATTGATGTGTACAAGTGTTATTTGGGATGTAGTAGCTTAGTGGTTTTGGACTGCTGATCGTACTGAAGGTTGTGAGTTTGAATTCCATGTCCACCAAACTGCCACTGCTCAGTTGTATAAAAAAATTGAGCTAAATTGTAAGGGTGTCTGTCAAATGGCATAAATGAATTGTTATTTATTAAACAAATGTTAATTCTTTAAAGCAGGGGGGCACGGTGGCTTAGTAGTTAGCACGTTTGCCTCACACCTCCAGGATTGGGGGTTCAATTCCCGCCTCTGCCACGTGTGTGTGGAGTTTGCATGTTCTCCCTGTGCCTCGGGGGTTTCCTCCCCCAGTCCAAAGACATGCATGGTCGGTTGATTGGCATCTCTGGTGTGTGTGTGTGTGTGTGTGTGTGTGTGTGTGTGTGTGTGTGTGTGTGTGTGTGTGTGTGTGTGTGTGTGTGTGTGTGTGTGTGCCCTGCGATGGGTTGGCACTCCGTCCAGGGTGTATCCTGCCTTGATGCCCAATGACGCCTGAGATAGGCACAGGCTCCCTGTGACCCGAGAATAGTTCGGATAAGCGGTAGACAATGAATGAATGAATTTGTTAAAGCAGATCTTGTTCTTTTACTGTTACAGCTACATCGGCTATTCTCACTCTGAACCACCAGAGGGGAACCCGCACCTGAATACGAACGCTTCCAGGTCATGCGGACATTTAAGCTGCATTCTCGCCACAACACGACACGACGTTTCTAGCAATAGCAAAATCAGTTTGCATCCTGATCTGCTTTACAGATCTATGATTTTTTTTGGACACTTGTGAACAATTTTGTTGCTTGTTTGTTAAAAGAACTGCTTCTGGCACTTATATGGTAGCACGAGGGGAAAAAAAACTGAAAATCCATCTACTATTTAAGCTGCATGGACGTGTGTGTGTGTGTTTAAAATCGCCACCATCAGGTTTTTACAAAAATTGGGAATCTCTGATGAACAGAGTAAACATTGTCCTAAGCCACCAGGTATTTTTGCCAGTGAAGTTAATTTGCCATTTTCATAATTTACCCTAACCTCAGACTTTCAAACTCAAGATTTTGCTCTGTAACTTGCAAGGTGAACTCGACAAATATTCAGTGTGATTATATTTTCAGACTGTGACCTGTGCCGTCAACCTGCAAGCTGATCTGCATAAAAGAGCCGAGCGTTCCGAACGTTCCGGACGTCAGCTCCTCCGCGCCAGTGGACAGATGGTGGAAGTTTCGTCGAGGTTTTCAAGTCGCCCTGAACTTCCACGATGTGAATCTTTAATATTTTGTTGACCTCCAAAGTGATAAAATGAGCAGAGGAACAGCTTGAGAAGTGTCCCACCAATAAAAAGTCATTTTGTGTGGTGAATATTGACAGATAATCAGAAACAGCAGCAACATCCTAAAAAGTTCTCATAGTTGACAGATCGATAAAAGACCTTGTAGGTTAGAGTATCGTTAGCATAGCATTATTGTGCATGGCTTTTATTTAACCCATAAACCTTGACTGAATTTCAGAGGCTTTGAGAAATCTCAGTGGTTCTGATGTAGAAATTTTAGTTTGGGAAATCTGGACAAATTTGATTATTTCAGTCATGAAGGAAGCAAAACTCAAGACTTATGAGTACGATTTATGAGTCTGAATTAAGCTCGGTGGAAAATCGTGTCAGGGTATGAAAGAGTGCGAGAATCTGACAATTCTTGTCTAAGCATCTGACTGGAAAAACTAGCATGTGGTTATTAAGCTAAATAGTAGAGAAATTTAGAGCTAGCGCGAAACTTAAAGCGGGTAAGGAAACCATACTCTTGTCTTTTCGTTTGATCATTTTCTGCTTTTTACCTGTTTATTCCAGAATTACACAAATTACACAACAGGGCAGATGACAAAAGTGTAAATTTTGTATGAAAGTTTCTCTTTAAAATGTTATGGTATTCGGATGAAACCTCATACGTTAGAAATTAGAAAGCACAAACTCAGCCGGCATAACGTGTGTTTCGTTTTCTCTAGATTTTCTTTGAATTTTCTCTAGATTTTTTTCTAGATATTCTCTAGATCTTCTCTAGATTTTCTCTGGATTTTCTCTAGGTTTACTCTGAATTTTCTCAAGATTTTCTCTGAATTTTCTCTAAATGTTTTTTTAGAATTTCTCTGTATTTCCTTTAGATTTTCTCTGGAGTTTCTCTGAATTTTCTTTAGATTTTCTCTGAATTTTCTCAGAATTTTTTCTGGAGATTCTCTAGATTTTCCTCTGGGTTTTCTCTGAATTTTCTCTAAATTTTCTTTGGATTTTCTCATCGTGTTTAGCATACAGATGTTAGGGTCCTGATTCTGCTGATTATCTAACGTAGCATAGCAGTTTGGATTTAGCTCTCAAAAAACCTCAAGAAATAAATCTGTGTCTGTGCAGTAAATCTGCTGCTCAGTATCACTGCTGCTTTGTGTATTTCTGATACGCCGCCAGAGTCCAACATGGCATTACAAGTCTTTTAGAACACGCCAAGATGCTGGCTCTGACACGCAAAGGGCTGCTGCCATGAAACCGGGCTTTTTCACGCAACACGTGTTTGGATGTTGGAAACATGGATGAAATTGGAGATAGTTGTACAACGTGTATATATTTATATTTATGTCCCGTGTCACAATTACAGAGTAAAACTCCTATACGCTTAGCCTAGTGGTTTTCAACCTACAGCCCATCACAAATGCGGCCCACAATGCTGACCACGTAAAAAAAAATCATTCATTCATTCATTCATTCATTCATTCATTCATTCATTCATTCATTGTCTACCGCTTATCTGATCTATTCTCGGGTCACGGGGAGCCTCAGGCATCATCGGGCATCAAGGCAGGATACACCCTGGACAGAGTGCCAACTCATCACAGGGCACACACACACTCATGCAGTCACAGACTACGGACAATTTAGAGATGCCAATCAACCTGGAATGTATGTCTTTGGACCGGGGGGAAGAAACTGGAGTACCCGGAGGAAACCCCTGAGGCACAGGGAGAACATGCAAACTCCACACACACACGGTGAAGGTGGGAATCGAACCACCAACCCTGGAAGTGTGAGGTAAACGTGCTAACCACCAAGCTACCATGCCCCCCAACTTATAGTTTTACAATACATATTTTATTTTTTTAATTTATTAAATAAAAGTTTGAACAATAATTTTTTTGTCATATAAAATAATTTTGGTGATCATGTACTGTTTTCAGACATGTGCAGTACTGATGCAATTACATAGTTAACGCACATTGTACGCACAATTACATTGTAACGCATTACAAGCACGCACTCTGGCAGATTTAAAACAGTGCTCTATTAACAATCAAGATGGACAAATTTGTTATTAGAGGAGAAAAAAGTGAGGAAAATACTACTGAAGGAACACATGCAAACAAGAAGAGTCACAACATCAGCAGTGAAGGTAGGAGAAATGCACAGCCTTTCTGCTTGCTCTGTAGTGTAATACTGGGTGTATGCAAAACTTATAATGTCAAAAGACATTTTGATACCACCCATGCAATTTTTGACAAGAAATATCCACCTGGATCTCAGGAAAGAGCTCTTAAGATAACTAGTCTTGAAAAAATGCCATTGCTGAATTGCCTTAATATCTGATTAGTTTGCATTGGTGACGTCATATGTAAATGATATGTGGCCCGTGAGACTTGAACTTGGACATAGTGCGACCCACTGAAAAAAAAGGTTGAGAACCACTGGCTTAGCCATCACTCTGAGACTCAGGGTTTTGCAGTGTAGCCGTTTAAACCCTGTGGGAGGGTGTGTGTGTGTGTGTGTGTGTGTGTGTGTGTGTGTGTGTGTGTGTGTGTGTGTGTGTGTGTGTGTGTGTGTGTGTGTGTGTGTGTGTGTGTGTGTGTGTGTGTGTGTGTGTGTGTAGTGGATGTGGTGATGGAGAAAGCAGACAGGTATTGAGCGAAGGTGATCGCTGCTCTCACTGGGATTTGTAGCGGTTTGGCTGCAAGATGTTCAGTAACAGATGCCTTTAAGTCAAAATCCAGTCCAGTTTCTTCCAGCAGCTTAGCAACTGAGCCAAAAATCGGAGTGTGCTGTGTACGGTGAGGTGACGTGAGGTGACATGTCCTGTGTGTAAACTTTTGAAAAAATTTTTTAAACTAGCGCCTGGTAGAAAACATCCAGGTTATTGATTTCTTCTTGATTTGTTTCCTCGTGTGAGGTGCATAAAATGATCACATTTCACCATCACCACCAAAGCACTATGGTAAAAATCGATGCTATGTAGTGCGACTGCTAATTTTTTCTTTATAATCGTGATCACAGGAAATTTTTACTATCACAAAACGTTACCATAGATCTTCCGTTCTACCAGTGTGACACACTAAAACCATTTTTATGATCATTACATTAGCAAGATGCTCCAGATTCTCTTGATTAGCAATGCTAATGCCAGAGAAAATAAGAGCGCGAAGAAAACCAGCACTAATCGTTATCGGCTGATTTGTATTCTCGGGCACTTATTCCATCCTTTCTTCATTAATTCATTCATTTGTTTCTTCTTGCAGTGGTTAAATGTTGAACCCAGCAGGGTGATGGAGACTACTACAATAGACCCTTAATGATATGTATTTTTGGCTCGAATCGCTCATACACACGCGTTAGACGAGTTTAGCATTTTTATGTTGCTCATCACCTCTGGAGATGAGAAAGAAGGTAGAGGAAGAGCTTAAAGAAGTACAGTAAGGTTTACTGGATCCCAACGGGGACTGGATGATTGCGTCTGTGGCGTAGCTGAGTCACCCGCGTGTTCTCCGAGCAGCGTGTTGTTATTAAGAGACAGTAATAGTACGTGGACCTAGGCGCTGACTCATGATCTGAGGAAATCTAACACTGAAACATTGGAAACCTGTATCCTGCGTCTCGTCCTGAACCCTCCCCTGAATCCTGCGTCTCGTCCTGAACCCTCCCCTGAATCCTGCGTCTCGTCCTGAACCCTCCCCTGAATCCTGCGTCTCGTCCTGAACCCTCCCCTGAATCCTGCGTCTCGTCCTGAACCCTCCCCTGAATCCTGCGTCTCGTCCTGAACCCTCCCCTGAATCCTGCGTCTCGTCCTGAACCCTCCCCTGAATCCTGCGTCTCGTCCTGAACCCTCCCCTGAATCCTGCGTCTCGTCCTGAACCCTCCCCTGAATCCTGCGTCTCGTCCTGAACCCTCCCCTGAATCCTGCGTCTCGTCCTGAACCCTCCCCTGAATCCTGCGTCTCGTCCTGAACCCTCCCCTGAATCCTGCGTCTCGTCCTGAACCCTCCCCTGAATCCTGCGTCTCGTCCTGAACCCTCCCCTGAATCCTGCGTCTCGTCCTGAACCCTCCCCTGAATCCTGCGTCTCGTCCTGAACCCTCCCCTGAATCCTGCGTCTCGTCCTGAACCCTCCCCTGAATCCTGCGTCTCGTCCTGAACCCTCCCCTGAATCCTGCGTCTCGTCCTGAACCCTCCCCTGAATCCTGCGTCTCGTCCTGAACCGTCCCCTGAATCCTGCGTCTCGTCCTGAACCCTCCCCTGAATCCTGCGTCTCGTCCTGAACCCTCCCCTGAATCCTGCGTCTCGTCCTGAACCCTCCCCTGAATCCTGCGTCTCGTCCTGAACCCTCCCCTGAATCCTGCGTCTCGTCCTGAACCCTCCCCTGAATCCTGCGTCTCGTCCTGAACCCTCCCCTGAATCCTGCGTCTCGTCCTGAACCTTCCCTGAATCCTGTGTCTCGTCCTGAACCCTCCCCTGAATCCTGCGTCTCGTCCTGAACCCTCCCCTGAATCCTGCGTCTCTCCTGAACCTCCCCTGAATCCTGCGTCTCGTCCTGAACCTTCCCCTGAATCCTGTGTCTCGTCCTGAACCTTCCCATGAATCCTGAGTCTCATTATGAACCTTCCCCTGAATCCTGAGTCTCGTTATGAACCCTCCCCTGAATCCTGTGTCTTATTGTGAAGCTCCCGCTGAATCCTGAGTCTCGTCCTGAACCCTCCCCTGAATCCTGTGTCTCGTTGTGAACTGGTGTCTCGTTATGAACCTTCCCATGAATCCTGAGTCTCATTATGAACCTTCCCCTGAATCCTGAGTCTCGTTGTGAACCTTCCCATGAATCCTGAGTCTCATTATGAACCTTCCCCTGAATCCTGAGTCTCATTATGAACCTTCCCATGAATCCTGAGTCTCGTTGTGAACCTTCCCATGAATCCTGAGTCTCATTATGAACCTTCCCCTGAATCCTGAGTCTCGTTGTGAACCTTCCCATGAATCCTGAGTCTCATTATGAACCTTCCCCTGAATCCTGAGTCTCGTTATGAACCCTCCCCTGAATCCTGTGTCTTATTGTGAAGCTCCCGCTGAATCCTGAGTCTCGTCCTGAACCCTCCCCTGAATCCTGTGTCTCGTTGTGAACTGGTGTCTCGTTATGAACCTTCCCATGAATCCTGAGTCTCATTATGAACCTTCCCCTGAATCCTGAGTCTCGTTGTGAACCTTCCCATGAATCCTGAGTCTCATTATGAACCTTCCCATGAATCCTGAGTCTCGTTGTGAACCTTCCCATGAATCCTGAGTCTCATTATGAACCTTCCCCTGAATCCTGAGTCTCGTTGTGAACCTTCCCATGAATCCTGAGTCTCATTATGAACCCTCCCCTGAATCCTGTGTCTTATTGTGAAGCTTCCGCTGAATCCTGAGTCTCGTTATGAACCTTCCCCTGAATCCTGAGTCTCGTTGTGAAGCTTCCCCTGAATCCTGAGTCTCATTATGAACCTTCCCCTGAATCCTGAGTCTCGTTGTGAACCTTCCCATGAATCCTGAGTCTCATTATGAACCTTCCCCTGAATCCTGAGTCTCGTTATGAACCCTCCCCTGAATCCTGTGTCTTATTGTGAAGCTTCCGCTGAATCCTGAGTCTCGTTATGAACCTTCCCCTGAATCCTGAGTCTCATTATGAACCTTCCCCTGAATCCTGAGTCTCGTTGTGAAGCTTCCCCTGAATCCTGAGTCTCGTTATGAACCTTCCCCTGAATCCTGTGTCTTATTGTGAAGCTTCCGGTGAATCCTGAGTCTCGTTATGAACCTTCCCCTGAATCCTGAGTCTCGTTGTGAACCTTCCCCTGAATCCTGAGTCTCGTTGTGAAGCTTCCCCTGAATCCTGAGTCTCGTTATGAACCTTCCCCTGAATCCAGTGTCTTATTGTGAAGCTTCCGCTGAATCCTGAGTCTCGTTATGAACCTTCCCCTGAATCCTGTGTCTTGTCTTGTACCTTACCCTGAATCCTGTGTCTTGTTGTGAACCTGCCCCTGAATCCTGTGTCTCGTTGTGAAGCTTCCCCTGAATCCTGAGTCTCGTTATGAACCTTCCCCTGAATCCTGTGTCTTGTCTTGTACTTTACCCTGAATCCTGTGTCTTGTTGTGAACCTTCCCCTGAATCCTGAGTCTCATTGTGAAGCTTCCCCTGAATCCTGTGTCTTGTTGTGAACCTGCCCCTGAATCCTGTGTCTTGTTGTGAACCTTCCCCTGAATCCTGAGTCTCATTGTGAAGCTTCCCCTGAATCCTGTGTCTTGTCTTGTACCTTACCCTGAATCCTGTGTCTTGTTGTGAACCTGCCCCTGAATCCTGTGTCTTGTTGTGAACCTTCCCCTGAATCCTGAGTCTCTTTGTCAACCTTCCCCTGAATCCTGCTTCTTGTTGTGAACCTTCCCCTGGATCCTGTGTCTCGTCTTGTACTTTCCCCTGAATCCTGAGTCTCATTGTGAACCTTCCCCTGAATCTTGCATCTTGTTGTAACCCTTCCCCTTAATCTTGTGTCTTGTCTTGAACCTTCCCCTTTTTCTTGTGTCTCATCGTGAACCTTCCCCAGAATCCTGTCTTGTCATAATCCTTCCCCTCAGATTTGCATCTCATTGTGAACCTTCTCCTTAATCCTGCTTCTCATCCTGAACCTTTCTCTGTATCTTGCATCTCATCGTAACCCTTCCCCTGAATCCTACGTCTCACTCTGAACCTTCCCCTGAATCCTGTGTCTTGTCCTGAACCTTCCCCTGAACCCCACATGCTGGCGCACCCTGCACATACTGAATCGTGAAATTGAATCGAGGCAGCAAGGCACCGGCATGGAAAATACGGTGACTTGTCGTTCCTTTTGAAATTGATTGAAACGGTGTGTGAAGAAGATGAGGTAATGATGAAGATGGCTGTGAGTTTGCCATTATGCCCTGGAGAAAGACCCTGTTTTTCCCGGCGCATGTCGTTCAGAGGGAGAGCGTTAATGAGAAAAGCACCGCAGTAACAGGGAGACCAGTCCCGCTTATTTAGTATGTTAATGTTAGGTGCCAAATAAATAAATAAATAAATAAATAAATAAATAAATAAATAGAAGTCCGAGTGGACTGTTTGACTTCAGAGCCAGATTCAGTATTCAGCGTAAATGTTATTTTTCCTGGAAGAAGCTCATTAACGCATGTAGAGCAGTAGAAGGCTGCCAATGCTTTCCTTCTTAGTGTTCGCTTGGGATTTAATTGGAAATCATAATGAAATATGACGGCATGGCTGCAATTCATGGAATAAACTGATTACTTAACATGTAAATTGATTATTTAAAAATTACAATGCAAAATAGCTATAATATCTATCATTTACCACAGTGAGAAGACTTTTATTTTATTATCGAGGGAAGTGGTTAGTGATGAAGGTGCTTTCGCCATCCTTTATGGAAGGAGTCTCCAGTTTCAGGGTTTTGTTAGAGTTTTCTGAAACTGAAAAGGCTTCACTTTGCAACATGATGACAAGCTCTGTTTTTTTGGCTTATTGACTTAAATATAGAGAGAAAGGAGATGCTGGTGAGGGAACGAATATTTATAGCTGCTATAACATATTGTGCTATAACACAGTGTGCATCTGGCCTGGGATCAAAAAAAAGTCACAAAAATTGGAGTTTTTTTCTTTCGTTCAGGTGTGGGCGAGTGATCCTTGAGCTGTTCAGACTTTTCTGTTGTTTTACCTTGATTGTCTTATTTTATCATCACCTGCTTTTTATAAATTAAATGTCAGATGTATATTGATCAATTGCATATGTTTGTTTAAAGGGAATTTTGTGTGTAGCCAAAAAACTACATGAAAGATTGAATTATTGTATGTGCAACAGTAATTGAAGCTTAAGCTGCATTTGTAAAGTCAAGTGGGTAACAGATTCAGGTGAAACACATTTGGGTGCTTAATTAATCAGTTCAGTTAATTAATCATCCTTAGGAAAGTGGTGTTACGGGTGGCAGGTCCGATGCGGACTGCTAGGGGGGGGGTTCCAGCAGGGATTGTGTTGTATTGTTGTTTTCGTATGTCATGCGCTTGTTGTAGCCCCGCCTTATTCCTAATCGTTCCTGTCTTGATTCACCTGTTCCTAATGTGTCCTTTAATTATGTTCTCTATTTATAGTGGGGTTTGTGCTTTGGTTTGTTTGCTAGTCCTCGTCGGTATGTAACGCGTCTGAATGTTATTCGTCTGTGTCTTCGTGGATGTATGTTTCTTATTTTCAATAAACCCCTGTCTGCCGTCTATCCCTGCGTGAGGTCTGATCCATCTAAACCGGCACGACCAGCGTTATGTGACAGAAGGACTAGCCAACACTGAACAGACCCAGCAGGATAGCCCAGCGAGGATTTTTTTTCTTCCCTGACCTGGTCATTTTCTTTTGCCGGTTTTTGTTTTTGGTTTCGGGCCTCGCTCCGCTCCTGTTCCCGTGGGGGACATCGCTCCACTCTCTGGTTTTCTATGGGGGACGCCACCTCACCTTTTGTCAGCGAAGGAGGCCTCCGGCTTGAAATTTTTGGATTCTGGTTTTTTGTTCCGGCCCTCACTCTGCTTCTGTTCCCGTGGGGGGCGCCGCTCCACCATCTGGTTTTCCGTGGGGGATGCCGCCTCACTTCCGTCGGCGGAGGAGGCTTCCGGATTCTGTTTTTTGCTCCAGCCCTCGCTCCACTTCTGTTTCCATGGGGGACGTCGCTCCACTCTCTGGTTTTCCGTGGGGGATGCCGCCTCACCCCTCGTCGGCGGAGGAGGGCATCGCCTGTACCTGTCTCCCGCCCCTTGGGGGGGTTTCCAGCTCTAGCGGGATTGAGGTCGTCACTCGGCGCCACCAGTCGTCGGTGGACGCACTCGGCGCGATTGCTCGGCGGTGGACGTCGCTCGGCTCTGCTGCTCAGCGATGGACGTCGCTCGGCTCTGCTGCTCGGCGGTGGACGTTGCTCGGCTCTGCTGCTCGGCTGTGGACGTCGCTCGGCTGTGGACATCACTCGGCGCCTCCACTCGGTTGTGGACGTCACGTGGGACCCTTTGGCCTTACCGTCGGGCCCTGTGCTCCCCCCACCTGTCTCGCTTCTGCTTCTCGCTCCCCCCACCTGCCTTGCCTTGATCCTCGCTCCCCCCACTTGCCTCGCCTCTAATCCAAAAAAGAACAAAGCTGCTCGCTTCAACTTTGCCAGAAAGCATTTGGACAAACCAGAGACCTTTTGTAAGTCCATTCTTTGGACAGATGAGGCCAAAATAGATTTATTTGGTCATAATCAAAGCTGCCATGTTTGGAGAAAAGCCAACACTGAATTCCAGGAAAAGAAGCTCCTCCCAACAGTGAAGCATGGTGGTGGAAATGTAAAGGTCTGGGGCTGCTTTTCTGCCTCAGGGCCAGTGCGACTCCATATTATCCAGAGAAACTTGAATTCTCAGACCTATCCACAAATTCTTGAAGAGAATCTCCTGCCATCAGTCAGAGAGCTGAAGATGGGCTGAAAATGGGTGATGCAACAAGATAACGACCCTAAGCATTTAAGCAAATCCACCAAGGAATGGCTTAAAATAAAGAAGATTCACACTCTTGATTGGCCTAGTCATAGTCCGGATCTCAATCTAATTGAAATGTTGTGGCTAGAACTGAAGTGGGCGATACATGCCAGATGTCCTTCCAACCTCTCTCAACTGGCTGAGTTCTGCTAGGAGGAGTGGGTAAAAGTCCCCAAAGTCAGATGTTAGAGACTGGTCAGTGGTTAGGAAAGACGTTTGGTTGAAGTAATGGCTGAAAAAAGAGGTGCCACAAGCTACTAAATAAAAGGCTTCACTCACTTTTGCACATATAATAATTAAATCTTTCATGCAGTTTTTTGGCTACTCGCAAAATTCCCTCTAAACAAACATATGCAATTGATCAACATACATCTGACATTTAATTTATAAAAAGCAGGTGATGATAAAATAAGGAAATCAAGGTAAAACAGGAAAGTCTGAACAGCTCAAGGGGTTCACAAACTCTCAAGCAGCACTGTAAGTGTATATGTTTTTATATATATATATATATATATATATATATATATATATATATATATATATATATATATATATACATAGTGGTGTGAAAAAGTGTTGGCCCCCTTCCTGATTTCTTATTTTTTTGCATGTTTGTCACACTTTAATGTTTCAGATAATCAAACACATTTAAATATTAGTCAGAGGTGACACAAGTAAACACATCAAGCAGTTTTTAAATGAAGGTTTTTATTATTAAGGGAAAACAAAATCCAAAACTACATGGCCCTGTGTGAGAAAGTATTTGCCCCCCCCCCTGTTAAAACATAACTTAACTGTGGTTTATCACACCTGAGTTCAATTTCTCTAGCAACACCCAGGCCTGATTACTGCCATGCCTGTTCGCAATCAAGAACTCACTTAAATAGGACCTGCCTGACAAAGTGAAGTAGACCAAAAGATCCTCAAAAGCTAGACATCATGCCGAGATCCAAAGAAATTCAAAAACAAATGAGAAAGAAAGTAATTGAGATCTATCAGTCTGGAAAAGGTTATAAAGCCATTTCTAAAGCTTTGGGACTGCCGCGAACCACAGTGAGAGCCATTATCTACAAATGGAGAAAACATGGAACAGTGGAGAACCTTTCCAGGAGTGGCCAGCCAAAATTACCCCAAGAGCACAGTGACAACTCATCCAGGAGGTCACAAAAGACCCCACAACAACATCCATAGAACTGCAGTCCTCACTTGCCTCAGTTAAGGTGAGTGTTCATGACTCCACCATAAGAAAGAGACTGGGCAAAAATGGTTTGCATGGCAGAGTTCCAAGACGAAAACCGCTGCTGAGAACATAAAGGCTCATCTCAGTTTTGCCAGAAAACATCTTGATGATCCCCAAGTCTTTTGGGAAAATACTCTGTGGACTGACGTGACAAAAATTGAACTTTTTGGAAGGTCTGTGTCCCATTACGTCTGGCATAAAAGTAACACCGCGTTTCAGAAAGACATCATACCAACAGTAAAATATGGTGGTGGTAGTGTGATGGTCTGGGGCTGTTTTGCTGCTTCAGGACCTGGAAGACTTGCTGTGATAAATGGAACCATGAATTCTGCTGTCTACCAAAAAATCCTGAAGGAGAATGTCCGGCCATCTGTTTGTGACCTCAAGCTGAAGCGAACTTGGGTTCTGCAGCAGGACAATGATCCAAAACACAGCAGCAAGTCCACCTCTGAATGGCTGAAGAAAAACAAAATGGAGTGGGCCAACACTTTTTCACACCACTGTGTATGTATGTATGTATGTGTGTGTGTGTGTATATGTATGTATATATGTGTGTGTGTATATATATATATATATATATATATATATATATATATATATATATATATATATATATATATATATATATAATATTATATAAATTTATTATTAAAATCTCTTAGGACAAACAAACTGCCTGGTTAGTTTAACTTAGCTTGCTTATATCAAGTAAAGAAAGAAAAAGACCACACATTTAGCTTAGCCACACCCACTTTAGATTTAAATCCGAGTTTATATACAGACACAAACACATACAGATTTCTATAGAAGATACAGACACACAGAGTGTCACAGCTGTAGTTACTGCAATGTTACTGACAGGTGAGTAAATCCAAAATAAAAGCTCTGCTCCTCCCTGCCTCCTTGCTGATCCAGTTGAATTTAATGCAACTTTTCTTAAATAATGTTGTATTAACAATATGCCATGACTTTGACCCACTAAATGTCTTTATTGCTAGCACATATGCTCTGCCGTGATGATTGTAGCCGCCATTTTGACCTCAGCAGACCCAAAGCTTGTCCCCAACTCAGAGGCATCGAGGCACTTGGGTCATAGTGTTTTTTTTGTTTGTTTGTTTTTTTTTTGGGGGGGGGGGGGGGGGGGGTATTTTGGTTCCTCAGGCTATTAGCTGAATAAAAGATCTAAATGGAGCGAACCCATTTTTATAAAAGTCCATCATGCTGGTCAGGGCTGGGGTTGTGGTCTCAGACTGAAGGAAATGAATTGTAAACATTCAGGGCTTTATACTGGTGGTCCTTTGGGATTACTAGAACACACACACACACACACAGAAACAAATGCAGCATAAACACTATTACTGTGCTTCACTACTCTGGGGCTTGCTTGCTAATGGGGCAGGAGATATTTACTAATAGAGCAGCTGAGAGATTTTGCGCGTGTGTGTGTGTGAGAGAGAGAGAAAGAGATATCAAGCGTGAAAGAGAGAATAAATTGAAGAACTGATGAAAAAGTAATTATGCTAGCCTGACCTTTAACCTTAGCAAACAGATAGCAAGCTAGTCAGAGATTTTATGAGGTAAAGAAAGAAGTGTGTGTGGTAGGGGGTAGATGGGGGGTAATTATCTGCTAGCATGGCATTTTGTCTGGGTTGTTAGCTAGCAGGAAGACCGGCAGATAGATACATGCGTACAGTGACTATAAATTACTACGAAGAACTCAAAGACTGCTAGCATGGGCAGATTAAGCACAGTAGTTAGCTAGAAGTCAGGATGGATAGATAGATAGATAGATAGATAGATTGCCTAAAAAGTTAAAGGCTAATTACCTGCTAAATGGCTAATTGGTGTCTCTCGTCTCAACTGCAGCTGTAACATTAGCAATGCCCTTTAAAAAGAAATAAAAAATCATCTTACCCATTTTCAGCTTCAGATCAAAAGCTAGATCAAAGAATCATTGACCTAACTGTTAATTCACCTTTAATAACCTGGTCTCTGCTGGTCTGGTCTCTGCGGTGAGGGCAGCAGATAGCGAGCTCATTAACTCTTTTAAAGGCCACACGGCTCGACAGACAGCATGAGGCTAGGCTTTAATAACCACCAAAATTCAACTTGGTGACTCTTTCAACACAGACAGACGGCACAAACAAACATGATCTATGTACATAAACACCACTGGGACATTAAGAGTGTGAAATACATGGGTTACAGCAGGGTAAAGATCTTTAAAACATGCAATGTTAGCATTACAGCTAATCACACTTCGACTCGTGGATCTGCAACAGTGAAGGAACTTTAGAGTCGGATTTTACTACATGTTCCATAGAAATGATCGAAGATCAACTACTTACCCATGTTACATTTGATTTGTAAACGTCTCATAAAGAGAAACATTACCTATTGAATGTTTGATATCTTTTCACTTGTTAAGATAATTTTATATATTTCTAAGATAATATATAAAATTGGTTAGTATAGTGGCTTCCACTGGCTCACACTAATGGTGTACTGGTGTATTTCTAGCTGTATTGGTATATGTTTTGATGTACTGGTATATTTTCTGGTGTATTTCTAGCTGTACTGGTGTATTTTTGGTGTACTGGGATATGTTTTGATGTACTGGTGTATTTTTGTGTATTTCCTGGTCTACTGGTATATTTTCTGGTGTATTTCTTGGTGTACTGGTATATATTTTGGTGTACTGGTATTTTCCTGTGTACTGGTGTATTTGTTAGTGTATTCTTGGTGTGCTGGTGTGTTTTTGTTGTAGGTCTTAGTATACCAGTGTATTTCCTGGTGTACTAGTATATATTTTGGTGTACTGGTGTATTTTCTGGTGTATTTCTTGGTGTACTGGTGTATTTTTGGTGTACTGTTGTGTTTTTTGGTGTATTTCTTAGTGTACTGGTGTATTTCCTGGTGTACTGGTATATATCCTGGTGTAGTTCTTAGTGTACTGGTATATATTTTGGTGTACTGGTGTATTTATTGGTGTAGTTCCTGGTATACTGGTATATTTTCTGGTGTAGTTCTTGGTGTACTGGTATATATTTTGGTGTACCAGTGTATGTTTTGGTGTATTGATGTATTCTTTGGTGTACTTTTTGATGTACTGGTGTATCTTTAACTGGTGTATGTTTTGTATTTTTGGTGTAGTGGTTTATTGTTGTACTGCTGTATTTCTTGGTGTCCTGGATTGTTTCTTGGTGTACTGGTGCAAAGTTTCACATTATGATATCCTAACGTAAAAATATATTAATCAATAATTTTTTTTATTTCACACGAGTCTGCAGTGAAAATGAAAGGAAACATTTCTTACAGAGTTGAATATCAAGGTTTCAATCATCCTTTAATTAATACAAATTGAAATTGGTGGCAGTAAACCACTTCAGGATGTGCTGTTACTGAAATCATCTCTGTTTCATCACACAACCTCAGTGTTGATTATTTTCTTACAATTGCACAACATGGTGCATTTTATTCCTGATGTAAATATGTAATCAGCCCCACGATTCAGCTTTCACACTCTCCCTGCCGTGTTATACACCGCTTCAGCGTAAATCTGCAAGTAGTCTCCACGATCCAGGCTTAAAGGAACCCGAGAGATCAACAGATGGAGAAAAAACTGAATTGCCGCTGTATAAGAACCCAAGTGCTGGTGGATTGCTGCTATGAAAAGCAATTGATGCTTTTACAGAAAGCTAATTTATGGCTAAAGAGAGCCACTTGCCAAAGGTAATGTTTTTTTCCTCAGCGAGATGATAAAAAGCCTGCTTGGCTCGATGACTAATGATGGACGCAGCACTTGTCTGTGTGAGCACTACAGCCCAGGAATATCATCAAAGGCTGCGGTGTATGCTTCAATTTCCATTTCTCAGCCCTACCTGTTCTAGTCATTAGGCAGGAAGATGTTGCTTTAATCAACAGAGGACTTCAAAGGTGCACTTTTCCATGACTAATGTTAGCCTTGTGCTTTTTTACTCAGCTTTTGAAGGCATGTGATAACAGAATACACTACAAAGGACGCTACTGCAGTGTTTCACGAGCTACATAAACCTCCTGCTTAGTTCTGGTACATTTATAAAAAGTGATTATTACTATCCCTAGATACCTTTTTTAGGAAAAAAAAAGATTTGTGTAACTTTTTATTACATTAGAAATAAAGACTTGGGGACATCCTGTTATTGGAAAAATTTTAAGTATGTTGTGGTGTTTTTTTCCTTGTATACCACAGCAATTTCTCAGCTCAAACAAAGTTTCACACTTTGTACGTTTTAGCCTTTTACAGTTATGCTGTGGAACATTTTTATGTATGTTAGCAGCTGCAACTGTTATTAGTCTTTCATTCACCGGCCTTGTAGCTCACCAGATTAGCATGCAAACCTAGAGTCCTGAGTTCTGAAGACAAGCTTAACTCTGACAATGGAGACTCATTCCGTGAATGAAGACTTCTGTGTTAATTGTTACTTACATTGAATACATTAACAAATTACAGATTATTACAGTGACACTGTTAGAAGAAATAAGTACCACGTCTTTACCTGTACTGCTAATTAAGCTAATGATCTGCTAATGAAGCTATTGATATGCTAATTAAGCTAATGATTTTTTTTATTTTTTGCTCCAGTCTTGATCTCATCATCATTACACAGAAATCTGTCTCACATACCCAAATTTAAACACACATGTAGGAATACACAAAGTTCCTAGTGTAGTAACTAAAGATGATAGTAACTAAAGCTGAACGAATAGTTCATGACTAATAGGTATTGTGGGTAAATAACTAGCGTACTGAATAAGCACAGTGTGATCCTTCCTTGTGTTTGTTAAAAATAATTCTGCTTCTCACTGTATTCAGAACCAGAGCCTGGAATCGCGCTGTAGAGAACAATCGTGCAGAAAACCTGCAATGACAAGCACAAAGTTTCAGCATTTCTTTCTTACCCATAAACAACCACTTCTCACACATCCTGTGCATAAACACACACACACTCACATGCACACACACAACACCTCGAGTCATCACTCTGTAGGGACGTGTGACATAACTTTTTCACACTCTTCGTCATCCCCCTCCTCGGTTCCCCTGCTGTGAACAGACGTGTGTGTGTGTGTGTGTGTGTGTGTGTGTGTGTGTGTGTGTGTGTGTGTGTGGAGGCAGAGCCACTATCGCTCTTTAAACCTCCTCTGTGGCCGAGGAGCAGCACCGAGCCACAGCGACGACACAGCCAACATGGCACCACGTCTCCGTGTGCTCTCTGTAGATTTCATACCACAGTAAAAGTAATTATAACTCCAGGGAAGTTTACCGCTCACCAGAGCTGGGCTTTAAAATGAAAGTGTGTCACTTTTTCCAAGATGAAATCCTGAACCTCTTGATTCATGATCAGTTATTGGAGGAAAATACATTTTGAGCCCCACCAATTTCAAGGGTGAGTTCAGAGCTGGTTAGGTGTGTTTTGATTTGATTCAACATTGTCAAATAAAACTGACACCTAATAGGCCATGCCTCCCTAACCGAGGTTGGAAAGAAGAGATCACGCCCCTTTTTACTGCAACACCATACCACATAGGCCACCCTTAAATCACTAGGACCAAACTTTATTTGAATAGGAACAGTGGCCACAGCTCCTTTATTTAGATTGACAGGCACAATGTCCATGCCTTTCATTGTGACTAACAGACACAGAGGCCATGCCTCCTTTACTGACACTGACACACCTTTACTATGTCAAACAGTCATAAAGGCCCCACCTCCTACACTAGGAGAAAGTCATAAGTGAATGAATATGTCTTCTTCATTGGTGCTGACAGGTACAGAGGACACACCCCCTTCAATAAAACTGACAGACATAAAGGCCACGCCTTATTCACTGGGACTGAGAGACATAAAGCCCACGCCTCTTTCACTGGGACTGACAGACAATAAGGCCACTTCTCTTTCATTGGGACTGACAGACATAAAGGCCATGTCTCTTTCATTGGGACTGACAGACATAAAGGCCACGCCTCCTTCAATGGGACTCACAGACATAAAGGGCATGCCTCCTTCATTGGAACTGACAGACAAAGGCCACGCCTCCTTCATTGAGACTCACAGATGTAAATACCATGCCTCCTTCACTGAGACTTAGAGACACAAAGGCCATGCCTCCTTCACTGAGACTCAGAGACATAAAGGCCACTCCTCCTTCACTGGGACTGAGACATAAAGGCCACACCTCCTTCACTAGGACTGACAAATCTAAAGGTCACACCTTCTTCCCTGCAGCTGACAGATACAGAGGTCATACCTCCTTCACCACAACTAAACAAGCCATCATGAAACCTATAAAGTTCCTTTTCACTAATGCAGAACCTGGAACACTCAGAGAGATTTATAAGCCATTTTATTAAAACATCGCTAAATCGAGGTATCTCAATATGATGTGTCACTGCAGGATATTTTGTTCTCATCGACAGCCAGCTGTCTTCATAACCTTTATTTCAGTTCAGTGTCACTGAGACAGATAGGTGTTATTACAGTGTGTGATAAATGAGCACCTGCTTATGCCATCTCGTCCTTGAGGCCACCAACAGTTCAAGACACTCATAACTCCGATTAAGTGGCTCAGTACGTTACATGACTCCATCTGAAAGGTCTAAACTGCAGGATTGACCCTGAGGTTTATTAGCCACTGGTTAATCCAGTAATTAGCAGGTAGTCAAGTCACAAGACTCCTAATTTCATAGTCTAGAGGTCATTAATGAAACCCTGCAGTCTGGGGTTTGATATTTCTTTTCTGAGAAGCAAATAAGCTTATTTTCAGAGCTGGAGGCACTGGTCGAGTCTCATCGAGGATGAGTTGTGGATGTGTTCTGACAGCCAAGTTTGTATAAATTCACAATTCTTACAGTATTTGATAGATGATATATTTGAGGATCTGGCAACAGTAGGGCGTATGGTCCATACCTCCTTAGCTCATTCCTCTAGATCTCTCTCCAGACCTGCAGACCAGTCCTCAGCTTGGTGAAGAAGCCCCAGGTGTGAAGGATGTGGGTCTAAACGCTTTGATATAAAAAGTTTAGGGTTCTCTGCAGCATATGGTGATGATTTCTCATCCCTCCAGCCATTTTTTCCTGAGGCTTTGCTGCAGGGTGGCAGCGGTGTCCAAACACCCAGAATCCTGTTGGCTTGCAGCTCTTGCTTCGGGAAGCAGTGATTATAAAGATCCACATGCTACACCATGATCTACAGAGGAAGATAGCTGAAAAGTTTCTGTGATGAAGAAAGATCAGCAGAGAGGATTGGATAGAATGGTGTAGATCTTTATTCCCATGGTTGTTTTTTTTATTTATTTTGACCTGCAGGCTGTCATTGGTCCAAATATTACATTAGTTGTTTACACAACTGCATGCAGCAGCTGAATTTTAATTTCTCTGCTCTTTTCTAGCTTGTTTTCTCACCCAGATGTTGAAGCTAGTGCATGGTTTGAGGGAAGACATCAAAGCGTCTCATTTTCCACTTTGTATTTTTACAAAATAATCCAAAAATATAGCCAACTTTTCTTCTCGGTTTTGTCTCCGTTTGGTGTCATGTCCTGGGCTTAGCTCACAGCCACAGTGGCATGGAGCGTGTTCAGCATTTTAAAAAGGCTTCGCAATTACATCCAGTTGCCTCTGGCATGTCAGGAGCCTTGCCTGAAATTAAGTTTATGGCTTACTGACTTGGTTAATCCTTCATTTGCAAAGGATTTGAAACCATGTGCTAATCATGACGGTTTTATTTGTCTGGTAAGTCTGATACAAGATCCAACGCAGAGAGCTGAGACTGCTGTTGAACTAGAACAACAGAATATTCAGAATTAGTCAAATATTTGCTGTGTGAAAAGGTTATGAATCTGATGGCTCCTTCTCCTTCTCACTGGTGCTCTGAGCAGATGAAATCTGACTGCATCAGCACGAAAGTCTAACATTTAATAAGAATACTTGAAGTCTGATCAGTGCCACGAGCAGGAGCCGCGTGTGTAAGGACGGCAGAACGGATACAGATCTCAGCATTACAGAGGAAATGTCTTTTCCCTGACTCAAGTGGTTTGAATCTGTTAATTGATTCGTTCAGTTGAACAATTTGTTCTAATGTGCAGCCTGATCTGCTCACGCTGCAGTCTGAGCCTGACAAGAAACAGCTTGGGTAAGTGTCAAGTAGCTAATAATCTATGCAGTTGCGTGTTATTTTTATTATGACTGTGTTTAGGAGAATATTTTCGCACACAAACAAGAAACACTGCTAGTGTATGTACTGAAAGGCCGAAATCTCCAGCTGAGACAGAATGAGTCATTTAACATACTGAATGAACTGATTCTCTGAATGAGACTAGGGTTTGGCACACAAGCGGCAGCAATACGACTTATTTTAAATATGTACGAATTGTATAACATAGATAGATAAAACAAATAACTTTTAGAATGTAAAACTCAAAAGATTTGCTGCTTTACATGCTGATGTGTTTTGTCTTGACCGAAAGATTCACTGATTCATTAACTAACTGAAATAGAAAGGAGTGAATCTCAGTCATGACTGAAAGATTCAAGATCTCAGTCATGACTGAAAGATTCACTGAGTCTATAACTGGCTTGCTAAATGAGAGAGGAGTGAGTCTCAGTCATGGCTCAAAGGATTCACTGATTCAGACACTGACTCCCTGAATGAACAACAAATGAACGTTGATTTTAAAAAAATGATTTACTGATTCACTGAGTCATACACTCAGTCATATGAGAGTCATATAATCGTATAACATAAATCTATATATAATTCATTCATTTTTAATTAAGATTTTATGGATATTTCTGGAAATGTAGTGCTTCGTGATTCACAATTCCATATGCAGCTGTGAAGCTCATCAGCAGAACCTGACTCATCAGTGACCGACTCCGAATCATTCACCTTAATGACTCATTGAAAAAGACTGAATCATTTGCAAATGACTCATTCCTATTATGAATGACTATTAAAAGAGATCAATACTGGAGTTACTGTCGATGCTCAAACCTGGATGATCTCCTTCACCTCTTTTATGAGAAGTTCAGCTCATGAATCTTAATCCTCTTTACACTAAGCTAAAGATCCTCACTCATCCGAAAGCAGCTATTAATGAACTGGTTTGACTCAGCTGCCTATTTGGGCACATATTTGTGTGAAACTGCATCACAGCGTGATAGCTTTGTAGTTAAAATGTAAAATACTGCGAGTACCTACTCGTTATGTCATGGCAGTGTGTTATTAACTGAAGGTTATGAGCTGTAAGTGTATTCTCTGTGAGCCTGTGCAATTCACAGCACCACCAAACGCTCATTTGCTCTCCGTTTCCCTTACATTTGCTTAGTTAAACACAGGCCTCAGACTCATCTTAATGAGTCGGTTACGTTCATGTGGAGATTTTTAGGCTCCTCCAGGGAGGGATGGGATCTGTAGAAAGCGGTGCTGCAGATGGTGCACTTCGTTTCTCACTGCTTTCATGTGCTGTGGCGTTTTAATGCTCTGTGGTACAGTTAAGACCATCATGCTGTGGTGTTTGAGGCAGTAATCCCTCTTAGTGCTGTTGACCTTGGTAAATGATTTGGGATTGGATCTTCCAAGATGTTCACAGACAGCTAGCAGGGTGTGTTTGATTTCAAGGACATTTACGCTAGCAAGTGACACGGAGATTCTCTCCATTAGGTAGATCACAATACAGCTACAAATCAGATTGCTCAGAAAAATCCATAGCATTTTGTGGTGTAACGTTTTTTTTTTCCATGTCCTCGCTTACAGCTTTAATACCTCCTGCATTTTGAACCGCAAAAATAGTAGACATGATTACAACCAAATAATATACAACCGCTCACTAAATGTGTCCAGAGACATGAATAAAATAAATAAAAACATTTGTTAGTGTTAGGAATTATTCATGTAAAGCTACTACTGTTTCTCATCACCCACAAAAGTAGTGGAGACAAACTACAGGATATGGTAGCAACTTGTCAGTTAGATTGTATTGTGAACTTATGAATTTATGATGTGGATGAAATTATAAAGATTTGGCAACCTGTTTTCTGAGATTCATTCATTCATTGTCTGCCGCTTATCCGAACTACACTCGGGTCACGGGGAGCCTGTGCCTATCTCAGGCGTCATAGGGCATCAAGGCAGGATACACCCTGGACGGAGTGCCAACCCATCACAGGGCACACACACACTCTCATTCACTCACTACAGACAATTTAGAGATGCCAATCAACCTACCATGCATTTCTTTGGACCGGGGAAGGAAACCGGAGTACCCGGAGGAAACCCCCCAAGGCACGGGGAGAACATGCAAACTCCACACACACGGCGGAGGCGGGAATCGAACCCCCAACCCTGGAGGTGTGAGGCAAACGTGCTAACCACTAAGCCACCGTGCCCCCTTTCTGAGATTATTTACTTAATTATCTTAAATTGAGAACATCGCTATTAATTTAAAATTTCATTTACTGGAGATCTTTGACAGTTCACCTCCTCAGTTTCAACAACAGTTTTATTTTGGGGTTTTTTTTCCCGAAAATCACTGTCTTTTTTGTAGCAAGTAATTATCTCCTTTTAGAGTCATTTGCATGATTACAAAATGATTAGATAGAAGCTGCATGTTCAAGTGTCACCGTAATTTTTGGGTATCACTAAAGGTTAAAGTGAATTTGAATTTAAATCTAATCAACACATTGTTCTGGATTGGACCAGGGGAGTTTTCTAAAATGTATCTGTGATAAAAGTTAGAAAGAATTATTTAGGATATTCAGTATTCCATCTGCTGGATGCAAAGGTTGTGAAGCATGAGAGTTATCGGTCTGTACCTGAGGGAAAGCAAGTGGAATTTTCTGCTATTTTGCATGTTCTGGTCATAAACCTGATTAAAAAAAGCATTGTGTCTCAGTCTTATAATCATTATTATAACCAGGTTTAAAGATTTAAAGTGAAACATCTCCAGGAGTAATAATAAACACAGCATTGAGACGAAGCAGGTTTATTGCAGCATGAGTCAGAGTTTCATTCGGAGTTGTGTTTAGCTGAACTGAGAAAATAATAAAGAGGGGTTTTTATATATTCACCATGCTGCGTGTCTCCTCTGTCCTTTTGTATCGGCCACTAAAGCTGTGTTTAATAGCTGCTTTTAAGGGCACTTTCGCACCATATTAATCTGTTTGTTGAATCCAAATCTGAGCAAATTGATACTTTAGGTTTGTTTGCTGTTTGGTTCAGGTTTTAAATATAATTAGAAAAAAATGTAAAGCAAAAAAATGTCGGAATGTTGTAGAAATTAAAACAGCCTTTCTCTTTCATCATTTAGTCAAAAACGGTAAAGAAACCCTGGATTAAGCTAACACTAGTGAATGTCAAGTGAACATACAAATAAAAATCACTGTGTATGTAGAGCACAGAGCCAACTATAAATAAATGTTTAGATAATTGCATGTCATATATGTTATATATGATCTATTTTATTTTCTCTCTCGGTCTCTTCAGAACACTCGGCATTTGTACAGCGCTCTTGTTTGCGTCTTGCAGCTTGGTTTAGCAGCCTGCATCAACAGAACAAACAAAACACATGCCTGGTTTGATTCATTCTGTGAAGTCAAGCGAGACAATACAAAATCGCTTTCACACTAGAGTTCACTAGTGGACTGAGACGGTCTCACTCGCTTTTCTGGATCCACACCTGAGTATGATGTGTTTTGAAGATCCACAGCAAAGAGGGAGAACACACAAGGGATTCATTCAAACACAGTCAATCTGTGTATTTTTGAAATTCTGCAGGCTGCAGTCATCCATCTTTACTGTTATGAAGGTGATGGTGTGTTTTCAGGCTGCTCTCTCTCTCACTCTCTCTCACACTCTGTTCCTGGTTGTTATTTTCATCCTCTCTCCCTTGAACGGTAGAACGGCGGGGTAAGACAATGTGACCTCGTCTTCGCATTGTTTTTGTACATTCCTGATAAACAGGAGGCCATTTGCATGTTTTGCTCGTACCCCACACAAAGCATCACAGAATAATCACAGTTATGAATTACAAGTAGTGCAATTGGTAAGCAGTGTAATCCTTTTTACAGTATAATCAGGCTGCCAAGTCATCAACATAAAGAGGCTCTTCTGAAAAGCAAATTGGACAGCTAGCGGTTGTGAGATTCTTCAGAGTGTGAATAATTTGCCACTGCTTTTATTAATTTCAATTAAACTAAACACTCTATTCTGCTCCAGCAGCTTTATATGCCATTATTATCATTCAGCATTGGTTGTGCAGCATGGAATGAAAGGAATCCTTTATTGTGTAATACCTGAGCTCTCAGATTGTTGGCGAGACAGATTTAGATGGAACAAGTAAAGGTTCGGTTATGTCTATGGCTGATCAACTGGAAAACATTCCATTTTATTTTGATTTCATTTCATTTCAGAGTAAGAGGAATTAGATACTGATCACTGAGAATACATAACTGTTAAATATAATAATCTCTGTGAACCTACGACTCATTTTTCCCTATCCTCTTCAGACGATTTAGGTATAAACATTTTAATTAACAAAATTTATGACTAGTCAGTGTTCTGGTGCCAAACTCATTTTATCCTCCACTGTCCAAGGTCATGCTGACCCCACTTAAATCTCAGTGTTTCTTTCATGCTGTGAGGCCTTGTACAAGTGTTGGAATCAGTCAGCTCTCAGATAGCCTGCTTGATGTCACGTGCTAAGCTGCGGTGTTTGCGGGGATTGATCTGGAGGTTAGGCAGATACTAGCTGAATGTTAACGAGTCTCTGAGCCTTTCTGACGGCCTTGTGAGTCATCTGGATTGTGAAGCTGCACCACTCCAGCCCCACTGAGGCAGTGCAGTGCAGCCATGGCTGAGCACTAGCTGTGCTTGGCATGCTAATGGGGTGCTTTGTGACTAGCGCTGATAGTGTGAGAGAGAGAATGCCACTGATTTTGTGAATGGAGCTTTGCGAGGCTGCAGCTGGGAATGGGCGCTGATGATTCTGTCAGCGTCACCGGCAATTCAGGCTTCAAGATAAACGTCCCTTGTGCATGAATTACAGCTGGTTGAATGGGTAGCAAAAAGATGGAGGAGGGGAGGAAGCGAGGCAAGCTGTGAATGACATTCAGAAATATCGTAGGCTGAGACGGCACACTGAGGGAACTGTGCGATGCCAGTATGAAAGTGTAATGTAAGTACTCTGACTGGTTGAAGAAAACAGCATGCAGTAAACATGCTCACTTTTAATGTGTCAAAGGCTTGCATAGTTGCAGAATCTTTTCTCTGCATTTCAAATCTTACAATTAACTCATTCTATGGTTGCCAAATGATCTACAAATACCTCTTTAAGAAAGATTTGTTTGTTTCTCCACCAGGTGGCGCCCTCCAGGCCTGTAGACACACTCAAGCACGGATCATGTTCTAAAGCAGATCAGCCATGAAAAGCATAGGGGCCAGCCACACTCGTCACTTGTCGGATTCCTGCATGCCTGTGGCAGGTCCCCAGGAGCCAATATGCCCCTTGACCCCGGACCCCCATGCGTCATACCTCCTAAGCCCTGCAATCAGCCATTATGGTACTCTCGATCCACACATGCACCACTTCCCTCCTGCAAGCCCCATTACTCTGCAATCCGACTGTCTGCTGCCCCTCAACAACCAGCTGACCACCAGCAACACCTTCCCTCGTTTCCAGTTCCCTTCCCAGGTCAATCCGACAGAATACACTCAGGTAGGAGATTAAAGAGATTGGAATTGGGAACTAAACTTTTCTTACCAGCAAAAACTTCCACTAACTTTGCTATAACTATGTATATATAGGGTACATACAAACAGGGTATTTATAATGACATAGTATGCACTGGTAATGCTGATAGGGAAGAAATAAACACCTCACAAAAACATATTTTTCTCAGTCCCATTTCTGATGCACACTACCAGTATCAAGCAGATGCCTGATGAACCCCTCTGGCAAGCTTTAAAAAAATGACTAGAACACCTTCTACTTTATTGTTCCTTCTGAATAATGTATTCATATCTGGTTGCATCACTAAAATATAAAGTTTAACAGAGGTTTAAATAGAGCATGTATACTGTGAGAATACGGTTGATGATTACCCTGAATAGAGTACTCACGCATCAAACTCAAAAAGGAAATATATATATATATATATATATATATATATATATATATATATATATATATATATATATATATATATATATATATATGTCTTTATTTTTGCTTGTAAATCTAACACGCGCTATACACAGTAGAGCAGCTGTTCCTAGCCCAGTCTTGTGGGACTACATATATTGTTTTTATTTCCTTCTCCCTCTGCATTTGACCAGGTTAATTTCCAGTTTATTATTTATTATCTGCCTCGGAACTCGGAAGCAGAAATAGAACAGAAATGTGGACTCACAGTTCCCCAAAGATTAGGTTAAGATCATCTAAAAAAAAAAGGTGTGTGTTGCTGAATCCAGCAGGTCTAAAATTTGTGCCTTATTGCAGCAGGGTTGTGTGTCTCAGACGGCCTCTCACACGGGCACCCTCACCACCTCTGCATCTATGGGAATGGGCTTAGGTCTTGGACTCACAGTTCCACCTATGATCAGCAGCGGCACAGCAACAATCTCTTCAGCTGCAGCAGCCAAGATGAACCGCATCCCATCTGGCCTGCTGGACCAGCTAGAGCACCATGTTCCCCTACAACGTGACGGCTTCAGCACACTTCAGTTCCATAGACGGAGTCGAGGTGCCAAGCAGCGCAGCGAGAGCCCTGGTCGTATCCGCAACCTGGTGCACTCAGTCCAAAAACTGTTCTCCAAGACACAGTCTGTAGAGGGCTCGGGCGGTAAGGGGACTGTGCAAGGAGCTGATGGCACCAAGGCCACACGCCGGTCCAAGAGTAAGGACCGTGCCAAGACAGAGGGTGCCAAGAGACGGGGACGGCCCAACCTCTCCGGATTCTGGAGCTCAGATGACGCGCTGGAGGATGAAGCAACGACTCAAGAGGCAACTGGTCCAGTGGCCGTAGCTTATCGTAACCCACTGAGCATGATGACACTGGGCAGGGCAGTGTCAGACAGCCAGGCTCCTCCCAGAACACACATACAGGGCTACAATACCATCGCTGCTCACCGTTCTCTCAAGCCTTCCAAGAGCAGTGGAGAACTGAAAACCCAGACAATGTCATCAACTGGTGGATCAGCAGGGGATGGCACACTGGCAAAAAGAGGCTCATGGTCAACACTAACTCTGAGCCAGGCTCGGCAGGTGCTGCAGAAAGGAACAGCCACAGTGAACCGGACACTGCTCAAGTCTAAGTCCTACCACCAAGAGCTGACCTCCAACTTCCTACAGGTAAAACAGGATTTTGGGTGGGAAATCTTTTCATCTGTTTCTAATTTGTGACAGAAAAAAACCTAAAGAGCATGGCAGGATTGAAAAAAAGAAATTCACTTAAAATGGGAAAATTGACATATGGATTTAGAGGATGTATACAGGGATGCGTTAAAGTGACGTAAACAGGTTATGTACCTAAAGAGTTGTTGTCTTTTCATAAATATACGACTTTGAAAAACATCTCAATACTGCCAACATACTTTGTGTGTAAAAAATGTTCAAGAAATTGGAGGTTTAAAGGAAATCATTTGGAAAATGACCTGTCTGAATCCCAGATGGTAATCAAATTTCACACAGAGTTAAATGTTCACCCACAGAATTAAATGGCATTCAAATCTGCAGGGATTCATTGAACATTGAACATTAGCTATTTTAATATGAAGCCCTTCAGAAATTGGAGCAATACTGAAGTGAACGGCTGGGATGTTACTCTGTTCTGAAATTATCCCAGGTTCCTGTGGGAGATTGGAGTGGGACTCTAGGTAAAGGAGCCGGAGCAGGAGGAGAGATCCCATGCAGGAGAATGCGTAGTGGCAGCTACGTCAAAGCCATGGGTGATCCCGAGGACAGCGACCAGTCTGACAGCCCTCCCTCACCAAAACCCTCGCCAAAAACAGCTGCTCGGCGCCAGAGCTATCTAAAGGCCACACAACAGTCACTCAGCGAACAGCAACCACCGCTGCCACCTCGCAAGTGAGTGAGATGCACACATACACATATTCATTTTTAAAAACTTACCTGATGTTTGCGGGATCCATATGGGGTTTCTTTATCAGTAAAGAAAGTCATGGAAAGGATTCTTTTGCACTAAACAACCAGAAAACTTTCTGAATTCCATAGTGTTATGAAGTTCTCTTCATACCACATTTATATTCATATCTTCTAAATAGTTGTGCAATGTATGAACACTGAAGTTTTAGTGTTTACCTTCTAATTCAGCATCATAAGCAAAGTTAGCTGCTAGTCAGTCTCACTGTATGCTAACACTATTTTCAAGAACCACATGGTACCAGCAGATGGCACTATATTAGTGTTAAATCATCAGGTCTCTTTTTTTCCTTCTTTTAGCATTGCTGTGCTGAGATTCTTGAGCAGCTATTCCTTTATTTTTACATTATTATTCCTTAATTCTTACTCCTAGGAGGTTGTAAAAACTCCCCCTTTAGGATTTTTAATCCTGTTATGAATTCAGAGTTGGATAGTTCTCAACTTTATAAAAAAAAATAAATAAATAAAAAAATACAAGGGCTTAAATTTATACATTTGATTTTCCCACTTCACTGAACATCACCTAGCAGAAGAGTGGTTTAGAAACAAGACTAAGTCCCATCCTCAATATCCTCAATTTCCTCAAGATTCTACTCTCATGCTGTGTTAGTCTGTAATATTTTTATCCACAGCATGGGTACATGAGTATACTTTAAGAGTCGAACTGACTGGAAAATGGAAGAGGGGGAGTGAGTGAATTGAGAAAAGCAGCATTAGGAACAGAATTCAAAGAGAAAGCCAGCATGGTGGAGTCTATCTTTGAGCCAGAACCTCAGAGAGAACTTAGATAGAGCTCTGAAATCCTTCAATCCTCAGTCTCTGTTTGAAATATTAATGTGATTTGGTCATTCTGGATATTATAGTGTGTCTAATATATAAGAATTTTATTTAGGATTTTTGCAACACTTTTGGTCTTCCAGCGGAGGCCAACTGCTGGGTCAAAAATTCCAATCTCCATTAAAAACCAGGTTTGTCCTCATTCTATTTATAAAAATGTTTCATATAGAACATATTTGGTGATGCCATTGGTATTTATTCATTTTCAGACTCAGAAAGTCTTCAACTTGCTTATCATAGCAAGTAAAGTAGTCTTTAGAAATTAGGTCCAGGTCCGAAGCACAGACTTATGTGGATGGATGTGGTAGCTTAGTGGTTAAGGCATTGGACTACTGATTGGAAGGTTGTGTGTTTGAATCCAAGGTCCACCAAGCTGCAGCTACTGGGCCCCTGAGCAAGGCCCTTAACCCCAAAAATGCTCAGTTGTATAAAAAATGTGATGAAAATGTAAGTTGCTCTGGATAAGGGTGTCTGCTAAATGCCAGAAATGTAAATTAAAACTCTAAGCAGTATACATCTATGAACATGGAAGTGTCTTTGTTTTCTACAATGCCCCCCCCCTCCATGCCATCCCCAAACGACTCACTGACAGATACCGATCATGCCCCTTCATGTGGGAGCAGTATGGGGTGTCATGGGCTCCTCTACAGAATGCCTACTCCATGCAGCACCTGGCAAGGTCAGTGGCACAGATCTACCCAAGAACCACCCGTGCACTACCCGAGCACCACCTGAGCACCACCTGAGCAAGGCCATAGATCCTTCCTGACTCCTAACCACCTAACCACTCTAGAGGCCATGGCTTTATCCTGATTCCCTACAATGCTTACTTACTTCATCATTGAACTCTTCTTTTCCTTCAGCCCCTGTACATGGAATGAAATTGAAAAAATGTCTGCATTAGTATGAAACTCATTGTTCAGATTTTTTTAATGGTAGTGAACATTTAGTTAAAATACCCAAGTACACTGAGATGCTAATCATTGTTAATATCTTCATTTAGCTACTGGATAATGGTCATAGGTCGATATTGAGAAAAAGGAGAGAATCAGAATGACTTAGGTCAGTGTTTAGCAACCCTGGTTCACTACTCTATCTATACTATCCAACAAATCTAACAAGTCATTTCGGAGTTGACTTTGATTTTATAGTTTATGATTTCAGGTTTCTTACTTATGACACTGTAATCTAAAATAAAAATGCATTTCTAGGACTTAAAGAAGTAAAGTCACCTTTAGAACGAAGCATAGGTACTGTTGGACCAGTGTTGGGAACCGCTGACTATGATCACTCTTTCATCACGGCTATACACTTTTTCCCTCTCAAATTAAATGTTTACACTTTGCTAACCAATTGGTTTCCTGAGACCTTCCTTTCCAACTAAGATAAGACAAAGTTTGGTCCACTTACTCTCTGACCTCTCTCCTGAAACACAGCTATTAACCACTCACCACTCACTCACAAGTGTGCAGGGCAGAGGAAGCATCACACATGACCAAGAATACACTAATGCTATAGTCTAGAACCCTGTAGACATTATTTGGTTAAACAGATAGTGAAGATCTCCTCTGCACTGTGGCTCTTACTCATTTATGCATGTGTAAAATCAGAGTAAAAGCCCAATCAGGAATTGCTGCCTGTGGTATACCACTTCAGTATATTTCGGCAATTCCAGGTCAAGGCTTTAATCAATCCAATTAAACATTTATGACCTGATTTAATTCTCTGTTCCTGCTTGGTAAAGCTGGAAAAAATCACTTTCTACAAATCTCCTTCTATTTCTCTTGGTCTCTCAATCATCCCTCTCCTTCTTCTCCCCCTGCCATCCTTCCCCCTTCCAACCCTATCTTCTTTATCTTTTCATGTCCTGCTTTATCCTCCTTCATCCTTCCTCTTCTTCATCTCTGTATGGCTCTATTCCTTCTTATTTCCTGTCCCAATTTCTTGTACCTCAGCTGCTTGCCATCTCTGAGAGAACTCACCACCAACCGCAGCCTGGATAACCTGGACTGTCTGGTGGGGCAGAGTGATTCTCAGCACTGGGAGAGAGAAGGGAACTTCAGTCACGGTTCATCCACACTCGGACGGAGTTCTGGCATTAGCCAGGTCAGATCTCTTACTCTTTCCTCCTAGTTTTCTTTTCTCACACACGGCCTTGCTTGATTGACTTCATAATCCTTCCTTGGTTATGATGTTCCTGGGTCATTTGAGTTTAATGATCGAAACTAATATTAATTTCAGATTCTTTGGAATATTTCTTAGAAAATCCTTAAACTGCTACCCTTAGCATATACATGAATAAATATGAAGATAGCATAGCTTCAAGACTTCAAGAATCAATCGCAAAACAATTCCAGAATTTGCAAATTTCTGAAATTTCTTATAGGCTAGTTTTCAGTTTAAGGTTTCGGGAAAGAAGGGCTCAAACACTTAGCTTATCTTATCCTAGATTAGAATTTCCAGGAGCAAATAAGCAATTAGTGATAAAGTTTTGGAAGGCTTGTTTTATTTGTCTAACCTCAGGAATAGAAGGACATGCTTAGCAACACGTTTTAACAATGTGGAATTCGAATGATTTGAATGAGCGTGATGTATTTCTGAGTGAACTTTGGTGTTAACTGATGAGATTTAATTGGTTTGTCTGTCTGATCTATTTAACCTCTGCATTTAGAGCATCTCTGCTTCTTTGTACTTTAAGTGTAAACGATAGAGACATCAACAAGCAAATGTCAGAATGTTAATGTGGATGTTTTTATTTCTGTCAGCAAACTTCAAACATATTGATAGATACATACATACATACATATCTTGCTGTCTGGTGTGTTTTGGTCTATAGATCAGTCTTTGTCCATCATCTTTGTTAGCGATATAGATAAGTTCAGGTACAGGTACGTCACATTGTAGCTAATGAAAGCTGTACTTAGAAGCAAAAAAATTTAAAAGAAGCTAGGTGTTAAAGCTCTGGAAACCAGTCGTGTGACACTTCTAGTGTTTTTAGCTTTACAGTAGCTGGGAGTGGAGGACAGGTGAGGAGCAGGTGAAATATGACATGAAATAATTGGTTAATCATTTATTTGTCTCAACCATGGTTCTCCTGTGACATTGCCAAAAAATCAGAGAGCTCTAGAGTTAAAAAGACACTGCACTTTAGTTGTTGAATGCATACGAGGAAGTATTTGTCTTTTAAAGCAATTAATGCCAAATCAGTCCAATGAGCTAATAAGATGAAACTAAAGGTCTCTAAAGGTTGTCTCTAAATAAACACAGTCATAAGAGAGAGTCCTTTCTGGAGCTATTATAGCTTCATGTCTTTTATGTGGTCTGTGTATGTGGTCTGTAGAACCGTCTACTCTATTCAAGTGGAGTATTCTGGTTTGAGTACAATAGATGGAAAGGTTTATTTCTACCTTTGTATCCGTTTCTGTGTTTACCTTTAATAACATCCCTTCACGCACAGAGCAGCGTTCCCATCTTCTCTCAGTGCTGTGGGAAATGTCGCCTGCTGCTTGGACAAACAGAAACATCTCCCACATCAAAAAGGTTTTACGCAAGAGCATCTGCTGTACCCGTTCTCCCAGCAGGCTGCACAGATGAATGAAAAGCACAGTTGCCTTTTGTGCTCAGGTAGAGACAGGAATGGGTGAAGATGAGCTCGATTCACTGAGGAGCAGTGCTTTGAATTGGCCTTAATTAGACTCGGTTCTCTTCTTCACCTTCTTTAGCGGATTTGTAGGTTCTCGTGATTCTTCAAACGACAACCTTGACACTGAAATGTTTTGTGACTTCTGTTCAGCCTTCATTGGAAAGTTCACAGCCATTTTTGTATTTGTCAAAGACACAGCTGTGTGACTGCTCTTCATCATCATCATCATCATCATCGGCACCAAACCATCCAAATATTCAAAGATAGCGAAGTGGTGTAATTCCTTTTATACCACAGCACAGCAATAAAAGCTAACAATTTGAATGCTTTTTTTTTTCTTTTTAATAAAGCAAAGACTGACACGTACACTACCGCTCAAAAGTTTGGGCTCACTTACATATTTCAGCTTGATTTCAGCTACGGTGGAAGACTCCATCAGCCAATCTATCTTGTGGAAGATGCTCTAGGATGCATGGGGTGAAATCTCATCAGATTATCTTGAAAAATTTACAGCTAGAATGCCCAGGCTGTAATTGCTGCAAAATGTTTTTTTTTGATGAAGGCGAAGTTTGAAGAAAACATTCATCATTTCCATCAAAATCATTATTTCTAACTCTCTCAGCATGCCCTGTTCTTTTGCTATATTTTCTATTCAGAACTAAGTTTCGTTTGTGTTTCCTTGGAAAACAATACAATTTTTGAGTGATCCCAAACTTTTGAGCAGTAGTGTACATTTTATCCATTTATAGTTACACTTCATGATATATACTATATCAGAAATTGTTGTTATATTTATTGTTGCAGAACATCTGTGGAATAAGTCCGATCCTGTCATCATTGTGTTTTTAAATCTTCTGTCCCAAAATCAATGAATGTATTTACAGCTTTGCTTCTGATTGTTACAAACTAACTGAAACTGAAGACTCCTTCCATACATGTTATATAAACATCTCCTCACAAAAAAACATATATTTTTTTTATTTAGTTTAAGTGAAGTCCCTGTGAATGAGCTGTTACTATATAAACGATAACGTATTAGAACTAGCGTGCTAATCTAAAGCCGTGATAAGCACCTGATCTGCAGTCAGAGCTGCGGAAAATTCATCAACACCTTCTGAACAATCAGATTTTAGAATTTAACAATGGTGTGGTATAATAAATAAGCACTTACAGTGTGTATGTAGCTAAACATAAGAAATACTTCAAGCTCCTTAATTAAAAAAATAATCAGGAAGTTAAATATCAGGAAGTTTTATATCCTGGAGAATTTTATTTAAACCAGGTTTTCCTGTTCAAGTCAAATCAAGTCAAGTCAAGCTTTAATTGTCATTTCAACCGTATATAGCTGACGCAGTACATAGTGGAATGAGACAACGTTTCTCCAGGACACTGGTGCTACATAAAACACCATAACATCATATAGCTACAAAACAATACAACAACACAGAGCTAAGGACAGAAGCTACATAAGGTGCAACATGATGCAAACAGTGACAAAAACACAAAAGACAGTGCAAACAGACAATACAAAAACAACACAAAATAATGCAGGACACATAGCACCGAAAAATGTGCAAAATAGAGGCACTGTAAACAAATGGTTTTTTATAACATATATGCTTGTAAACATATACATATAGCAGCAGTGTTATTAGATTACTTCAGTGTGTATCAATGGATCTTCAGTCAGATTTCCCTCAGTGAGAATTTTCTTCTCATTCTTATTTTTTCCCTGCAGATGGATCAGAGCTGTCTATGCTCAGCAGTTTACAGCCACATGGACTCACAGGCGGTGGAGGCTCTGGATCTGCCAGCACCAACCTGCTTCCGCTCACGCAGCCACAGCTACCTACGTGCCATCCAGGCTGGCTGCTCTCAGGACGATGACTCGGACTCGGACGAACCTCCTCTGAACACCGATAGCAACACAAGCAGTGAGTCTCACAACCGCTTTCTCCTCATGTACACAATACCATCCAAAAGCCTAATACTGTAATACTGTAAAGTAGTGATAGTTTGAACAGGAATGCAAAATTCAACATTTTCTTTATAAATAAACGTCTGTAAAGGGACAGTACAGTAATACAGATACAGTAATAAACTAAACACCATCATTAGCTGCCTTTATGAACTCCTCAGTAGCCTTCGGTACATTTTATACAATTTTCTGAGAATATTGTTCGGTACAGTACTTTTTCTTTCTTTTTCTTTTTTTTGAGTTTCTAAGTTTCTTTAAAAAAATTAATGAGTAACATTTTTTTTAAAAATCCCACCCATTAATACATAAAGAAAGTGATAAAATTCTACGAGGACATTTGTACTTTTAAAAATGACAAATTTCGAGCAGAGGGAGGAAGCAGGTATCAAACACCACATGTCTATTTTTAAAAAAAAATTGAATTCATAGTGATACACAATGTTTAAACAACATTTACACAGCATTTCTTATGCTATATAACAAGAAGCTGCATTTTTGCACAGTTCTGGTATTTGGCAGACCCTTATCCAGAGCACCTTACAATTTATCTCATTTTATACAACAGAGCAGTTGAGGGTTAAGGGTCTTGCTCAGCGGCAGCTTTGTGAACCTGGGATTGAAACTCACAACCTTCTGATCAGTAGTACAACACTTTAACCACTAAGCTACTACATCCCAAATCCCTCAGAAAAAATGAAGTGAACGTCAGATTCTCGGGTGTTACCTTCATAAATAGCTGAAAAAATGCTATAAATACAAATTATGGCCTAATTAACAATCTGTTGCCTCATTTGCATATTGTACTAAACAAAGCCTTTGATTTTTATCGGAGTAAAAGAAGCGCATTGCGCTGCATGGAGACGTCTGTTACTGAGCCGAGAAAAATGTGCTATATTTAACTGCCGAGAACAAACAAGTGCCTGCTGAGTGACACCAGATGTTTGCTTGAAGTCAAGTGAAATAAATCACCCAGGACGTTTTAATCCTGTCGCTGTCTCATCACCGCTCATCATTATCCTCATTAAACTATTAAATAAGAAAAACTGTCGCTGAAACACGCAGAATTACCTGAGATCGTGTCTCTCCTGTGCTGCTTAAACATGTCGAGCAGCTTGTTTTCACTGCTAATGCAATGATACCGTTCTCTTCTAGAGAGCTGTGCATAAGTATTCACCCCCCTGATGTTTTTTCACATACTCTAAATCTTGAATTGATAGCAGTCTATGTTGAAGTGATGCGAGAAATTATTTAAAATGAAAATTTTTGTGCGTAAATTAAATTATGTCACATAATTATTTAAAGAAGCCCATGTATAACTCTTACAGGCCTGGATAGCTCTCTGGATTTTCTCAAAAGGCATGTCAGACTCAGCACACACTTTGAGCTTTTGATGCTTGACACAAAGCACTACATTGTACTGAAACACTACAGTGATCCCTTGAAGTATGGTGGTGGTAGTATCATGTAGAGGATTATTGGTTGCTTCTCTGCTTAATCCCCTCTTTACTCAGCATCATTTATTGTGTCATATCCTCTAGAGCCTTTTAAATACTGGATTTAATGAATCGTGGAAAGTTTGTAACTTTTTCAGATCTCTTTTCCTGGACTCACACGGTTTTCTTGAAATCTTGGATGTGGTTTGTTTAGGTAATTTCGCTAATAAACTCTAGGTTCTTCCAGGAAGTGTGTCAACTTCAGTCAATTAATCATGTGACTTCTGAACTAATGTATATGTTTCACAGCAAGGGAAAGGGGGGGGATACTTACGCGATCCCAACTTTTCTATTTTTGATTTATAAAGAATTTTACTTTCTTTATTGATTTTAACATATTGGGAAGCTTTTTGAAATCACCATTAGTCCCCATATGGAAGAGTTGTACACAGCCCTGTATCCTGATGCTGTTTATTTGATCTTATCTTAGCCGCTTACGCTTATGCGACCTTTACACGTTGGCCGGGCTGCAGTTTTGTTTTTTTTGTTTTTTATTACCAAAGCAACCTCATGATGTTCTGATAAGTAGTTCAGACGTCCTGCTTCCTGCGCTGATCCTCTTCCCCAGAGAGACCTGTTTGGAAGGCCTTTCTAAAACCAGATTAGAGTAACACATGCATCACCAGGACTTGTTGAGCATCACAGCGCACTTTACACACCCCAACAGTACAGACAGATAGAAACGTACTGGTATGTGATGCAGATATAAAGCTATAAGTTGAAGCTGGATTAAGATCTTTACCATCTGTAATATTTCTTTCTGGAGTGTCTCTATTTCTCTGGACACACACACACACACACACACACACACACACACACAGGCCTACATTCCTGGGGACAGTGACAAGCTGAGATGGGACTCTCTCTGAGCTTAAAGGCTAATGTTTCTAAATCACACTCCCTCTGTCATTGTCTCTGTAGCCTAGCAGCAAGCTTGAATCACATCATAGCTGAGTTTAATACAAACCAAACTTCAGATTCAGAAACATTTATGAGCCAAGTACGTTCACATTTGTTCTTTAAACGAATCAATGCTTACACCCAGACAAAATAGTTACCATAACCGCAAAGTATTAAATTAATTAGCTTACCAAATATCGAGGGAGGTGCAAACTTTTGTTTAAAAAAGTTTAACTTTTTGTGTTAAATACCCCCCCCCCCTTCTATTAACCAAACAATCTTGATTGAAAGAATGAGATGGAACGGAGTGCAAAAGTTTGTACACTCTTAGGGAAAATGCAGACAAAGAAATGTATTTAATTTTTCACAACAAAACATCGGAGAGGAAGGTTATGGCAGAACTCGATACTAGTCTGATACCAGTCTTTGTAGATAAATTGTAATACAGTGTTATGTTGTTCCATTTTCACCCAGACTTTTAGTAAAAGCTGGCCCAAGAGGAAAATATGCACACTTTTATTATGTGGCACTAACCATGAGTGACTGCAATTTTTATCTTTCAGGGGTGCACATACTTTTGGATATATAGTGCAGCCCAGTTAACCTTTTGTTACAACAACAACAACAATAATAATAATAATAATAATAATAATAATAATAATAATAACAATAAAAATTTATTATTATTATTATTATTATTATTATTATTATTATTATTATTATTGTGCCAGCGTGGCGTGTTTTATCCATTCATGCCCTTTTACAGCTACCTTCCCAGCCGCTATCTTCGCTATCACGTGACTAAAACACGTGCCAGTTTCTGTGCCTTTTTATTGGTGGAGACTAGCAGACCGAAAACGGGCGAGAGTCTGTGGCCGAATCCCAAATGGCTTCCCCCTTTCCTGTGCTGAAGTGTACTAACGCAGCGCTTGAGAAAGCGGCTCACACGCTAGACGTAGTACACTTACGAGTTGAAAAGAGCGCGATTTGTGATTCAGCCTTGTTTGATTGTGTCGCAGGTCCCAAAGCGTGAAGAATCCGCTTTATTTTTAATTCTGCTCCAGCCTTGTGTTTAGTGATGTTTTACGAAGTGATGTCGGAGTGTTTGAATAGAACGAAAACCACGTTTTGGGAGTTGATGTGTGTGGAAACGTTTTATTCTAACCAAGTCATTTTCTGCTAGTAAGCGACGTGGAAGCGGTGAATGGTGATTAGAATGGGTTTCGGGTTGCCTTGAAAAATAACAACAGAAAAATAAAAAGATTTATTTTTTTTTACGGAAAAGTTCAGTAATTGGGATGTTTGTGCTACAACATGACGGAGTTTTTTCATCGACATTAAGAAGAGGATTCAATTCACGGTAAAATTCTAAGTGGAAAGTCTTTTCCAGTTATGCAGTGTGTTGTGGCGCCTGGATGATGATGATGATGATTCTTTTTGTTATAATCAGTAATAAATAGTATCAGAAAGATGCCATCTTTCATGTATGGGTTTCTTCCTGTAAGTTAACCATAGTAACATGGTTGCCAGATTGGAAAGAATCTCCGTATAAAATTATTTTTTTTTTCAACAGTTAAAATTAGTATTCTATGAACAGACACAACATATGTATACATAATATATGTGTAAATAATTGTTTATTGTTTGTTTATTTATTTAATTGGTGTAGGATTTAACATAACTGGGAAGAGTTTGTAAACTTATGACCTACAGAGTTGAGCCAAACCTGGCAACCTTTGTGGTCACCCGTTGTTAGCCGTTTAGTTGCCAGACAAGCTAGTCAAGGCTAACGATACATTTAATAAAGTCTCACGCTATATGTCTATTGGCATTTACGCGTTTTTCCTTAATAATTACAAAACATTTAAATGTTTTTAAAAAATATGTGTCTAGCTACCTAAAAAGTTTCAAGTATATTAGTAACCTAATTACTAGCTAACTTCCTAGAAATTCTGAATGAGTCACTATAACACATTGTGTTGATGTGTAGCTAATTTAACTTAAACTCTGTAAGGTTTATGTCTTTTTGTTAACTTTTAAATTGAAGCAAAACCTTTTAGGTCCAGTTGTGCTAAGTAAGAAATTAAGCACTTCAGGGCATGTAATAAGAGAGTTATCAACAACAGGGTGGTGTGATGGAGTTATCACTCTGAATGTGATTATTTTTTAATAGTGGATTGTTTTATTCCTTTTACACCACAATTTTACATGGAAGCCGTTTATCATTTATTTAGAATGCTGTGTGCTTTTAACCAGTTATAGTTACATTTTACTTTGTGGTACGTCTGCAAAAGCAAGTTAGTCCCGTCCCCTCACACACTTTAAACAGTTATTCCATCACCAGACTTTTTTTTTTTTTCTTCTTTCTTGAAAGAAAGGCAAAACAACTCCTGTGACGTTACAGAGAAACCGGACTTGGTAAATAAATGTAACTCTAAATGTTTAAACATGTGACAGGTTTATTAGTAGATAAGTAAAGTTTTGCATGTGGCTGTTTGTGTTACTGTACTGAGGGATTGGTGAAGTGTGTTGGAGTGATGGTGTATGATTTTGTTTAAAGCAAATGAGTATTGTTCCCACATCAACGGCTCAATGAAGCAGAAGAGAGAAAGTGCACTTAGATTTCAAGGAGTGTCTGAACTCTGCTGATTTATACTTCCCTATTATATGGTGCACTTTTTCATTCTCTCTCAGTCTCTCTCTCCCTCGCTGTCTTTGCTCTGTATCCCTGTGCTGACTTCCTGTTGGCCATTTTTGCACATAGTCCTCTGGCCTTGACACAGCAGGGAAGCAACCACACTGTTTCTCCCTTACCATCACACACACACACACACACACACACACACACACACAGACAGAGCAGACAGATCATAATGCAGCAGGAGACTTTCAGTCCTCACAGCAATAGTCTATGGAGATGACATTGCATGTTTCTGATGCTGTAACTGAAATATGTGTGTGTATTTATGTATGTATGTATATGTATGTATGTGTGTGTATATGTATGTATGTATATATATATATATATATATATATATATATATATATATATATATATATATATATATATATATATATATATATATATATATATATATATATATATATATATATATATATATATATATATATAATGAATGAATGAATGAATGACAGAGAGAGAGAGATTTTTTTAAAAACCCTCAGCTAAGCCTTTCACTAATTACCCCCTGACATGTGCCTGAAATTTCTCGTAGTGAGCTCCAGGTAATTTTACTTGGTTTAATTACAGCGGCTCAGTTCTGAGACTCCGGCCTAAACGAGTTTCTTAATTAAACCACTTGAAATCCTGTTTGACGCGAAAGTGGATGCACAGGGGCAGGATGTTGATGTGGGTGGAGGTTTTGATGATGGTGTTGGTGTGGGTAAATAGGGACGTGGGTGTGAATGATGGAAATGTGGGTGTTGATTGGTATGGAGGTGTTCATGTTGATAAGGTTGTATGTGTGGGGTTGTTGATGGAGATGTGGATGTGGATAGGGTTGTTGAAGGAGATGTGGATGGAGGTGTTGATGGAGTTGCTGATGGGGGTGTTGATGGAGATCTGGATGGGGGTGTTGATGGAGATGTGGATGGGGGTGCTGATGGAGAATGGGGTTGTTGATGGAGATGTGGATGGGGTGCTGATGGAGCTCTGGATGGGGGTGCTGATGGAGATCTGGATGGGGGTGTTGATGGAGATCTGGATGGGGGTGTTGATGGAGAATGGGGTTGTTGGAGATGTGGATGGGGGTGTTGATGGGGGTGCTGATGGAGATCTGGATGGGGTTGTTGTTGGAGATGTGGATGGGGGTGTTGATGGACATGGGGTTGTTGATGAAGATATGTATGGGGATGGAGATGTGAATGGGGTGTAAATGGAAATGGAGATGCTCTTGCTTCAAAACTTTCACTAGACCTCAGCTAAGTTTTTAACTTTTTAAAGACTAAGTTTGATTTCCTGTTCGACTGAAGATTCTGAAGCTTATTGCCTGCAGTGAGAGACTCTCCAGCATGAAAGATGGTTATTTACAGTCCTGAGCGCATTATAAACTGGAAGAAAACCAGAGTTCGACTTTTATACAAATTTTCTAATTTATATAAAAAAAATTGAACAAGCGCCACGTTCTGAGGATTTCCCAACAACAAACTACAAAACCCACTTAACATGCTTATAATCTATTCCACTTAATCATTAGCCTCGTGATGCATTAACACCATGACCATACTGTGACAACGAGCCGAGTCACGCTTATACACTTTTTCATAATGCATCTAAACCAGGCATGTGAGCTGCTCTCAGGATCATGTTGGCTTTAAAAGACCACTTTTGTTCCCATGTTGGACTTGAGCCTGGGTTTGTCAACTGTAGCACACTGTATATATGTGTGTGTGTGTGTGTGTGTGTGTGTGTGTGTCTGTGTTTTAGACAGAGACCCTCTGATCAGAATGGCGACAGGAAACATCCCATATGCTGTTAATGAGGTTCAGTGTCACAGTAGTGAGTCGGATAATAGACTTTTATAAATACTTAATAAAAGTTTATTTAAATATTCTAACTATTAATATTTATATTAAATTCATTTGTTACTTGTATTTAAAAAATGTGATACAATCTAGCCATGGGGGTCACAGTCCAGTGACTTCTGTGCCGGTCCCAAGCCCGGATAAATAGAGAGGGTCGTGTCAGGAAGGGCATCCGGCGTAAAACATTGCCAAATTTAACCATGCGAATCGTCAGTACGAATTTCATACCGGATCGGTCGAGGCCCAGGTTAACAACGACCGCCATCGGCGCCGTTGACCTACAGGGCGCCGGTGGAAATTGGGCTACTGTTGGTCGAAGAAGTAGAGGAGGGAGGAGAGTGCACAGACAGAGAGAGAAGAGGAAAGGTAAGAGTGTAGGACTGAGAATAGGAACTCTGAATGTTGGTACTATGACAGGGAAAGGTAGAGAGCTGGCTGATGTGATGGAGAGAAGGAAGGTGGATATACTGTGTGTACAGGAGACCAGGTGGAAGGGTAGCAAGGCTCGTAGTATAGGAGCAGGATTCAAGCTGTTTTATTATGGTGTGGATAGTAAGAGAAATGGAGTAGGTGTGGTCCTGAAGGAGGAGTTTGTGAGGAATGTTCTGGAGGTGAAGAGAGTGTCAGACAGGGTGATGAGTCTGAAGTTAGAGATTGAAGGGGTGATGTTGAATGTTGTTAGTGGTTATGCCCCACATGTAGGTTGTGAGTTAGAGGAGAAAGAGAGATTCTGGAGTGAATTAGATGAGGTGATGGAGAGTATTCCCACGGGTGAGAGAGTGGTGAAAGGAGCAGATTTTAATGGACATATTGGTGAGGGGAACACAGGGGATGAGGAGGTGATGGGCAAGTTTGGAGTTAAGGAAAGGAACCTTGAAGGACAGATGGTAGTGGACTTTGCTAAGAGGATGGACATGGGTGTGGTTAACACTTATTTTCAGAAGAGGGAGGAGCATAGAGTGACTTACAAGAGTGGAGGTAGGAGAACACAGGTAGACTACATCCTATGTAGAAGAGGCAATCTGAAAGAGATTAGTGACTGTAAAGTGGTAGTGGGAGAGAGTGTAGCCAGACAGCATAGGATGGTGGTGTGTAGGATGACTTTGATGGTCTGTAAGACGAAGAGGTCAAAGATAGAGAAGAAAACCAAGTGGTGGAAGCTGAAAAAGGAGGAATGTTGTGAGGAATTTAGACAGAAGTTGAGGCAGGCTCTGGGTGGTCAGGTAGTGCTGCCAGATGACTGGGAAACTACAGCAGAAGTGATCAGGGAGACAGGGAGAAAGGTGCTGGGTGTGTCATCTGGAAGGAGGAAAGAAGATAAGGAGACTTGGTGGTGGAATGAGGAAGTTCAGGATAGTATCCAGAGGAAGAGGTTAGCCAAGAAGAAGTGGGACATGGACAGGACTGAAGAGAATAGACAGGAATACAAGGAGTTACAGCGCAGAGTGAAGAGGGAGGTGTCTAAGGCCAAGCAGAAGGCATATGACGAGTTGTACACTAGGTTAGACACTAGAGAAGGAGAGAAGGACTTGTACAGGTTAGCTAGGCAGAGGGATCGAGATGGGAAGGATGTGCAGCAAGTTAGAGTTATTAAGGATAGAGATGGAAGGGTGCTCACAAGTGAGGAGAATGTACAGAGGAGATGGAAGGAATACTTTGAGGAGCTCATGAATGAGGAAAATGAGAGGGAAAAAAGAGTAGAAGGGGTGAGCTCTGTGGAACAGAAAGTAGATAAGATTAGAAAGGATGAAGTCAGGAAGGCTTTGAAGAGGATGAAAAGTGGGAAGGCAGTTGGTCCTGATGACATCCCGGTGGAGGTCTGGAAGTGTCTGGGAGAGGCAGCAGTGGAATTTTTAGCTAGTTTGTTCAACAGGGTTTTAGAGAGTGAGAGGATGCCTGAGGAATGGAGAAGTGTGTTAGTGCCGATCTTTAAGAATAAGGGTGACGTGCAGAGTTGCAGCAACTATAGGGGGATAAAGTTGATGAGCCATACAATGAAGCTATGGGAAAGAGTAGTGGAAGCTAGGTTAAGGAAGGTAGTGGAAATTTGTGAGCAGCAGTATGGCTTCATGCCCAGAAAGAGCACAACAGATGCAATTTTTGCTCTGAGAATTTTGATGAAGAAGTATAGGGATGGGCAGAGGGAGTTGCACTGTGTGTTCGTAGACTTGGAGAAAGCGTATGACAGGGTGCCAAGAGAAGAGCTGTGGTACTGTATGAGGAAGTCAGGAGTAGCGGAGAAGTATGTCAGAGTGGTGCAGGACATGTATGAGAGGAGCAGGACAGTGGTGAGGTGTGCTGTAGGTCAGACAGAGGAGTTCAATGTGGAGGTGGGACTGCATCAGGGATCGGCTCTGAGCCCCTTCCTGTTTGCTATAGTGATGGACCAGTTGTCAGAGGAGGTCAGACAGGAGTCTCCTTGGACAATGATGTTTGCAGATGACATTGTGATCTGTAGGGAGCAGGTGGAGGAAAACCTGGAGAGGTGGAGATTTGCGCTGGAGAGAAGAGGAATGAAGGTCAGTCGTAGTAAGACTGAGTACATGTGTGTGAATGAAAGGGAGGGAAGTGGAACAGTAAGGTTACAGGGTGAAGAGGTGAAGAAGGTACAGGAGTTTAAGTACTTGGGGTCAACAGTCCAGAGTAATGGAGAGTGTGGGAAAGAGGTAAAGAAGTGAGTGCAGGCAGGTTGGAATGGGTGGAGAAAGGTGTCGGGAGTTCTGTGTGATCAGAAAATATCAGCGAGAATCAAGGGGAAGGTGTACAGGACAGTGGTGAGACCGGCCATGCTGTATGGTTTAGAGACAGTGTCGCTGAGGAAGAGACAGGAGTCAGAGCTAGAGGTAGCAGAGCTGAAGATGTTGAGGTTCTCTTTGGGAGTGACAAGGTTGGACAGGATTAGGAACGAGTACATCAGAGGGACAGCTCATGTTGGACGTTTGGGGGACAAAGTTAGGGAGGCCAGATTAAGATGGTTTGGACATGTTCAGAGGAGGGAGAGTGAGTATATTGGTAGGAGAATGTTGGACATGGAGCTGCCAGGCAGGAGGCAAAGAGGAAGGCCAAAGAGGAGGTATATGGATGGAATTAATGAGGATATGAAGCTAGTGGGTGCAAGTGTTGAGGATGCAGAAGATAGGGATAGGTGGAGAGAGATGATTCGCTGTGGCGACCCCTGAAGGGAAAAGCCGAAAGAAGAAGAAGATTTAAAAAATGTGATACAATAATAATAATAATAATAATAATAATAAACAAAGCATAACATAGCCATCATTTATTGGGTACAGCAGGAAATTAAAAAAATTATTTCTGTATAAAATAATGTGGTAGAAATTGTAGAGAATTGTTGCTGAGAAAAGAATTAATATAAATAATGGCAAAAATGTAATAGAAACACTACATAAATAATGTAGTAAATATAAATTAAATAAAATGTAGTAAAAATAGATCATTTTAATGTAAAACCGTAGGAGAAAAATTTGAAATATTTAAAATATGTAGTTTATTAAATATAAAACTATACAAGTGTTAAGGTGAAGAAATGTTTTCAATTTAATAAAAAAAATTTTGCTTAAACCTGATGGCTGATAAAACTTTGTTTCTTCTCCAGCCCGGAATAAGACTCCACCCCCTGTTCCTCCTCGCTCCGCCTCTAAGCCCTTCATCTCGGTGACGGTGCAGAGTAGCACGGAGTCGGCACAGGACACCTATCTGGAGCAGCGCAGTGAAGCCAACAGCCAATCAGGACGCAGCAACTCGTCAGACAGCGCCACCAGCTCGAGGACAGGAAGCCTAGCCAAAGTTCCTCTCCCCCTTATACCTCATATCCCTGTGCCCATTCCCCTGGTGCCCCCAATCCCTGTACCGGTGCCCAGCGCCCGCGTGAGCAGCCCTCCTCCTCCTCCTGCCCGAGAAACCCAGACCGTGAGCGTCGGCTTCACACAGCACGAACTTCGGGGCGCTGCCAGGAGGAAACTCTCCTCCATCGGTATCCAGGTGTGTAGAATTCGGTGTAGAATTTTATAAAGCAAAAAACACAGCTTTCAGAACATTAAATCAGTGCCATAACACTGAAGAACTGACTCTGTTTGTGTGTGTGTGTGGGTTTTTTTTTGGTTTTTTTTTTTGTTTTTTTTTTTGTTTTTTGTTTTTTGCAGTCTCATGTTGATCATTTAAATGTTTTTCTTTTTTTTCATTTTGACACTTAGACTCGTACACCTTTTCTTTTTTACTTCTTGAATATAAAACTCTTGCCCTGTGAGCTGAACCATCTAATGCTGCATTCTGCTAAACTTCATAACTCAGAATTGAAAACTTTTTTGTGAGTGTGTGAGAAAAGTGTGTGTGTGTGTGTGTGTGTGTGTGTGTGATTTTGACTGATGGCACCTGTGTGTTGGGCAGGTGGACTGTGTTCAGCCTGTACTCCGAGAGGAATACACCCCCACCACGAAGTTCCAGTCTATTGGAGTTCAGGTGGAGGACGGCAGGCCGTGAGTTCACACTATCTACTCCACTCCCTGCTATATTTCTCCATTCCCTACCCCACTCCTTACCCACTCCCTACTATATTCCTCCACTCCCTAACCCGCTCCCTACTATGTTCCTCCACTCCCTAACCCGCTCCCTCCCATGTTCCTCCACTCCCTAACCCGCTCCCTACTAATTTCCTCCACTCCCTAACCCGCTCCCTACTAATTTCCTCCACTCCCTAACCCGCTCCCTACTATGTTCCTCCACTCCCTAACCCGCTCCCTACTATGTTCCTCCACTCCCTAACCCGCTCCCTACTATGTTCCTCCACTCCCTAACCCGCTCCCTCCCATGTTCCTCCACTCCCTAACCCGCTCCCTACTAATTTCCTCCACTCCCTAACCCGCTCCCTACTATGTTCCTCCACTCCCTAACCCGCTCCCTCCCATGTTCCTCCACTCTCTAACCCGCTCCCTACTAATTTCCTCCACTCCCTAACCCGCTCCCTACTAATTTCCTCCACTCCCTAACCCGCTCCCTACTATGTTACTCCACTCCCTAACCCGCTCCCTACTATGTTACTCCACTCCCTAACCCGCTCCCTACTATGTTACTCCACTCCCTAACCCGCTCCCTACTATGTTACTCCACTCCCTAACCCGCTCCCTACTATGTTACTCCACTCCCTAACCCGCTCCCTACTGTTACTCCACTCCCTAACCCGCTCCCTACTATGTTCCTCCACTCCCTAACCCGCTCCCTACTGTTACTCCACTCCCTAACCCGCTCCCTACTATGTTCCTCCACTCCCTAACCCGCTCCCTACTATGTTCCTCCACTCCCTAACCCGCTCCCTACTATGTTCCTCCACTCCCTAACCCGCTCCCTACTATGTTCCTCCACTCCCTAACCCGCTCCCTACTATGTTCCTCCACTCCCTAACCCGCTCCCTACTATGTTACTCCACTCCCTAACCCGCTCCCTACTATGTTACTCCACTCCCTAACCCGCTCCCTACTATGTTACTCCACTCCCTAACCCGCTCCCTACTATGTTCCTTCACTCCCTAACCCGCTCCCTACTAATTTCCATTTTAACTGACACTTTGTACAGAGATCCTTTCCATAAACCTCTGAAAGGATGGGGAAGTGACGTGGGTTTAAACGCTTTTTAAAGTGACTTCCTCATGGTGACTATAGCAGAACCTCAATCTGCGATTTTATTTCCTTGTTTTATCCAAAGCTGAATAGTGATTCGACAGTTTTTTTTTTTTTTTTTTGTCAGCTTAGAAATCTGTGCATTTACTATACAGTAATGTTCTTTTTTTTGTAGTGAAAACACAAAAACATCAGATCCTTCTCTGAAAATACATCTAAATAGTGAAGAATTCACTGTTGATATATTATTCAGACATGTTTATTTTGTCTAAATGCACAGCAAAGTAGCTATTAAGATAAAAAAGTAGGAGTAAATCTTGAATTAATAAATGATTGTGTTTTTTGGTAATTTGCTGCCATATAAAAAGAATAAAACCTTAGATCGCAGCATGATGCAGTGTTTTATTTATTAATTAATCTCCAGATTATCTCTTTTTTTTTTTTTTTTTTTTTTTTTTTTTTTTTTTTTTTTTTTTTTTATTCACATCCACAATGTCTCAGACACAGTGCAGTGCAGCACAACGGTTTTTTTTAATAATAATTATATCATTTTTTTGTGAGCGGAGCAGTCAGTACTGAGGGACTGAAGGGATTTTGTGCAGGGTTTTTTTTTACTCCGGCATGGAGCGCAGACTCATTTATCACCCAGTGTGTGTACACTGATGAATAGGCAGTGTGTCCACACACACCGCTCTGCGCTGACGCGAGGAAGAGCCGAGTGTAATGGAGATAATCAAATCCTGCAGGTCACATCACCCGCTCCTCATTCGTGCCGTCACTCTGGATTTCCATACCTGTCCTTCTCTCTCTGTCTCACACACACGCGCACACACACACAAACACGCACGTGCGTGCACGCGCACACACACACATTTGCATATATCCCCGACACACTGCTGTTCTCTCACTGACATATTCTGACAGATGGCAATTCATCTACTCTGAGTGTGTGTCTCTGTCTGTCTCTGTCTGTCTCTGTCTGTCTCTGTCTGTCTTTGTCTGTCTCTGTCTGTCTTTGTCTGTCTTTGTCTGTCTTTGTCTGTCTTTGTCTGTGTGTCTCTGTGTGTCTCTGTCTGTGTGTGTCTTTCTGTGTGTCTGTGTGTGTGTGTCTTTCTGTGTGTGTGTGTGTGTGTGTGTGTCTTTCTGTGTGTGTCTTTCTGTGTGTGTCTTTCTGTGTGTGTCTTTCTGTGTGTGTCTTTCTGTGTGTGTGTCTTTGTGTGTGTGTGTGTCTTTCTGTGTGTGTGTGTCTTTCTGTGTGTGTGTGTGTGCGTGTGTGTCTTTGTGTGTGCGTGTGTGTCTTTCTGTGTGTGTGTGTGTCTTTCTGTGTGTGTGTGTGTGTGTCTTTCTGTGTGTGTGTGTGTGTCTTTCTGTGTGTGTGTGTGTCTTTCTGTGTGTGTGTGTCTTTCTGTGTGTGTGTGTGTCTTTCTGTGTGTGTGTGTCTTTCTGTGTGTGTGTGTGTGTGTGTGTGTGTGTCTTTCTGTGTGTGTGTGTGTGTGTGTGTGTGTGTCTTTCTGTGTGTGTGTGTGTGTGTGTGTGTGTGTGTCTTTCTGTGTGTGTGTGTGTGTGTGTGTGTGTCTTTCTGTGTGTGTGTGTCTTTCTGTGTGTGTGTGTCTTTCTGTGTGTGTGTGTGTCTTTCTGTGTGTGTGTGTGTCTTTCTGTGTGTGTGTGTGTCTTTCTGTGTGTGTGTGTGTCTTTCTGTGTGTGTGTGTGTGTCTTTCTGTGTGTGTGTGTGTGTGTCTTTCTGTTTGTGTGTGTGTGTGTCTTTCTGTTTGTGTGTGTGTGTGTCTTTCTGTTTGTGTTTGTGTGTGTGTGTGTCTTTCTGTTTGTGTGTGTGTGTGTGTGTGTCTTTCTGTTTGTGTGTGTGTGTGTGTGTGTCTTTCTGTTTGTGTGTGTGTGTGTGTCTTTCTGTTTGTGTGTGTGTGTGTGTCTTTCTGTTTGTGTGTGTGTGTGTGTCTTTCTGTTTGTGTGTGTGTGTGTGTCTTTCTGTTTGTGTGTGTGTGTGTGTCTTTCTGTTTGTGTGTGTGTGTGTGTCTTTCTGTTTGTGTGTGTGTGTGTCTTTCTGTTTGTGTGTGTGTGTGTGTCTTTCTGTTTGTGTGTGTGTGTGTCTTTCTGTTTGTGTGTGTGTGTGTCTTTCTGTTTGTGTGTGTGTGTCTTTCTGTTTGTGTGTGTGTGTGTGTCTTTCTGTTTGTGTGTGTGTGTGTGTCTTTCTGTTTGTGTGTGTGTGTGTGTCTTTCTGTTTGTGTGTGTGTGTCTTTCTGTTTGTGTGTGTGTGTCTTTCTGTTTGTGTGTGTGTCTTTCTGTTTGTGTGTGTGTGTGTCTTTCTGTTTGTGTGTGTGTGTGTCTTTCTGTTTGTGTGTGTGTGTGTCTTTCTGTTTGTGTGTGTGTGTCTTTCTGTTTGTGTGTGTGTCTTTCTGTTTGTGTGTGTGTCTTTCTGTTTGTGTGTGTGTCTTTCTGTTTGTGTGTGTGTGTCTTTCTGTTTGTGTGTGTGTGTCTTTCTGTTTGTGTGTGTGTGTGTGTGTCTTTCTGTTTGTGTGTGTCTTTGTGTGTGTGTGTCTTTCTGTGTGTGTGTGTGTGTGTGTCTTTCTGTGTGTGTGTGTGTCTTTCTGTGTGTGTGTGTGTCTTTCTGTGTGTGTGTGTCTTTCTGTGTCTGTGTGTGTGTGTGTCTTTCTGTGTCTGTGTGTGTGTGTGTCTTTCTGTGTGTGTGTGTGTGTGTGTGTCTTTCTGTGTGTGTGTGTGTCTTTCTGTGTGTGTGTGTGTGTCTTTCTGTGTGTGTGTGTGTGTCTTTCTGTGTCTGTGTGTGTGTGTGTGTCTTTCTGTGTCTGTGTGTGTGTGTGTGTCTTTCTGTCTGTGTGTGTGTCTGTGTGTGTGTCTTTCTGTGTCTGTGTGTGTGTCTTTCTGTGTGTGTGTGTGTGTGTGTCTTTCTGTGTGTGTGTGTGTGTCTTTCTGTGTGTGTGTGTGTGTCTTTCTGTGTGTGTGTGTGTGTGTCTTTCTGTGTGTGTGTGTGTCTTTCTGTGTGTGTGTGTGTGTGTGTCTTTCTGTGTGTGTCTGTGTGTGTGTCTTTCTGTGTGTGTGTGTGTGTCTTTCTGTGTGTGTGTGTGTGTGTCTTTCTGTGTGTGTGTGTGTGTGTGTGTCTTTCTGTGTGTGTGTGTCTTTCTGTGTGTGTGTGTCTTTCTGTGTGTGTGTGTGTCTTTCTGTGTGTGTGTGTGTCTTTCTGTGTGTGTGTGTGTCTTTCTGTGTGTGTGTGTGTCTTTCTGTGTGTGTGTGTGTGTGTGTCTTTCTGTGTGTGTGTGTGTGTGTGTGTGTCTTTCTGTGTGTGTGTGTGTGTCTTTCTGTGTGTGTGTGTGTGTGTGTGTCTTTCTGTGTGTGTGTGTGTGTCTTTCTGTGTGTGTGTGTGTGTCTTTCTGTGTGTGTGTGTGTGTCTTTCTGTGTGTGTGTGTGTGTCTTTCTGTGTGTGTGTGTGTGTGTCTTTCTGTGTGTGTGTGTGTGTGTCTTTCTGTGTGTGTGTGTGTGTGTCTTTCTGTGTGTGTGTGTGTGTGTCTTTCTGTGTGTGTGTGTGTGTGTGTGTGTCTTTCTGTGTGTGTGTCTTTCTGTGTGTGTCTTTCTGTGTGTGTGTGTCTTTCTGTGTGTGTGTGTCTTTCTGTGTGTGTGTGTCTTTCTGTGTGTGTGTGTGTGTGTGTGTGTGTGTCTTTCTGTGTGTGTGTGTGTGTGTGTGTCTTTCTGTGTGTGTGTGTGTCTTTCTGTGTGTGTGTGTGTCTTTCTGTGTGTGTGTGTGTGTCTTTCTGTGTGTGTGTGTGTCTTTCTGTGTGTCTTTCTGTGTGTGTGTGTGTGTGTGTGTCTTTCTGTGTGTGTGTGTGTCTTTCTGTGTGTGTGTGTGTCTTTCTGTGTGTGTGTCTTTCTGTGTGTGTGTGTGTGTGTCTTTCTGTGTGTGTGTGTGTGTGTCTTTCTGTGTGTGTGTGTGTGTGTCTTTCTGTGTGTGTGTGTGTGTGTCTTTCTGTGTGTGTGTGTGTGTGTCTTTCTGTGTGTGTGTGTGTGTCTTTCTGTGTGTGTGTGTGTCTTTCTGTGTGTGTGTGTGTGTGTCTTTCTGTGTCTGTGTGTGTGTGTGTGTGTGTGTCTTTCTGTGTGTGTGTGTGTGTGTCTTTCTGTGTGTGTGTGTGTGTGTCTTTCTGTGTGTGTGTGTGTGTGTGTGTCTTTCTGTGTGTGTGTGTGTGTGTGTGTGTCTTTCTGTGTGTGTGTGTGTGTCTTTCTGTGTGTGTGTGTGTCTTTCTGTGTGTGTGTCTTTCTGTGTGTGTGTGTGTGTGTGTGTGTGTCTTTCTGTGTGTGTGTGTGTCTTTCTGTGTGTGTGTGTGTGTGTCTTTCTGTGTGTGTGTGTGTGTGTCTTTCTGTGTGTGTGTGTCTTTCTGTGTGTGTGTCTTTCTGTGTGTGTCTTTCTGTGTGTGTGTGTGTGTGTGTGTCTTTCTGTGTGTGTGTGTGTGTCTTTCTGTGTGTGTGTGTGTGTCTTTCTGTGTGTGTGTCTTTCTGTGTGTGTGTCTTTCTGTGTGTGTGTGTCTTTCTGTGTGTGTGTGTCTTTCTGTGTGTGTGTGTCTTTCTGTGTGTGTGTGTCTTTCTGTGTGTGTGTGTCTTTCTGTGTGTGTGTGTGTGTGTCTTTCTGTGTGTGTGTGTGTGTGTGTCTTTCTGTGTGTGTGTGTGTGTGTGTGTGTCTTTCTGTGTGTGTGTGTGTGTGTGTGTCTTTCTGTGTGTGTGTGTCTTTCTGTGTGTGTGTGTGTCTTTCTGTGTGTGTGTGTCTTTCTGTGTGTGTGTGTCTTTCTGTGTGTGTGTGTCTTTCTGTGTGTGTGTGTGTCTTTCTGGTGTGTGTGTGTCTTTCTGTGTGTGTGTGTCTTTCTGTGTGTGTGTGTGTCTTTCTGTGTGTGTGTGTGTCTTTCTGTGTGTGTGTGTCTTTCTGTGTGTGTGTGTGTCTTTCTGTGTGTGTGTGTCTTTCGTGTGTGTGTGTGTCTTTCTGTGTGTGTGTGTGTCTTTCTGTGTGTGTGTGTGTGTCTTTCTGTGTGTGTGTGTGTGTGTGCTGTGTGTGTGTGTGTGTGTGTGTCTTTCTGTGTGTGTGTGTGTGTCTTTCTGTGTGTGTGTGTTGTGTGTGTCTTTGTGTGTGTGTGTGTGTGTGTGTGTCTTTCTGTGTGTGTGTGTGTGTGTGTCTGTGTCTGTGTGTGTGTGTGTGTGTGTGTCTTTCTGTGTGTGTGTGTGTCTTTCTGTGTGTGTGTGTGTCTTTCTTTTGTGTGTGTGTCTTTCTGTGTGTGTGTGTGTCTTTCTGTGTGTGTGTGTGTGTCTTTCTGTGTCTGTGTGTGTGTCTTTCTGTGTGTGTCTTTCTGTTGTGTGTGTGTGTGTCTTTCTGTGTGTGTGTGTGTGTCTTTCTGTGTGTGTGTGTGTGTGTCTTTCTGTGTGTGTGTGTGTGTGTCTTTGTGTGTGTGTGTGTGTGTGTGTGTGTGTCTTTCTGTGTGTGTGTGTGTGTGTGTGTCTGTTTGTGTGTGTGTGTCTTTCTTTTTTTGTGTGTGTGTGTCTTTCTGTGTGTGTGTGTCTTTCTGTGTGTGTGTGTCTGTGTCTGTGTGTGTGTGTGTCTTTCTGTGTGTGTGTGTGTGTCTTTCTGTGTGTGTGTGTGTCTTTCTGTGTGTGTGTGTGTGTGTGTGTGTCTTTCTGTGTGTGTGTGTGTGTCTTTCTTTGTGTGTGTGTGTGTGTGTGTCTTTCTGTGTGTGTGTGTGTCTTTCTGTGTGTGTGTGTGTGTCTTTCTGTGTGTGTGTGTTTCTTTTGTGTGTGTTCTTTCTGTGTGTGTGTCTTTCTGTGTGTGTGTCTTTCTGTGTGTGTGTGTGTGTGTGTCTTTCTGTGTGTGTGTGTGTGTCTTTCTGTGTGTGTGTGTGTCTTTCTGTGTGTGTGTGTGTGTGTCTTTCTGTGTGTGTGTGTGTGTGTGTGTCTTTCTGTGTGTGTGTGTGTGTCTTTCTGTGTGTGTGTGTGTGTGTCTTTCTGTGTGTGTGTGTGTGTGTGTCTTTCGTGTGTGTGTGTGTCTTTCGTGTGTGTGTGTGTCTTTCTGTGTGTGTGTCTTTCTGTGTGTGTGTCTTTCTGTGTGTGTGTGTGTCTTTCTGTGTGTGTGTGTGTGTCTTTCTGTGTGTGTGTGTGTGTCTTTCTGTGTGTGTGTGTGTGTGTGTGTGTGTGTGTCTTTCTGTGTGTGTGTGTCTTTCTGTGTGTGTGTGTCTTTCTGTGTGTGTGTGTGTGTCTTTCTGTGTGTGTGTGTGTGTGTGTCTTTCTGTGTCTGTGTGTGTGTGTGTTGTGTGTGTGTCTTTCTGTGTGTGTGTGTGTCTTTCTGTGTGTGTGTGTGTGTGTGTGTGTCTTTCTGTGTGTGTGTGTGTGTGTGTGTCTTTGTTGTGTGTGTGTGTGTGTGTCTTTCTGTGTGTGTGTGTCGTGTGTGTGTCTTTCTGTGTGTGTGTGTGTGTGTGTGTCTTTCTGTGTGTGTGTGTGTCTTCGTGTGTGTGTGTGTCTTTCTGTGTGTGTGTGTGTGTCTTTCTGTGTGTGTGTGTGTCTTTCTGTGTGTGTGTGTCTTTCTGTGTGTGTGTCTTTCTGTTGTGTGTGTGTGTGTGTCTTTCTGTGTGTGTGTGTCTTTCTGTGTGTGTGTGTGTGTGTGTCTTTCTGTGTGTGTGTGTGTCTTTCTGTGTGTGTGTGTCTTTCGTGTGTGTGTGTCTTTCTGTGTGTGTGTGTGTGTGTCTTTCTGTGTGTGTGTGTGTGTGTGTGTGTCTTTCTTGTGTGTGTGTGTGTGTGTGTCTTTCTGTGTGTGTGTGTGTCTTTCTTGTGTGTGTGTGTGTCTTTCTGTGTGTGTGTGTGTCTTTCTGTGTGTGTGTGTGTGTGTCTTTCTGTGTGTGTGTGTGTCTTTCTGTGTGTGTGTTTTGTGTCTTTCTGTGTTGTGTGTGTCTTTGTGTGTGTGTGTGTCTTTCTGTGTGTGTGTGTGTTGTGTCTTTCTGTGTGTGTGTGTGTCTTTCTGTGTGTGTGTGTGTGTGTCTTTCTGTGTGTGTGTGTGTCTTTCTGTGTGTGTGTGTCTTTCTGTGTGTGTGTTTGTCTTCTGTGTGTGTGTGTGTTTTCTGTGTGTGTGTGTGTGTCTTTTCTGTGTGTGTGTGTGTGTCTTTCTGTGTGTGTGTGTGTGTCTTTCTGTGTGTGTGTGTGTGTGTGTCTTTCTGTGTGTGTGTGTGTTTGTGTGTGTGTGTGTGTCTTTCTGTGTGTGTGTGTGTGTGTGTCTTTCTGTGTGTGTGTGTGTCTTTCTGTGTGTGTGTGTGTGTGTCTTTCTGTGTGTGTGTGTGTCTTTCTGTTGTGTGTGTGTGTGTCTTTCTGTGTGTGTGTGTCTTTCTGTGTTGTGTGTCTTTCTGTGTGTGTGTGTCTGTGTCTGTGTGTGTGTGTGTCTTTCTGTGTGTGTGTGTGTGTTCTTTCTGTGTGTGTGTGTGTCTTTCTGTGTGTGTGTGTGTGTGTCTTTCTGTGTCTGTGTGTGTGCTTTCTGTGTGTGTGTGTGTGTCTTTCTGTGTGTGTGTGTGTTCTGTGTGTGTGTGTGTGTCTTTCTGTGTGTGTGTGTGTGTGTGTCTTTCTGTGTGTGTGTCTTTCTGTGTGTGTGTGTGTGTCTTTCTGTGTGTGTGTGTCTTTCTGTGTGTGTGTGTCTTTCTGTGTGTGTGTGTCTTTCTGTGTGTGTGTGTGTGTGTCTTTCTGTGTGTGTGTGTGTCTTTCTTGTGTGTGTGTGTGTGTCTTTCTGTGTGTGTGTGTTTGTGTCTGTGTGTGTGTGTGTCTTCTGTGTGTGTGTGTCTTTCTGTGTGTGTGTGTCTTTCTGTGTGTGTGTGTGTTGTGTGTGTGTCTTTCTGTGTGTGTGTGTGTGTCTTTCTGTGTGTGTGTGTGTGTGTCTTTCTGTGTGTGTGTGTGTGTCTTTCTGTGTGTGTGTGTGTGTCTTTCTGTGTGTGTGTGTGTGTGTGTGTGTGTGTGTCTTTCTGTGTGTGTGTGTGTGTGTGTTTTGTGTGTGTGTGTCTTTCTGTGTGTGTGTGTCTTTCTGTTGTGTGTGTCTTTCTGTGTGTGTGTGTCTTTCTGTGTGTGTGTGTCTTTCTGTGTGTGTGTCTTTCTGTGTGTGTGTGTGTCTTTCTGTGTGTGTGTGTGTGTTTTCGTGTGGTGTTTGTGTGTGTCTTTCTGTGTGTGTGTGTGTGTCTTCTTTTTGTGTGTGTGTGTGTTTCCCTCTGTGTGGTGTGTGTGGGGTGTGTGCTGTGTCTTCTGTGTGTGTGTGTGCTGTGTGTGTGTGTGTTTTTGTGTGTGTGTGTGTCTTTCGTGTGTGTGTGTGTCTTTCTTTTTTGTGTGTGTGTGTCTTTCTGTGTGTGTGTGTCTTTCTGTGTGTGTGTGTCTTTCTTTTTTGCTTTGTGTGTGTGTCTTTCTGTGTGTCTGTCTGTGTGACCCTTACCTTTTTTTTTTCATCCTACCACCATATTTTCATTTTTTTTGCGTTTCATTATTTGCATTATTTATTGAATTATTATTCTTGAGGAAATCTCTTCATGATTTAATTATTTTTAGTGAACAGAGCTAGAAATTAGTTAGCTCTTCATTTTGTTTCTAAAACCCCTCATGTGTGCGTGTGTGTGCGCGCGTGCAGGCTGAGTCGCTTCAGCAGCATGGCGTCCAGACAGGAGACGGCCGAGGTGGAGCCTCAGGACCGGACGGACGGTAAAGTGTTGGAGAGCAGCAGCTTGGCTTGCAGCACTCAGACTCTGGACTCTACTGGCTGCACAGGCAGAGCACAGAAATCTTCCTCCACCATCACAGAGAGCATTGAGCAGGCTCTGGACCCGTCCTCTCTGCCTCCTCCTCCTCCGTCCCTGCAGAGTGTGAGTGTGAACGGAGCATCGGAGCAGCCAGGGGCCCCGACGGCATGCCTCAGGGACGGACACTGCTTTCTCCGACTGCTGCAGGCTGAGACCAGCCGCATGGACGCCTGGTGCCAGCAGATGGAGCAGGAAAGCAAAGAGAAACAGCTCTCAGAAGAAGGTGAGAAGAGCTATTAGACATGGGAAAGTGGGCGGGACAAGGAGCATGTCTTCAAGCATCAATGAACCATTTTTTTTATTTTTATTTTTTCATATTTTAGCTTGCTGGATGATTTTCAGCTAATCCAGGTTGCCAGATTACTGTATGTGCCGTTTCCGCATAAACCACATTTAAAAGGATTTTTAACAAGCTGATTTTAAAATAGTGCACTTTTCCGGATCTGAATTAATCTGGCAACCGTAAATGGACCAACAGCTGGCTGGTGGTGTTGGTGTGCGTCAGAGACGAGCTGCAAACACTGAGGAGATCTCTGCAGAGGGATTTCTAACAGACATTAGCTTCTAGTTAGCATGTTTTTTTTTTTTACGTAATTGGAGCGCTTAAGCAGCACATGCAATGTAACCATAACAATGCTCTTATTATTCCTAGCTAGAATTCGCTAACCATCTGGCCTAGCTTGTGGTCTATAGTATCTTTTGATAATCTCAGGAGATAAAGACTGGTGTAACTTTGAGGATGAGGAACATGTTAATCTTTTGAGGAAGAAAATCATGAGATTTTGATCTGCATGTGCGACTCCGGTGAGGTGTCACATTGTCCATTCAACACCAAACACACACACACACACTTATTTTTAGTGACATTGGAGTATCTTAAATGTTTTCACTAACATGAATTTTTTTTATTCACTAGTACTTTGTCCACCATGTTTGTTTTTTCCCCCTGCAAAAACCACTCCCCTACCTCTCACTCCTCCCTTGAACTGCCTTCTGATTGGTCACGAGGTTATAAAGCGGTTGACATCACCCTGTAAACTTTTTAGTCAAATATTTAAACATCTGCTGTGAGTAAAATATAAGGCAAACAGCAATACTTTTCAAAGTTGTCCATATTCCGCCAGCCTTGCGATCACTTCCTATCGGGTTACACATCAGACATGATTGAGACACACATGTGAAAGAAGGTTCCCCTTAACAGGCACCTTCAGGTTGCCTCAGGATTGTTTGAACAGCTCCCCATGAAAATTTCACTCTGTTTCATCACTGGTCCTAATTAGTGCTGGATTTTACACCACAAACGCCAGATATTTCACAAATCCTCCGACATTTCACAAACGTCACAAACCCTTTCCCGTTTCC
>JAUCMX010000017.1:11808049-12000549 GCA_033459395.1 Hemibagrus guttatus | reverse complement strand
TGTGTGTGTATAACTTACTGGTTCTTGTGCGCACCAGGACGTGAACGCTCAGCCACGGCCCACTGCTCAGGACCTGGCGGGCTTCTGGGATCTTCTGCAGCTCTCCATCGAGGACATCAGCATGAAGTTCGACGAGCTTCACCTGCTCAACGCCAACGACTGGAAAGTGCCAGAGAGCAGCAGCAGCAAAAAGGTGCCGTAGTTTTAAACGAGCTGTTGCTATAGAAACGATACCGGATTAGATCAACTGTGTTAATAAAGTTCTAGAAAACAAATCAACACCTTCTGACCAATCACTGCCCAGAATCCCACTGCACCTTCAGATGTTTCCAACTCAAAAGTTTTCACCGCATTTTATTTTTAAAGACCAGCTGTGTTTTTTTATTTTTTTTTCCACACGTGTCCTGTTCCCGCAGGAGGAGAGGAAGTCGGTGAGTGTGACGACGCCGAAGAAAGCACCAAAGCCCAAAACCAGCGGGCCGAAGGAGAAGAGCAGCGGAGACTCGGCCGCTGATAAACAGAGACAGGAAGCACGGAAGCGGCTGATGGCTGCCAAACGAGCCGCATCTGAGCGGCAGAACTCTGCCACGGAGAGCGCCGACAGCATCGAGATCTACGTCCCTGAGGCTCAGACTCGCCTCTGAGAGAAATCACACGCACACACACACCTACTCGCACGCTTTTGGAGCCTACAAAGACGCAGAACTATGGAACAGCACGAACGTGGGAAATAATAAATAAATAAACTGTGTCAGCGCAGAAGTTCTTAGTGCTGCCCAAGAAGTTTATTACTCTTCTATTTGTTCTAATAAGAATTATTATACAGAGCTGTAATTATCTCACGGAATAATATATCAAACCCTCGCCTGTAAATTGTCTTCATATCTCAGACGCCACGTCCCGTGTGTTTTACGTGGGTCTGTGTTCTAAAGAATCCGCCGCCCTTCAGTCACCCCGCCCACCCTGAGACACCCCTGACCCCACCCCCCTTCTTCCCCAGCACGCACTCAGGATTCTGCACGTGTGCACTTGTTTTACAGCAATGTGGTCTTCCTCTCCTCCTCTTTACACCATCATCATCATCACCACTTATTATTGTTGTTATTATTATCATCACAGCATCATCTTTTAGGGCATTCGAATCATAGGCATGATTGGAAATTGAATTTTGTTGGGGGGGGGTTTATTTTGGCACTAATCCACCTTCAGACATTTAAGAAGTCATGAATTCACGCTGCGTTCACACTAACCAGCGGTGATCCATTTCATATTCAACTTTTCTACATGCCTTATGAGGAATATAGGCATGCAGGTTACAGGAAAATAAATACACAACAATTCTATTTGTCCATGAAAGAATGACGCATCATTTTTATCCGTTTAGAGTTATGTGCAACATCCATGAAACGTGTGTGTCTCTCTCTCTCTCTCTCTCTCTCTCTCTCTCTCTCTCTCTCTCTCTCTCTCTCTCTCTCTCTCTCTCCCCCTCTTCTATACAGTTTAATAAAAGAAACACACAGCTTTTCCTGTTCCAAGCAAAATGTGGCTGAACAATTAAGACTGTTACAAAGCGCTGACACTGGAGATTCCTTCCAAATATGTCTCCTTATATAAAACGAATCATCAAATTCAGCAAAGCTGTGGAGTAAGAACTTTAAAACTTAAGATTTTTTTTTTCCTCTCCCTGAAATTAGATAGATGGTAGTCTGAGAAGGTTCTTCTCCTGTTTTCTCTCATGTGCGTCTGAAATATTTTGGCTTACGAAACATTAAAACATGTGACGAGCTAGTAAGTACGAAACCAGGGTCAGATCACAAAAACCAAGAGTTAGAGAACGTCTGAATCTTTCTTGTTTATCTGATTGGTTTGGATTATCAGAGGTCAGCTTTTCAAGTATAAAATTTCCAGTGGATATTTTATTAATTTTACGGATTGATTTTATTAATCCTGCAGTTATGCTGAATTTTCCACCGTCTGTTTGTCAATCGTTTTTGTTTTATATAATATTGAAGTGACTGTCTCTGTGCTGGTCATAATTCCGTGTGTAAAACAATTCTTATGCTTTCTGAATGTAGAGGGGACTTTAAAACACTTCAGCTGTGTTTTCGTACGTCGACTCATCCTCAGCACTCGCACCTCGACTTTATGAAAGGGATGTTTTACGGCTTAAGGTTTATGTGCTTCCTGAAGTTCATCCTCCATCTACAGACTGATTGATTTTTATTTTTTCCCCGTGAATGTAAGGACGTCCGATACACACTCTGTAAACTGAGACACTCAGATTGGCTGATTTGATTTTTTTTTCCTACATTTAATTCGTCACATTTATCTTCTCATTGAGGGTCGTTATTTCCATCTCGCACACATCATTAGCTGAAAAATATTAGGTCCCCACAGCAGCACTTTATCAGAAATCAACAATCAGTAATTGGAGCACGGATGTTGTCGTGGAAACCAGGCCGTGCTTCACTCACACTAACACAGCGCTCCTTTTTGTAATGCAGAGATTGTTTCATGAAGAGATCTGTTGAAAATCTGTTCTTTGGATTCTAGAGGTTATATACTGCATATATATTTTTTTTAATTAGTCGAAAGAGAACTTGATTTGATTAGAACCCCTTTTCAGGCAGAGCAACTATGCATCACTTTAGTTTGCAGTCAATATCTCGAGCTTTGAGGTAAAACCTGTGAAATAATTTTATAGGATTTCACAAATTCTCCATCATGTAACTGAAAAAATCCATCCAATTTTGATCCTTGCTGCACTTCACTATGTATCAGACATCCTACATTCACACTAGCGAGCCACAAGCAGCTGTTTATTTTATTTTTTAACTACATGCAAACTGCCTAAAATTTCAGTGACGCTTAAAATTTCAATCAAGATTTTCTTGATTTTATGACGCTGTAAAATGCAAACCGTCATTCCCTGTCTGGCTCGAGCGATTGACAAGCTAATCACAACTTTAACTGAACTTATTTCAAGATGTTAGAGACGTTAGGAAGAAAAACGAAACTTGGAAGGAAGTTAGACATCTCTGGCGCAACTGATAAGTGTACATAGCTAGGAGAGTTAGCTTGCATTGCTAAACTAAGTTAAGCTAGGCTAAGAGAGTTAAAACAGGACAAGGAAATCAAACGACTAATCTTCACACTGATTTCTGTTTATCTAGTTAGCTTTAAAAGATGTTTATAGCTAAAAATAGATAAATAAAAGATGTACAAACCATGCCCACAAGTGACACAAGCAACTTGTCACTCACTGGTGTGAATATAGTGATCCAACACACACACAGAGCTCCTGGAAACAATACGACAGTTAGTCCCCGAAAACCATCAATCTCTCCACTGTCCCTTAATGTATATAGTGAGTGAGACGCACTCCAATTTCACACCATTTTGAACCAGCAGACATTGCATTTCATCTCATTACCCATCAAAACTCACTCCTCACAATCCGCATGCATTTTTCACCACCTCATGACGCCACTACCGTCCTACAATCCCGCCTTCTTCTTCTTTTATTATTATTTTTTTCCTGTACCGTAGACTGAACTGTATGCTAGCGTTAGCTTTAGACTCTGCAGAATGTGCATATTTTGGGTTATTTTTAAGAGAAGCTGTACATTTTCATTGTCTAGAGAAATATTAAACTTACTTTTTCTTCTTTTTTTATACACTGAATTTGTCATCATTCATTTTTTAGGTTCTGTTTTTTTTTTGTTTTTTTTTTGCTTTGGTTAATCATCACAATGATGGCATCACATGATCCCGGCATTTCATATTTTACACGAATACAAAAAAAAGAAAAGAAAACTTTGTTTGTTTTCACTCTTATATTTGAGTGCATTATGTAGGGCAGTGAGGTATGCTTGCATGAAGGGATCCTGCTCACTGTCTTGTTAGGAGTTTCTTTGGAGCTTCTTGTTGAGTAACAAAACCCCGGAACATTTTCTTTAACCATCAGGTGTGAACTCTGTTTAATGAACCACACACTGATCTCTGCAATAAGATTCATCACACACTCTGTTCTTTAACCGCTGGTTTCTGTTGTCAGGTAGAAAACCTGCATAATATTTCCATCATCATTAAGCTGTAGTGGTTGAATTTAGAGGAAAATGTAGTTGTTTTGTCTTCAGGGCAAAGCATCAATAGTTCAACAGTCATAACGGAAATATTATGTAGACATAACACAACATAATTTCCTGTAAACAGCAGCTGTTATGTTTAAAAGTTTGAATCATCTCCATAAGAGTCACAGTTTGGTTCAGTTTGTACTCTTAAAGCTAAACTTCATCCTAAACCTACATAATAATGCAAAAACCTGATCTTTATTGGGGTTCAACGTTTAATTTAAAGAAATATTGGGTTTTAAACTTCAATCATTGACATGCAGGTTTCTACATTAACCACAATTCCTGTGGACTACCTGTTGATAATGGTGCAGTGATATTTTCACCTCTTCTTAAAGAGAGCAATGCAGCGGTGCTTTAATCCTTTACTCTGTCTAGCTCATTGGTACACTGATCAAACTGGTCAGCTTCCAGATTTAAAAATGTATTTGTTTCTGACAAAAATTTTCGTCACACACTAAAACCGTCATCTGAAATATTAGAAATATTGAATGTATTTAAAGATAAAGTTTTTTTTAACATTTTGATATTATGTTGGGTTTTATTTGCAGTCTGGACCTTCTCAGAGATGACAAACCGTACCTTTAAGATCCATGCGCGATTGTTTTCTCTTTACCGGGCAAAATATTTGCTTCAGCGCTTTTGCCACATCATTACCCAAGCGCCGTATACAATTCCACCTTCAGCGCATCTTTCCTGAGGCTGACTGTGGTGTAACTCAACGGTCGGTTTTTAGCCTCTGTGACGCCCTGTTCTTATAGAAATCATTGTGTCAGATTCATGAGTAGGAACATCTCAACAAGTGTGTGATGACTTGCACAGCAGTAGCCATCAGCTTCACGTACTTATTAGCCTTCATCCTGGCTGATCATCTTCACATTACATTTTTATTTTGGCCAAACTATTACTTTGATAAAATCCAGCATCTAACAGTATACAAAGTAACTAGGAAAATATGCTTCATTTTTATTTAATAATCATAATATATATATATATATATTTTTTTTAAACCAATATTTTCAGTCTTCATTTGCAAGATCCATGTGGATGCAGATTTCTGTCACAGCTAGTTGAATTGATAATTAATTTTTAAATCAACACACTGAGGTTGAAATTGTTTTGTTTAATGTTTTTTTTTTCTTAATTTTACCTCAGATACAGTGTATGTTATTACATGTTTCATCCTGTTCTGGAGATAATCTACATGTTATATATTTAAACCCAAATTTAGCACAAAGGGTTCAGCTCTCTGCATGGTATAGCAATATCTCCTGATCATTTTCACTCCATTCCTGTGGATTATTTGCCTCAACCTGTTTCATGACGGAGTGTCCACCATCGGCTCATCAAACATTAATAGGGCTACAGCTTGCGTCGACTCAGTGATGGAGGATTAACTCCAGCAGACTTTCAGACGATTGAAGCTGCTTTTTATAGCGCCTGACCTCTGTTTTTGAGGAACCATGTGGAAGACCTTGTATATTCAAAAATACCGTCAGACAAAGGAAAATTTCAAATTGTGTAAATCTTCACTGGACGTTAAGTATTAAGAATATTTCCAACGTAGGCTCGCTAGAGTCTGATGATTTTTAGCATTGGAGCATCACACTGGGATTTCTGGATTGTATTCTGCTTTATTTACCAGATGCTGATGCCATCAACTGACTTTGCCTCCACTTGCAACCTGCATCACTACCACCACCACCACCACACCAGTACATCTTAAATGCTAGAGTTCTTAATAGAATCGAAGTCACAGTCGATGAGTAAAATATCCAAATTTAGTAACAAGCTAATACCTTGCTATTAGGCTAACAAGCTAGCAAGAGATCACTTCATACAAATCAAAACAACTTTAAAGTCTGACCAAAGGCATAGGGACCAGCAACAAATGTGACCTCTAGCTATGTTATGTTAGCTTAACTTAAAGAAAATCCTCTTTCATCACACAAATCCGGAGCTTGGTTTGAAATCATACCCTCAAATGTTCATTCACTGTTAACTATAAACATGATTTGCTGTCACTCGCAAAAACAAACAAACATTATTTATATTGGCAGTACTAACATTGAATGAAGGAATGATGGTGCTCTTATGTTCTGTATCGATTTTTAATAGTAGAAATGAAAACAGTGGCTTTGGTCTTGATCAACATTTTCCTTTGTTTTTTTTTTCGATGCTGTCTATTTGTCACAGTAAAAAAAAGGATGGTTAATTGTAGTACTTTAGTGCAGATGTTTTCTTGATTTCTGATGCATTCTAGTAACAATGTAGTGGACTATCCAGGGTAATAAAAAAGAAAAAAAAAATTTTCTACTGCAAAGTCAGACAACTCTTCAATACAAAGTTGTTCATGCGTAAATTATTGCACTATTTGTACGTTTATGTAAATAGGGAATGGTTTCAGACTAGGCTCCAGCTTCCCATGTTTCTGCTTTCACCACAGGTTGTTTTGTGCTAATGACTTGATGCTAAAATCTGCAGGTCAGGGCTACTCGAGGGCCACCACTGAGACATTTATTTGAAATTCAGAACGTAAAAACCTGCAAATGATCACAATTCATTACAAGCTCCTCGGCTGTTGGGAGTACGGTATATGGCCCCTTGAAAATAATGATAATGAAAAATTCTATGCGTTCTAGCATTGTTTCTACAAACATCAAATGGTGTTTTAGTAACGACATGAAATGAATTCTAGCATTTGGACTTAAGCAAATGGTGTTCCTCCTGGAGCCAAAACTGCAAAACACTTGACTAGTGTTGCATTCAGTGTCAGAAACTGGGATGCTCCAAATTTCATGCTTGGGAATTTCACTTGGATGACTGATTTTGGGATAAACAGATAAAAGCAAGTTTACAAGAGACCTTTTGTATGTTCCGGCAAAGAACAATGGCAAATTTGCAAGTATGTGGTTATGATAAAAAAAAAGGTCCAAACATGAAAAATATATAACATACGTTATGTATATCAATTCTTGCTCCTGCATAATCCAGTCAATGTCCTTCTCTCAGTTTTACTTTCTTTTTTTTTTTTAATCTTTGTTGTATCTTCTGACATGTATGTGAATGGAGTGTTGGATCTTTAGTACGTTTCACTTTTTGATGAGCAGCTGAATGCAGCATTTGTTATACAAAATGTGCATCCTCCGAGGTGTCTGGTCTGAGATCAGGTCTTTATTATCCCGAATCTGCTCTCGTTTTCACGTTTCACTCAAGAAAGGGCAACATTGTTATTGTAAATGGTTATTTTCCACATAGAGTAAATGAGGATAAGATGATGAAATGTTATACTGTGTAGACTATAGGGGTGTTGTGGGAATATTTCTTTTACAACAGCAAAAAATAAAGTTTTATTTAAGATGTAATGAGATGGGGTTTTTTTTTAGTGTTTATTCTTTGGCTGGGACACTGCTGTCATGGGGTAAATTACTGATATTGAGTTGTTCTCATTCTTTCCAAAACAGGGTGGTACAGGAAGCTATGTGCTGTTTATCTTGGCCAACATCATGGATTTGTTTGCTTGAGAGTCTGAGCCCGCTATCGGAAGGCAGCAGATGAGGGCCAGAGTTCTAAGAAATGGTCATTAAAGTAGGTTATCATGTACACAGACTTAATGCAAGAACAGACTGTCCTGATTGGAGAGAACAGAAAATATCGAAGTAATGCTTTAAGAATTTATGAAATGTACATAACACAGCTAGCACTGAAAATCCATCTCAGGGCTTGGGTAGCCTCATCATATGCCAAGTTGTTGCCAACATTAAAAAGAGAACCACTACAGAAGAATGACCTCAAATGATACCAGGCAACAGGACAAACTTCAAAAACAAACGTGTATGATATTGTACTTACATAGTGAGCAGTGGTACACTCTTAGAAAAAAAAATTAGAACACTGAGTAGTTGAGGCTCTAAGAAAGTTTGGGTGAAATGATAAAAAAACAAAGTTCCTTAAAGAACTTTGTTAAAGCTTTGCTTTACCTTTGTTAAAGGTTTGCTACAGAATGTTATTTGAGTATGACTTACACATAGTTCCCAGTTGGTTCATTGTTTTTTTCTTATAAATCACAATGTTAAAATATTGCAGTGTTTATAAACCTAAACTTTGAAATTTTTTTGGGAAAGAAGTTCAGAGAATTGTAACATTCATATGATGTTAGCTGATGTTGTTAGCTAGTTCTCTTCAAAGGTTTCTGTTTGTTTTTTTAGAATGGAGTATCATGTTGTGTTGTGTAATTGTTTTGATTTTCTGTACTAACTGACCAGACGTTTGTGAATTCTTCAATTTCCACAGAGCCACTATTGGGCCCTTGAGCAAGGCTCTATTCCCTCAACAGCTCAGCTCTATTCCTGGATTAGATTCTGCCTCACTTTGAATAAAAGTGTCTACCACTATCCTAAATGGACCATCACCATTGGTAACCAACTTTCTATATAAATCAACCAGTACCAAATATTGTGATGCTTTTGATAAAATTCCACTTCAGTCCTAAGATCTTTATTTTATTCTCAACAACAATAGAATTAATTCTGTTTTAATTCTTCTTATTCTGTTCAACAAAGAATTGGGTTCATGACCAAAATTGGCAGATCTTTTTTTTCGACCTTTAGGCACATAATGAGATACAGTAAACATGACAGAATGAAGTCCTTATAAAGCTGGTCAGGGGACGGTTTTGCAGACAGACATTAAGCTCGACTTCACAGATGAACTGATGTTATGAGTAAAATTCTTCCATATAAATATCTTTCTGTTCCAGCATTAGGCTTAACCTCTGTGTGCAAAACAACCCTTTGAGAACTTGTCAGAGAACACAGAAAGGGTCATCAGCATATTATAATCAACATTTAGAGAACTGAGTCCTGATTGAACGCTCAATAAATCTTGTATCCTGTATTTTTATTTTTTAATTAAATGTCATCCTTGTCTTTGGCACCGTGTTTGAGGATGCGGGTGAACTCTGTGTAATTGAAGTTTCCTTTTTTGTCAATTGGTGCCTCGCGAAAAAGCTCGTCGACCTCCTCATCTGTGAAGCGATCGCCCATGGTGGTCAGAAGCTCACGGAGATGGTCCTCATGGATAAAGCCTTCAGGAGAAGACATGTCAGATCAGAGACTATAACAGAGAATCTGAACACAGCAGTTTGACTGACAGGTGATTGGTGTTTATACTGGGTGAAAAACTCAATGTGGGGATTTGTATTGAACTGTAGATAAACCAGGAACTAGAAACCAGTTCATGCCAAATGAATTGCTTGCTACAATCTTCATGATGTTCAGTGGTAAGCCATCGGACAGCTGTTCATTTCATTTTTAGTTAGACGTTATCTAAATGAAACTTGCATTGCTAGTCTAATCTAGGCTAAGTGCAAAGTAGACATGGAAATCTAACCAGTCAGAAAAAAAGAATAGAATTTCACACAAATTAAATTGGTTTCTACAATCTGCATAATCAGTGGGAAGCCATTTGGGATTGGACCGCTGTTCATTTAATTTTCATTTAAATGAAGCTTTGAAACTAGTGAATGTATGTGATAAAGAATGAAGGGATGATGGATAAGGATAGGTCACTGACCTTCTTGGTATTGGTGAAATAATTCTATATCAATGTACATCCTGAAAACCCAAAGCTACCTGAGCCATCCTCGTCAAAGCAGGTGAAAGCATTCCGTATGACGTCCTCAGGATCAGTGCCATTGAGCCGCTCTCCAAACATGGTGAGGAACATGGTGAAGTTGATGGGACCTGGAGCTTCACTCATCATGCCCTCCAGGTACTCATCTGAAGGGTTCTTTCCTAGAAGACAGGATGAAACACATTTAAAACACTGGTTTGGTGATGTTATGTGACATGCTGGTTTTCTGAACAATTACCAAGAGAAGCGAGCATGTCGTGAAGATCCTCCTTATCGATGAAGCCGTCACGGTTCTGGTCGATCATGTTGAACGCTTCTTTGAACTCTTGAATCTGGGATTGGTCGAACATGGCGAAGACGTTGGAAGTCGCCCTCTGAGGACGCTTCTTCGTCGTCTTCCCCTTGGCACGCTTGGCAGCAGACATTTTGGCTGAAGAGTTTTGACCTTTGAAAGAAAATTTAGGTTGATTAATGTCTAGTCCACTACAAAGATGTTCCACAAGGGTTTTTGGTTGGTTAAAAGGATTCTACATCCAAACTTATGATTAGGTCATAACGTGTGAAAAGTAACCCTTAAAAGACAGCTGCAACTGAACAGTCTAAAAGTGACTGTGTAAATGATTGAAGCATACACACTAACACAGCTTTCAGTTGGTGGAACATTTGCGGCATTTTGTCAGCTGAAAACTGAAGGGCAAATGGCTTCAAATTTCTTGCTTGTTAATTATTTATCCAGTATTGAACTCCACTGAACCTGTGGAAGTGGGAAAATTAAATAAGAATATTGGATTGGTAGGTTTGAAAAGAAAGAACGGCTTCACCACCCTACATAATGTACCATAACAGGAAGCCACTTGGGATTGAACATTAGACATTACCAGAAAGTGATGTAGTCCTGTACATGTAGTGATTTTCTCTATTAACTTCTAAATACTAACTCAGTATTATTGCCATTTGTACTTTGATTTTCTTGGAATTACGGCCATTTTCACTTGGGCTTGTCTCTTGCTTTAGCATTGGTTTCACTAAATTTGGTCTTGGCCTGATTCATTCAAGTTCATGTTGTCTTTTCTTTCCACCTACACAAAGTTAGACAAGAAGTAATACTTTCTTTTGTACAGCATAATCATCATAATCAGAAAAGTAAAACTTTTCATAAAACTAGCTACAGATTTGATGATTTTTGGTCTTTATCTTGACTAAACTTTCATTTGAATGGCTTTAAGACACAGTCTTGACTAGGCTAGTCCTGGTCTTGCAGTCTTGACTACAGCGCTGTTACTACCAGAGCACCATAAACTGCCTTCTCAATCTAAATCAAAGCAAAACAAGTCCTTAAGAACAATCGATGGGGTTGCCAGGTTACAAATATTTGGACAAATGAAATCTAATTCACTACAAAACAGCTCTGACTGATTTCTCTTATGCTTGATAAGTTGATAACATTCCAAAAAAACCTCAGAAAGGAATTCACCGAAACAAGTTGCTGCATTCATACAGTGCATTTGGAGCATTTAGCCATCCATGACACACCCTGATTGCAAATGAGTGATGGCCCATATTAACCACGTTCATCTGGCCCACATCCCACTGTGGAATAACCACAGTGAACTCATCTGTGTCAGACTGCTGGAATGGAAACACCACTGTGAAAAATCTTATGATATGGACAGGAAATAAATTGGAAATAGGTAAGCAGTTTTTGGATGCTTTGTGGTTGATTTGGGTTCAAAGTCTGAGGAGAAACTTGAATGCATCTACTCTACATTTACTTGGTAATAACATAACTACATGGTTGTGGAGGAATTTCCTGCATTGTACAAGTTTGGAAGGTGGAAATGTTTTTAAAATTTATATATTATGTTGTTTGACTCATCACTTTCCAAAAATATTCCAAGTATCATATTAAACATTTATAGAACTAATATGTTCACAGTTTGAATTGTGTTCATATAGTCAGCCTGTAGTGATGGAATCCAGGACATTATTTACAGTTAAAGACTCCTGGCTGCAAAAGTTTTGCTAGAACTGACTCTTGTTTGCCAAACCTCAACTATATTTGTCCTGAAATCGCATCGCTGCTACGTCCCAATAACACTGCTGATCGCCCATAGTATTGTTAATTTTCCTGTGAAGCTGAAGTCTCCTTCCTCAGTCCCACCTCACCTCACATAACCCTGATGAAAGTAGAAGAATGTTATCAGATGTTTATTTCTGCTTGGATTACTTCATAGCTGCATTCTTCTGGGCTGTTCATTAGTTCAGGAAAAAACATAAAAAAGTAGACATGCTTTTATATGTTTTTGACAACACACTAGTTATAAGACTGTAGAGAACTGAATTGTTGTATTAAATACATGATTATACTAGTCGATACTTTGATCTGTTTTACTTGCACTGTTCATTTGTTTAGCTTTTTTGTTTGTTGAAGAAAAATTAATCTAGTTGCACAGCCAAATTCCTGACAAGTGAGGTCTTAGAGAAGTAAATCGGATTCTGTGAGCTCTCATGCTCTTTTTTGGACAACGTTTCTCACTCATTAAGAAGGGTTTCAGCGGAGAAATGAGAGGAAATAAGAAGCTGAAAACAACACAAGTAAATGAAATTATGCTGAGAATGCATAGAGATCCAACAAAACTTTAAAGATCAGAGAAATAAAGGTAAACAAATAAAGAAAAAACTTGTACTGCAACAGACTGAATGTAATTTCCTCCAAACAACCTATTACACTTTGTTTTTTTTTACCAGTGCAGGAGAATCAAACATTTGGCAAACGCTCACGTTTTAATAACGGTCTTAAGTTCATGAATACATCCAAACTGAGACACTTTTCTTAAACATGACACACTACTACTATTTCAGAAAATAACAGCACTTTTAAAGACTGAAATGGAAATAAACAGCATTGCTCTGAACGATGTGTTATGCTCACCTCGGTGTTGAGTGGAAGCAGGTTCAGCGTGAGCCTTGGTCTCACTCCTGCTTCTCTCACAGCACGGGCCGTTTGTTTAACGTTTCAGCGTTTTTTACCACACCTCCCCGTCCGTGACTCAGCCAATAAGGTCAACATTGTGCCTCAGGCAGCCACGCAGGCCTTTAGCCTTACAAGGCAAAGGAATCTGGAAGCTCCTACCATCCCACATCCTGAGATGTTTTTTTCGCTAAAGAAACACACTCCGATGACTGGAGGAGTCGCAGGGCCGAGACCTTATTTAGCAAGCAAATGAACACTTATGCCACAGCAGGGCGATGTTTCTATTACAAAAGTGTCATGGAAAACAAAGAACAGAGTTCTGCTTGTGTTTGTGTGACTCTGGTTACAATTCCTTATAGAGATCGAAGGGGAGTGGAGCACAACATCAGGGTTTTTTTTCTTCATTTCTCCTCAGAACATGAAAATAACGGCTGCATCACTGATAGTGAGGTTTATACAATGTATTAAGTGGAATGTACAGTGCTGTGCATAAGTATTCACCCCCACTGTACAGTGCTACAACCTTTGAGATTAATTACAATTATAAGTCATGAATCTACACATTATATTTAATAATAAGTGAGGAGTAAATGTATATATACCTTGCAAAATTTGTATTTTAAAGATTTTTGACACAGTATTGATCTGAAGGATGGTGAATACTAATGCATAAAAAATATGTTCCTTTTTTTAGGGGTGGTTATGTTTAATTAAACTTCGTGTCACAATTTAAAGTTTTGTTTGCAAATAATAGATAACTGTGTAAAATTAAACAGAAAACATTAGTCCAGTACACAGTAAACATTTGAATTGTAATAACAGGTTGTAATAAGGGTGAATACTTATGCAAAACACCAAAAATAACACATGCTGTGGTTTAACTGAAAGTGTTCACTCTGCTGTCTGGTCTCTGGGAGTCCACGAGTGCAAATCTGAGTGGGAGGGGCAGACTTTCTCTCTCCCTGTCAATCACAGCAACACTAGCCAAACGTGGGCATGTGTGATCTTGTGTATGTGGAACAGGGTAGATGGCATTTGCCTCTGAGTGCATTACACTGGCCTGTGATGAAGCATGAGCAGCAGTTCCTGAGGAACTGACAGATGAACAAGTTCTCTGAAAAATGGAGAAAAATGAAAAAAAAAAAAATAAAATATGATGTATATCAGGGAGCTATCTTATTTTTTTTTTCCATGAAACTTTACAGCTAATTCAGCTGATTAAAGCTAGGAGGGTCCTGATAATGAGCTGTACAATAGCATCATCATCTAAAATGTATAAACTGTTAAAAAGGACAAAGTTAAGCAAACTCAGTATCAACACTAGATAAACAATACAATAATATTTTGAGACTAATTTAGATTTTCCCTCATATATAAAATTCTTGCATTATCTAGACAAAAAATAATAATTCAGACAAAATGATCATATTAATTATCTGTAGAAATGTGCATTAATAAAGAAACAGACTTGAAAATGAAAAATACATTTAAAACTTTGAAAAAAAAGATTTCTTAGAATCTATTACATTGATTTAATTTTCATCTAAACTTAAAAAATACAATTTAATTGTTCGTTTATTAAACAGACAAGGACACATCATAAAGAAAGATATTTAAATATATCAAATAGTATTAAGAATAAATCTAAATAAAAGTATACATAAATAATATATTTTTTAAAAGATATAATAATAAATTATATATTGAAATTTAATTTTTTCCAGATCGGTGGGAAGTAGTACAAGCTGTACTAAGAAGAAGATTGTGATTGTGATTATTGATATCGTAACCCTGTTATGATTGACGTGTTTGACAACCAATCATTCTCGCCTAAGCGCGAGCGTAAAATATCCATTCCTAGCACGTGAGATGTTATATGGTTACTATGGCAATGCAAACGGCCAATCATCGCGCAGGAGGCGGGACTTGTTAGAGCCCGCCCTTAAAGTGTCTAAGGTACTTCCTGAAACAAAAACGAAAACCGTAGGGAAGCCGCGCACGTCTGAACTAGTCTTAGCTTTGTTTACAGTAAAAGTTAAAAAGTAAGAACACACTCACTCAAACGTGTGTGTGTTTTATTTTGAATAAAGCTATAGAAATAGCGATTCAGTTTAATACTGTCCTGCACGCGGGGTAAGTCAGTGTTTTTAATGTAACCGTTTGGGACAACCGTCACACATGGAGGCAAACCAGCGAAATATAAAATGTCCTCTGTTTGACCCAAACGCTACCTTATTGACTATTGGTGTTGCGTCTAGGAGGTCCTGATTATATTACATTATTTTGTTTACTAGTGCACCTACACAGTGAGTGTGGAGGTGTTTGGGATTGAGCCAGGAGCGGGTTCATGTTTATAGACGTGGTGTGCAAGGGTGGGCACGAGCACACACACAGGGGTGAGTGACATCATCTAATTATGTATAGCAATATGTATAATTATACGCTAATTAAGATAATTTAGTTATGATGACAACTTAGTAACGCAAGGAAACGAGATAAAACCAAGAACAAGATAAGTAAATCATAGCCATGACAAAGTATTGCAAGTAATCAAGAGATTTAAGTCCCGTCCAATGGCTTAGTAATACCTGGGGGCGAGATAATGAAATAATTATTGTGTTAATGCTCTGGCTGCAGAGTTACACTGTAGTTCCTAATGCTGATGATGAAATAGATTTTAGTTGTAAAGACTTCGGTACTTTAAGCCTGCATGAGCTGGACACTCTACACTTCCTTGATGTGATGTGACAGTCAGATGTGACTGTCCTTCCTTGACAGTCAGATCTGATTTTTTTTTTTTCCCCTCCAGATCAGGTTTGTGATCGGCAGCCACCCATGCGACTACACTTGTACCTGTTCACAGGGTGAATCTCTTTGGGCCGTGAGGACACGCCCCTTGGCGGTGTGGCAGGAAGTTTACAGGAAACCATGGAGATGAACAACCGTAAATGTGAGCCAAGAACCAGCGAGAAGAAATGCTGTAAGTGTTGTATTATGGATGATCCATATAGCCGGATTAAAAAAGTCGAGTGACTGGTGATATGGTAAATGTTTCTCTGAGGACACATTTACTGAACATTTCTGGAAGGAGTCTTCAGTGTCAGCCCTTTGGTAAAGTGTTTATTGTCACAGATGTCACGTTTATCATCATCCAGTGTTACCTCCATGGACTCCAGTGGCTCTTTTTGTTGCCTCAATTAAAGATTGAAATTAAGCAGAAAGGGATTCTGTACTGTACAAACATGTGTTATAAAAGCTTTTTGCCATGTTTTGGTCTAGAGCTTAAAAAGACCTTGCCGTAAGCTGATATCTGTGTGATAGGAAGTCAGAGAATGAGGAATGACTGAAACAGAAGACCTTCAGAACCTTCGCAAAAACAGAATCCAGAGTGAATGACATCTGATAGCAGAAAGTAAAGACTTCACCATTTAATTATTCCCAAACCTCGGGCTTTGCTCACAATTTAATTTGTAAGCAAACACAGACGCCTGGTTGCTGCACAGCAGCGTAGTTTACTAATGTCACACACACATTCTGCTTCCATGCCTCAGAATGAAACATTAACACGGACAGGAAAGCTAAATGCTCAGTGACCCTGACTTTCAGAGATGATTAAGCATTCTGTAGCAGTTTTTAGAGAGAACAGGAAGCGATGACCATATAAGGAAGGTGGATAGAGAAAGCTTACAGAAACATGCAGTTTTATATGGAAACATGTTGAAACATCACAAATTTGTATTTCATGTTTTTAAATAAAAGAGAACGATTTCACGTGTGTGTTTACGGCTTGTGTCCTTCAGCATGGGCGTCCTATATGACCAACTCATCCACTCTGATTGTCATGATCGGCCTCCCTGCCAGAGGCAAGACCTACATGTCCAAGAAGCTGACGCGTTACCTCAACTGGATTGGCGTGCCCACAAAAGGTGCCTGAAAAATTACTGATCAAATTTTCATGTTAAATAAATCAATCGTAAATTCACAATGGCACAAGCTTCTACTGAGCACTGTGTGTGTGTGTGTGTGTGTGTGTGTGTGTGTGTGTGTGTGTGTGTGTGTAGTGTTTAACCTGGGCGAGTACCGGCGTGAGGCCGTCCAGTCCTACAAATCCTATGACTTCTTCAGACATGATAATGCTGCAGCCATGAGGATCAGGAAGTGCGAGTTTTCTTTTATTATTACACTTAATATCTCTAAATCTAAGTGCAAAAACATTAATTATATCACGTCCATCTCTGTGTTGTGTTCCTCTAGGAAAAGCATCAACTATAGTGTTATTGTTACCTTACCTTACCTATTGCTACCTAACAACATCATGCCGTGTTTTATTGCTCTCATACGACAGCAGTTTACCAATGATCTGTTTGTTACATTTAATAGTGTGAAACAAGTTCCTTCTTATGTTTTGTAAAGCTGGTTTGGGACAATGTCCATTGTTAAAAGTGCTTTACAAAGCAGAATGGAATGGAATGGAATTGAATTGAATTGTAAAGCTACATGTGACCATGTCTCGTGATGTTTCTCTTCAGACAGTGTGCTCTAGTGGCTCTGCAGGACGTGAAGAGTTACCTGAATGAGGAGGGCGGGCAGATCGCTGTGAGCTTCCGTTTTACTTCAAGCTACTCTTCCACTATTACTTCTGTTTATTATTTCTTTTTATTGCATCTGGCAAACATGTAGATGTGTGAAAAATGATAAAAATGAAACTAGGTTACAGAATATGAAACACATTTTCTCCTTTTTCACATTTGTAAAAATAATAATATTTAATAATATAATAATAATAAATAATAATCATAATAATAACAATAATAATAAATTATTATTATTATCATTATTATTATTATTATTATTATTATTATTATTATTACTTATTGATATTAAGAATAATAGTATAGAATGTTTTATATAGAATTATTTTTATTTATTAAAAATAATAATATAATAATATTGAACAATATTGTTAATTAATTAATAACAACCCATTTATTTTTCCTTTTTTATTTTCATACAAATACTTGAGATCATCACTGAGATTTTTTAAAAACTATATTTTTTAAGTGATCCCTGCTGTTTAAACGTCTGCAGGTGTTTGATGCCACGAACACGACCCGAGAGAGGCGAGATCTCATCCTGGAGTTTGCCCAGGAGAACGCGTACAAGGTCAGAGTCTCTCGTGTGTTTTTACAGGAAGCTTCAAAATTATTGCCGCCCCTCAGTTTAAACACACAGAAAGGTCAGTGATAAAATTAACTGGTTGATGTGAAAAATCTGAACTTCAAGTCATCATTTTATTGTAAGACAAAAAATGATCACAATAAGTTTTATTAGCAGCAAGCAAAAGGAAATGTCTCCAGCTTGCATCACCTTTCATACCCAAGGACTTTTTAGAGCTGCTTTAGACAATATGTGACATGAAAATAATGCCATTTTCCCTAAAAATTCAAGCAGGAAGAATTCAGAATGCTCAAATTATTGCTCAAAGTAATCTGAGACCACTTGTTAAATTCAGAATCACTCCAGGTCCTCCAATACTTTTGGAGCTGTGACTTCTTAACTAATTAAGAATGCTTCCTAATGCAGCACTTTAAATACCAACAACTAGGGCTGAAATGATTACGAATACAAAAAATCATTGAGGCAAATTAGTTGCCTCGAAGCTTCGTTTAGTCCATTTACTGTAACTACACACAGAGCGCTGTCTGTTTCAAACTAAAACATACAGAAAACTCTGTACAGTGTGATTACTGTAAGATTGTACTGGGGTACCACAACAGTACAAGTTCGATACTTCAATATCTCATTCGAAAACACACCGCTTTAAGTCCACGGAGTCGACACAAGCTTCGCACTTAGCTTAAAATCAATATGTTTGCTAGTTGGAATTAAGGCCCGTAAAAATGTATGTGGATTGTGGCTACATGTAGTGACTATTTAAGAGTGTAAATCAGTATGGTGGCTAGTTATGATGTCCCTAATTTAGCTAGGTTTTGTGAAAGCCTAAGCGTCATTCATTTTGATAGCCTCACTCTCTCTCTGTCACTCACACACACACACACACACTCTCACACACCAATATGTAGAGACATGTAAGAAGGTTTATTCTCCAAATAACTCTAATTTCATGTTACAGAAAAATGTGTTAAGAAATTTGATGTGTATAGACTCTTGTTCTTTTTCCAAGTTACCTTCCTGTCCAATAATTTTTGCCTCTTACAAAAGCCACAAAGTCTTCCAGGAAGACAGTAAAGGCTTATGCCCTGCTTGAGTTGTAGTTAGACTGAAATATCAAAGTTAAGTTGCACAACATAAATGCAATGTTTAAGTATTATTATTATTATTATTATTATTATTATTATTATTATTATTACTACTGTTATTTTGTTTTAGGTTGTACCATGTTTACCTTTTTTTCAAGTAATTAAGTTTTTTTATTTATATATTTGTATTTGCATTTTGAATGTCAATTAATTGCACTAAATGGGTTTAGATTTTATTTTCATTTTTCTAAATAGGAAACAACTTACATACAATCTTATTTTCTCTTGCATATTTAATATTCCTCTTTAATAAAGAAAAAGTACTTCTTATCCGATTACTCGATTAATCGATGGAATAATCGGTAGAATATTCGATTAGAAAAATAATCGATAGCTGCAGCCCTACCAACAACTACGTTTAATGATTACAACTCAAAATGACGATATGACATAAAATATTTGATTTTCTGTTTTGTTAAAATGTGTGTATCACAATAATGTAAAGAAAAACTCCACATTTCTGTACTATACTAGAATGTATTTAACAGGCACTTATGTTGTGGATGTTTCTGTAGAGCATCAATAAGTTTAAAAATAAGCTGATGTTTAATGTCAGTGCTTAAAAATGATTTACTGACTAATTACTCCGTTAATATGGTGGTTTATTGCGTGAGAGGAAGCGAAATTATGAAAGCGCAGACAGTGGAATGACTAACATCAGACTGTTATTTGTGTTCTCATACCTTCCAGGTGTTTTTCGTGGAGTCCATCTGTGACGATCCAGATGTCATTGCTGAAAATATAATGGTAAGTTTACTGTGACTGAAGGAATCTTTGCATTTTAATGAACTAAAGAGTGAAGCAAATTAAAGAGAAGCTTAGTGATCTGTGTGTGATAGATAGATAGATAGATAGATAGATAGATAGATAGATAGATAGATAGATAGATAGATCAAATCCACCCCTTATGAACAATATTTGCATTTTAAAATTAAACAAATTAAAATACTATAAAATCATTTCCTGCAGTTGGAAAGACCTCAACTAGGTGGCTTAATAGTGTATTCTGATGAAGCAACCAATGAACTGACACAACATGCACCGATCAGCCATAACATTATGACCACCTGCCTAATATTGTGTTGGTCCCCCTGCCAAAACAGCCCTGACCTGTTGAGGCATGGACTCCACTTGATCCCTGAAGGTGTGCTGTGAGATGTTAGCAGCAGATCCTTTAAGTCCTGAAAGTTGTGAGTTGGGGCCTCTGTGGGTCGGACTTGTTTGTCACAGCACACCCCAAATGCTCGATTGGATTGAGATCTGGGGAATTTGGAGGCCACATCAACACCTCAAACTTGTTGTTGTGCTCATCAAATCATTCCTTAACCATTTTTGCTTTGTGGCATTACCCTGCTGAAAGAAGCCACAGTCATCATGGAATACTACTATTGCACTACTACACTCTAAAGTTGGACAATACCACTGCTGCTCATCATTTCATTTCACACTCCATGACCACCCTGTACTGCTTCTGTCTGCACATTGCACATTCCACTTGATTTTTTATACAGTTTATTTATACAGTCCTTACTTTTTTTTTTCTTTTCTTTTCTTTTTTTTTTTTTTACGTTTTTATATATTTTTACACAACTATTTATACTTTATTTTATTATATTGTAACTAAATTGTAGATTTTATATTTTATATTTATTCTTCCTATTGACATTTTGCCTCCTTATTCCTTGTTCCTTTTCAAGGTCACAAATAGTCGTGTAAGCATTTCACTGCATATTGTACTGTGTATGGTTGTGTATGTGACGAATAAAAAATTTGAATTGAATAGCGTTTCCAGGAAAGGGTGTACATGGTCTGCAACAATGCTTAGGTAGGTGGTACGTGTCAAAGTAACATCCACATGGATGCAGGACCCAAGGTTTCCCAGCAGAACATTACCCAAAGCATGACACTGCCTCCACCAGCTTGCCTTCTTCCCATAGTGCATCCTGGTCCCATGTGTTCCCCATGACCAGGCCACCTTCTTCCACTTCTCCATGGTCCAGTTCTAATGCTCACATGCCCATTGTTTTTTTGGTGCCCATTGTTTTTTTTATTGCTTTTGGTGGTGCACAGGGGTCTGTATACATAGAACCTGACTGTTCTATGGCTATGCAGCCCCATCCGCAACAAACTGTGGTGCACTGTGTATTCTGACACCTTTCTATCAGAACCAGCATGAACATCTTCAGCAATTTGAGCAACAGTAGCTCGTCTGTTGGATCGGATCACACGGGCCAGCCTTCACTCCCCACGTGCATCAATGAGCCTTGGCCGCCCATGACCCTGTCACCGGTTCACCACTGTTTCTTCCTTGGACCACTTTAGATAGACACTGACCACTGCAGACTGGGAACACCCCACAAGAGCTGCAGTTTTGGAGATGCTCTGATCCAGTCATCTAACCATCACAACTTGGCCCTTCTCAAACTCGCTCAAATCCTTACTCTTGCCCATTTTTCCTGCTTCTAACACATCAACTTTGAGGACAAAATGTTCACTTGCTGCTTAATATATCCCACCCACTAACAGGTGCCATGATGAGGAGATAATCAGTGTTACTCACTTCATCTCTCACTACTCATAATGTTATGCCTGATCAATGTATAAGACATTTGTATTTATTGTTATTGTGCAAATAGAAAAAAGAAAAGAAAACTATATATTGTTTCAGTGACAGAAGCAAAATAAAGTAACAAAAAAAGAAAAGAAATTATGTTTATTATCTAAAGTCAGTCCACCAACTCTGTGTAAAAATATTTCATATAGTGTATTTTATTTATGTATTTTATTTATGTAAGTTTCAGGATACTACTACATATTAGTATACATGATGTTTTTGATTAACAGATGTCATAATAAAGTTTTGGTTCACATGACTATTTCAATTTAGAGGATTCCCAAATGACTCACATTTTGATATATAGTGCACTAAATAGGGTGGAGAAGCCCTTGTTTCATTGCCAAATACTAATGCTATATCAGCTGATGGCTGGATTGATGTAACTAGTATGTTAGTAATAAAAAAAATTGCCATAGGTTCTGTCAGAGGTATAAATACATAAATAACTAAAGTAAAAAAAGATTATTTAATTAACAATAATCTACTGTACTGTGTACCAGGACGTGAAGGTGTCAAGTCCGGATTATCCCGAGAGAAACCGCGAGAGCGTCATGGAGGACTTTCTAAAGAGAATCGAGTGCTACAAAGTCACCTATCAGCCATTAGACCCAGACGCACATGATAAGTAAGCCCGAGTGTTTGTTGGTGTGATATTCAGATTTGACCAGCAGAGGGAAGATAATGATCATGTGTGCATGGCATGATTTGTGTTTCCTTCTCGGTACTCAGGCCACTGTGTTTTTCAGCCACTTGTAGTTACTGCTTTGTAACAGCTGGCTCATTAATTCTACTATTTCTCCTGAATTTTTTGTGGGAATAGTGATGAATTGTCACCATATTTGACTGCTTTTTTTTTATCTGAAGATAACTGAAACAGGGCATTCAGGGACAGGAAACAGGCAGATATTATCATAATTCCAGAGAAGAGATTCCTGTGCTTTTAAATAGCATTCGTATTTTTCATTGGCTTTGATTCTCACACACACACACACACACACAATTATAACCAGATGCACAGACATGGCAGATTCTTTACGCTGTTATATTTCTAACCTTCAGCTCAACATGTAATAGATATGAAATACTGCATGTAAATTCATACATGACTTAATGTGATACATAATGGAAAAAAAATAAAAATCAGTGGTGTGTGTGTGTATTTGTGTTTCTCAGGGAGTGCTCCTTCATCCAGGTGATCAACGTAGGCCAGAGTTTCCTGGTGAACCGTGTGCAGGATTACATCCAGAGCAAGATCGTGTATTACCTAATGAACATCCATGTGCACAAACACTCCATCTACCTCTGCCGTCATGGAGAGAGTGAACACAACGTGCAGGGTCTGATCGGGGGCGACTCGGGTCTGTCCACTCACGGGAAAGAGGTAGATGTTTGCATTCACCAGAAACACATGCTTTCCTAGTTCTCTTTAACGTACCGCAAGTGTTCTATTTATTATTATTTTTTATTTTACTTTACTATTTTATAAGTAACAATGAGCCATTGTACTAAATGGCTGACGTACAGAATGAAGATGAGAAATCAATAAACGACGTAAGAAATAGGTGACATAAATCATATTACGCCGTCAATAACATAACCATGTAATCCATTGTAATAATTGGTAATAAAAACTGTATGTTGGGCTTTTGGTGGATATGTTTAGTAGATTTTGACCCTCACGTTTATTATGACAACCTGCTGTCACTGGAATTACCTCACCTCTGCCTCTTCTTAACAGAATAAGGCTTGATTTGTCGGCAAAACAAATTAAACTCCTTCCAGTTCAATCCGATACATGATAAAGCAGGATTACATTCTTCCCTCACAGTCAGACTGACATCAGCTTATCCCTACTGTGAAATTACCGAAGCCTGACATTGTGACTCCCCTCATTAAGGCTTAGAGAAGGCTTTGAGAAGATCAGGAAACTGTGACACATGTACAGTAAGACAGCTTAGACATCTGAGATGTACTGCGATGCAGTTTTACTGCTAAATTACTGAAGTTAAACTGCATTGTGTTCATTACTGCATAAATGTAAATCATCTACACGTCTTATACCTCTTATAACACTGAATAAAAGGAAACAAATATATAATCACAGTGTTGGTGATGGTCCTCAAATCAAGACATCAGGAAGTGATGTCATTGTATTTATCATTCATGTTACTGCACAGATTTGAGTCATCTGCGGCCAAACATTCCACTTCATCCGCAGCAATTTTACAACACTAATAAGCTTAATGCCAGCACATAATATGGCTGTGGCATGCAACTGTTGTGTCTGAACTGAGTACGGGCATCTGGGTGAGATTGTGTGTGTGTTTATTTTGTGTTTAGTGTGATTATTGTGTGTGTGTAGTGTGCTGTGGCTCTGAGGGATTTCATAGTGGACCAAAAGCTGGTGGATCTGAAGGTGTGGACCAGCCAGCTGAAGCGCACCATCCAGACGGCTGAAGCTCTGGGCGTGCCATACGAGCAGTGGAAAATCCTCAACGAGATTGATGCTGTGAGTCAGAACGCCACCAGGATGCCTCCTCATGCCACCTGCTACAACCATTACAGACCCTTAACAGGGCGAGGGCTCTTTAACAAGGATTCTGCTTTTAAACAAAAGTTTAACAAGCTTTCTGTCTTTAATTAAAGTTCTGTGTTTACAAAGGAGTTATTACATGTGAACCAGGGGTTTTTCCATGGGTCTCATTCTCTCCAAGAGTTTACCAAAACTCTTTTTTTAAGTTTGTTGATTTTTACATTCATTAAAGTTTTTTACAGGTTTAGTTTTCATTTATCATTACAACAAGATTACAAGGAGATCAAAGCACGTTTCCAGTGATGTTACAGTGTGGTGCATTTACAACAGTTTACAGTCAGTTTACAGTGTGCTGATGGTGAGTTTACAGCAGGTGTATTGTGTGTTTATAGTGACTTTACAGCAGGTTTTCAGTGAGTAAACAGTGGGTTTATAGTTTGCTTTTAATGAGTTTATAGTGTGTTAATGGAAAGTTTACTGCAGGTGTATCATGAGTTTACAGTAGGTTTATAGTGACTTTACAACAAGTTTACAGCAGGTATACAGTGATTTTTCAGTGACTATACAAAAGGTTTAGTGCTTTTAGTAACTTTACAAGAAGTTTACAGCAGGTTTACAGTGAGTTTTTAATGTGTTGATGGTGAGTTTACAGCAGGTACAGTAGGCTTATAGTGTGTTTATAGTGACTTTACAGCAGGTTTACAAGGAGTTTATAGTGGGTTTATGATATGATTTTAGTGACTTTACACAAAAGCTTACAAGCAGGTGTATCATGAGTTACATCAGGTTTACACTGAGTTTACAGAAAGTTTACAGTGGCTTTATAGCGACTTTACTTCAAGTTTACAGTGAGTTTACAGTGAGTTTACAGTGGCCTTATAGTGACTTTACAGCAAGTTTACAGCATGTGTATTGTGAGTGCTTACATCAGGTTTACACTGAGTTTTACACTGAATTTACAGTGAGTTTACAGTGGATTTATAGTCAGTTTACACCCATTTTACAGTGAGTTTACATCAGGTTTATACTGAGTTGACAGTTTTATATGATGTTTTTAGTGACTGCATTGCATTCGTTGCAAATTTAAAGCCAATTTACAGTAGGCTTACAGTGGGTTTATAACATGTTTATAACAGATTCGTAGCACTGTCACTTTCTCTTTACAACAAATATTACACTGTTTACTTCCTCTTTACAATAATTACAACGAGACACATTTAATATTGCTGAATGTTTGTCATTTCAATTAAGAATATCAAACATTCAGATAAAATCACTGTGGTATTGTTTGTTGCTTTAAGGGTATCTGTGAGGAAATGTCCTACAACATGATCAAGGAAAAGTATCCTGAGGAATTCGCTATGAGAGATCAGGATAAATATCATTACCGCTACCCAGGAGGGGAGGTGAGCATCACCAGCACTGTGCTCATGCTTTATTATTGTACAAAAAGAAATAAACACATTTTCAGCTCGATGTGTTCATGAAAGAGTTGAAGGACAAGGACACATCTGCTGCTATTATGTCTAATAGATATCTGTACAGGAGACGCAGTTATCTGTTGTTCACGCTAGACGTACGCAACATTATATAGATAACGTTAATATCTTTTTAGATAAATAGGAAAAGTTTCAGTAATCTGATTTTTTGTTAAGGGGCTGATGACTGTTTTTTCTCCATGTGGTTCCTGTAGTCATACCAGGATCTGGTGCAGAGACTGGAGCCAGTGATAATGGAGCTGGAGAGGCAGGGCAACGTGCTGGTCATCAGTCACCAGGCTGTCATGAGATGCCTGCTCGCATATTTCCTGGACAAAAGTGCAGGTCAGGATCTGTCTTATTTCTAAAACCGATAAATCATACACACAGATGTATGAGCACTCACTGCTTCCGTTATGTTATTTGCCTGAAAGCCCTGACCCTTCAGAGTCATCAGTTCTTATTTCTTAGCTGATATTTGCCATGTGGGCGTGTCTTTCCTGTACCCCGCTGGCTCCGCCTCCCAATGGGGTTCTTATGTAGACTGTGGTTTGTGTTCTAGATGACTTGCCGTATCTGAAGTGTCCTCTCCATGTGGTGCTGAAACTCACCCCTGTGGCTTATGGTAAATCGTGTTTTTTTGTTTGTTTAGGGGTTTTTTTTGTATTGAGAAGGTTTAATCGTTTACTGTTCCCTACACTGCATTTCCTGGAGACAAGTTCATCATCCATGAATAAACATTTGTGTATTTGTAAAGATTGTTATTGTAAATTATAATTAAATATGAAATAAAGTCATATTTAAGGATAAATAAACTGACAGTGTGAGAAAATATTGCATTTTTATCCACACCGGGGGAAAAAAGAGATGTTTTGATGTTTTGTTTCTCTTTTTTTAAAAGAGAATCATGTTACGATATTTTATTATTAATTGTACAATTGGAAAAAGGTGCATGTATCAGATTGAAGCCACCAGGATTGCAAATATGCTATACAGCCAAAAGTATGCGCACCCCTAACCATCACGCTCGTTGAACATCCCATTATGGATTTATTCACTGTGAGCTTGCTGTTATAATGAGCTCCACTCTTCTCTTCTGGAAAAATTTCCACTAGATGTTGTAGTGTACAGTAGCTGTGAGGATCTGAGTTCATTCAGCTACAAGAGCATTAGTGCAATCAGACCCTGACGTTGGGATGTTGAGGAGGTTTCAGTTCCACTTCATCCCAAAGGTGTTCAGTGGGGTTAAATCAGAGTCAGGGCTCTGTGCAGGACACTTGAGTTCTTCCACCCCAACCTTCACCTCTACACCATGTCTACATGGAACTTGGGCTTTGTGCACAGGAGCATTGTCATGCTGGAACAGTGTTTGAGGGAAACTACATCTATGACATACAGAGACGTTCTAGACAGTTCTGTGCTTCAAGCTTCGGGTGTGATGGTCAGGGTGCACATACTTTCAGCCATGTAGTCTAATTTTTAGATTAACTCATGTCATTAGCTCATTGGAAAAAACTGAGTGTTTATTAGCACTGAAAACTTCTTTGTTAATATTTGCAGGGTGTAAAGTGGACATGTTCAACCTGAATGTTGAAGCTGTGGACACACACTGCAACAGACCACAACCGCAACTCGTAAGAAATGTTTTGTTTTTTTAACTCTTTTAGAGAGTTTAATGAAAGGATGACTGTTTATAGCTGCTGTCACATGAGAGATCACTAGTTTCATGGACGTAACAGCAACTAAAAAGTTGGTCAATAAACATAATTTTTTAGATGTATACAATAATTCAGTCAGTAACTCCGCTTTGTCACGTTGATTATATTCCTATAACTGGAATCTGAGTGTCCTGTCATGCAGATAGCAATGATTCAGCTGATTGTTGGGTTTAGGAAGTTCCTGTTTGTTTGTGACTCCCAGTAACATTTGATGATGTGGTAATATGATGGGATGTGGGTGTGTTTGAAAATTATAGCATTTTTACCTTGTCCAGAGTCCACACTGCGTCCAATCAATGCTCAATTTTTTTTTATTTTTTTTTTTGGGAAACGGTTTCCAAAAAATTACCCCCCCTTTTTTGTATAAAAGGACTTGAATTGCTGAAATGACACACACAAGATTCTTCTTTTTAGCTCCTAACAGTAAAGACACATCTGTAATAATCTTCTATGAGACCTATACACACGTGAATGGAAGATAGCTAAATGCGTGTTGTGATGTCACATGATACGTCATGGTCCAAATCTGCGGAAAACCTTTGCGCATTTCTATTTATTTATTTATTTATTTTTTACATTTTTATGAAATTCTACCTTAGGAATAAAATGCTGAACATTTTTATTGTACAGATAAAATATGAAGGAGTGTATACTGCATGTACTGTGCGTGTGTGTGTGTGGTGTGTGTTTTTTAGCTTGCGCAGTGTTAAAAGGGAATTTATTTATTTATTTTTGTGAAACATGTTCATCACATTTTTAGCAGTCACATAATGAGATGTTTTGGCCAGGATGTGGCTCTGAGAGACTCAGTTATGGTGAATACTTCATGTAGATGTAGTGCATTCCAACAGGATGGTGGTTTGGCAGATTACCCATAATCTGTTGCTTTTTCAACTGTGCAAATTTCAGATGGCTTCCTGTTCACCTGCAACCTAAATGGGATGTAACAGTGAAGTTTCAAATGGATGGTGGTCTTTACTTTTTTTTTTACTCAAGGTTCAGGTTTTGTTTTATGTCTTAAAATCTCCAGAGAAGCTTCCACTTGTATATTTATATGACAGGAAAGCCACACACACACACAAATACACAGTCGCAGGTTTGCATTTAAAAGAAATCTGTAAGTATCACAGATGATTAACAATCGATTGAGGCTGAACATGTTTCCCAACTTCTGTCCAGTGCCTCTTAGCGTGTGTAGTTTTTGCAGTGTAGGAGTACAGGCTTGACCACAGTGACTGTTAAAAGACACACAGCACACTGTGTAAGCCCCACAGTGACCCCATAAAACACACCACACACACCCATACACACAAAAAAAACAATCGTCATGGAAACTGGAGGTTTACACAGCTGCAGTTCTTCAATGCAACATACATTTAAAATATACACAAGCCCCTCTCTCTTACTCATTCTCTCTCTCTCTCTCTCTCTCTCTCTCTCTCTCTGTCTCTGTCTCTCTCTCTCTCTGTCTCTCTCTCTCTCTGTCTCTCTCTCTCGCTCTCTGTCTGTCTATCTATCTGTCTGTCTTTCACAGACTCTATCTCTCTCTCTTTCACACACTTAGTGTCTCTCTCTCTCACTCTCTCTAGCAAAGAGCATAGAGCAGATCTCATCTTGGTTCATGTGTGGATGGATTTGAAATAAATACTTGGGGTAATATTTAGATAGTAAATTAGAAGTAAAGTTCATTTCCTTTCTCTTGCTGTTAAAGAATTGGTGAATAAATGAACTAACAGTCTGGATCCAGAATCTTCCAGCATCAGCCAGAAACGTGGCTCGGCCCTTAGACAGACTCACATGCTTAAGACATCAAGGTCCTCTAAACAGAGCTGTAGCAGTTTCTACCCACTGTTGTGTCTTCTGTGTTAAAACAAAAGGCAGGCAGACGCTGTTCAACATATACAACAGTAACCTTGGTGAATCGTGTGCTTTCAGCCTCCAAACTGATGCCACATTCAAAACCAGGCTGAAAGTTAAAGCTTCTTGAAGACTTAAAAAAGTAGCTTAAGGTTAATCTAGAAGCATCAGAGGTGATAAAACACTGATGATCACACTGATATCCTGCCAAGGTTATGGAAAATACTTGTTTTCTTCTATTTAATACTTGAATTTCATCTATTTTATGACATTTATAACTCATGGGATTTTGTTTTTTGTTGGAATTAATATTTATTCTAAAAAAAAAAAATCACTTAATTATTTTTTTAATTATTAAAAAACATAATGAAGAAAAACATAAGAAAAATAAGTAAAATCTAAAAAAGTGAATAAATCATGTAAAATCACGTAAAAGAAATAGAAGAATGAAATCACCCTTTTTTTTTTTACGTCTCCAGGTGTAGTTGCTATAATGCTGTCACTGGGCTCCTGCCAATGCCTAGTTCTGCCAACATTTCTTTTTTTCTCTGTTTGTTCCAGGCATTGGGAGCATTGTTTAGTTGCCAGCATGCGCTCTTAACGTTTTCCTTGCATATGTCACCACGCATCAGCGTGTCCTCACCCTGGCTGTTCTCTGTGTGCAGGCCAACTGCAAGCAGGAAGCGCCAGTGAGGAGGAACAGCTTCACTCCAATGTCCAGTCAGGACCAGGTGAAGCGGCCACGGGTCTTCAGCATCGGAAACCCACCCTGCACTCCTCTGCCTCTGTCGCTGAGCTCCACAGACGTCCCTGAGGCACAGGAGAACGATGAGCAACAAGTCAGAGCTCTTACTCTTTATACCTACGTTTAGATGAGCATACACACAAACAACTTGTTCTTGACTGGCAGGAGATGCTTTTCAGCTCACCACGGTTGCACAGAGTGGTTATTTGAGTTACCATAGCCTTTCAGTCAGCTCCGACCAGTCAAACCAGTCAGCTCAAACCGGAGCCTTTTATCTCTAACCTCTCTCATTGTGCTAAAGCCACGTAAACAGGTCAGCTTCAGGAAAATATCTGCATCTGATAACTGTCTGATGCTTTCATCCTAACAGTTCAGCCAGAAATGAAGTCACACAATTTCCCCCTCTTTCTCCCAAATGCAATCAGTCTTATGTCTGTTGTGTTAGTCCATTCATTTTAGATTTAAACTACAAGGCTAATCTTGCTAACTATTGAAGCTGACACGTTCACTTCTATGCATCATACTATCTGCCTGATTCATTACACAATTGATTTGTGATTCGTTTGAGTCATTCAGTGTCTCAAACTGACTTGACGTGGTTTATGACACATCTCTATCTAAACAATGTACAAAAAGACATTATGCAGCTCCGTCACTTCCCAATTCTGCACAGTTTGCTGACGATCCAAAGCGAAAATTTTTTGGTAGAAGTGATTTAGATGATCTTTCAACATGGGCTTATTGGGAAATTTTCTCAAACTGTGTATGTTCTAATAGTGCTGGTTGAGTCAGATATGATTGAAAGTGAACTTTCTGTGATTCACAGGAAACGGCGAATTCCTCAGGTCCTGGAGATTGAGACCATGAGCAAAAGTGAAGAAATGTGAGTGCTTCAGTCTCCACCCGGATGAGTTAGACTCACACCTTACACCATCTACAGTTAATCCCAGAAACCATGTCTGTATGTCTGTTTGTTTGTCTGTCTGTTTTCAAGTTTGGCTCATTCAAAGAAATACTTCAGCAGAACAAATGTTCACTCTGTTCCTATTAGCATAAATATAGTCAGTTAGCCAACATACATTTGGTGTCTGAGATTTGCTACGAAGCTAACACAGCTAACAATTCCTGGATGACTATTAGACATAAACATGTTGCCAAATCTTCATGTTCTTGCGTCAAATAACTATATTAAGCTATGTCATTTTGTCCATATTTACACATTTAAGTTTAAAGTTGGACGATTATCTCCCATCTATTTGATCTCAAAGCGCTCTTGAAACATCAATTCTGATTAATCGTTTATTTAACGTTTACGGAAGGAGACTCCAGTGGTGGAGACCTCAGTAACGGTAATCTACAGTTTCTCAGTATCAAGAAAAAGCTGCATGTTTTTCTGCTTAACTTCAAGCGATCGTATCTGAAAACAAGAGCTAACTATAACTGTAAATATAAACGGATAAACAGTACCACATTTTGGCTTTAAATAAACCGTTTTAATCATTGGAAAATTGCCGTGATATAAGTGGAATAAACTGCTTCAGGATGGAAAGAAACAACAAATCAGCAACATATCACTACCATTACACCACCCCAGTTAATGCTTTTCCTATAACGGCAAACTCCAGAAAGTGCTTTAATCTACACCCCTATAGCGGAAAGAGGAAGTGATGTGAATTATACTATTATTCCATTTTAAACTAAAGTGTGTTAATATGCACTTATTGGTATCTGAAGGAAGAATATGAAGATTTGGCTGTGGATTGAGCAGACACCAAACATGCCTTGGACAATCCATTATTTTGGGGTTAAGGTGAACACTTTTTATTTGTAAGTATCTCTGGATAAGTATTTGCCAAGAAATTCCACATGAATGTCCCTGTGCCTTTGTGCGCAGTGCCGACTGGATTGCATGACATTGTTATTTCATTCCCAAACTGAATGATTTATGTGTCATTCAGTCATCTAACAGCTACTCCAAGCCTCTGCTGCTCCTCTGTCTGTAACTTTGCCATGTTTCGTGACGTTGCAGTGGAATAACAAGTCAATCACGAAGCATGTGAGCCGCATTACCAGTCTTGTAATCCTTTTGGGCACTAATCCCAGAAACTCAATAGGATTACACAATCTTATCTTACCCAATCAGAATGACACAAAAGTGATGTAGATGTAGCTTCCTTTCCTCACAAACACCCAGTTTCCTACAGAAATTTTATGCTCAGTAAAAGGGCATGGTCTCTCTGCATAAGTATCAGTTAAAGGGGTGTGGCCTCTGTGCCTAAGCCTTAGTAAATGGGGAATGACCTATGTACCTAAGTCGCAGTGAAATTGGCATGTACTCTGCACGTGAGCCTTAGATAAAAGGGTGTGGCTTCAGTGCCTAAGCCTCAGTAAAAAGGGCATGGCCTTTATACCTAAATCTCAGTAAAAGAGGTGTGGCCTCTGTGCCTAAGCCTCAATAAAAGGGGCATGGTCCCTGTACCTAAGTCTCAGTAAAAGAGGTGTGGCCTTTCTACCTAAGTCTCAGTATAAGGGCGTGGCCTCTGTGCCTGTCAGTCATTGGTCTCCTTGCCTGTAATGCTGCATTTAATTTACCTCAGAAAGTCAGACCACTGAACTGCATTATTTTCAACCTCTTTACACAAGAGCTACATAATGGGGAAAAAAACACAGATGCCTCCATGTTTGTCTTTCCATAGTTCATGATAAATGTTAGCATTAAGCTATCCAGCTTACTGTGATGACTGTGTGTATAATTTCCACCTCAACATAAATATCAGTAAAAGGGGTGTGGCCTCATGCTTCATTCTCAATATCATTTATGGAATATAATTATCAAACAGATGGCTGGGATTCACTTTGTCTGTTACAGAGCAGTTAGACTGAAAGGTCTAATCAGAGTAGGAGTTATTTGTACTGTTTTTTTTGTTTTTTTGTGCAAGGGCTGCTGATTACCACGCACAGGAAACTGATGGCTGCTGTTTTCATGATTATTCAGTAAAGATTGTGAGAAAAGTTCTAAATGTTTTAAGGAATGTCATGAGCAACAAGCAAAAAATATGCAAAATGCACATTTAATGTGTGAAAAAAAGACACTTATCACTGTGCATTCATCAAACTCTTCTTCACCACTTTCTCCATCGTCCATTAGACTAGTGCAATATTAACATAATAGTTGGCATTTGGTAATATAATATAATATAATATAATCAGTGATATGTTCCAGTCCTTTACAGCCACCAGTAAGATAGTAATGTATAAAGTGTAATAATAAAGGACGTGGGAATAAACATTTTCTTTGCAGCTTGTTCATGTAAACGCCTGACTGGAACACCAGCCTGAAATAACTTAAGCCATGATTTTACTGAATGTTTTATTGTTTTTATTTGAAATGTTTTTATTTTACAAAATGTTTTATTTATTAGGTACTCTATGGTTTTCTCATTGTATTACTTTTTTTTTGAGGATAAACATGCAGTGGCTTTTCAAGTAAAAGCAAAAGAAAAAAGGCTGTTTTTCTCCTTGAGCTTTTCATTCAGTGAATTCTGTGTGTAAGTGGTGATGGAAATGTCTTGTTTTATGTGATTAAATGCTTATGAGAATATAAAATCAGTTTTCAGTGTGTTTTTATATACCACAGATTACTTTTAATTATTTTTGAAGACATAACTTTTGAACTTTCATATATAGTTGTTGTTGTTGTTGTTGTTGTTTTTTTTAAATCAAACAATATGTTTTTCAGTAGTTGGCTGCTTGTTAATGATGTCTCTGATTTAGAAGTTTAGTGTGTGCATTGCATTTAAGTGTAGAATATAATTTCAGTAAGTAATACAAAATAATGTGTGGTGAATTAGGAAATCAATCAGTGACATGAAGTGAAGCTACTGTTAACTCGATTTCCCCAATATTGATTATATATAGCACTTTATCTCCTCCTGAAATGTTTTGTTCCTTTCATATTGCAATTTTTTATATTAAAGAATATTGTACTTTTTTACCTGTCTATAGTTACGTTGCTACATTTCTGCAAAATACATTAGTTTCTGTTGTTGAGGGGCATTGGTGGCTCAGTTGCAGGTTTCTCGCCTATCATGCAGAAGCTCCGGGTTTGATTCCCAGCCACTGGATGCAGTGCCGTTCCCAAGCCCGGAAAAATGGGAGGGTTGTGTCAGGAAGGGCATCTGGTGTAAAACATTTGCCAAGTTGTTGTGCAGACCAGTTGGTCCGCTGTGGCGACCCCGAACAGGGAGCAGCCAAAAGTTACTTGTGTTATAGCAACTTTCCCTCACCAGCCTCGCTTTTTTCCTCTTTTTTGTACTTAATAATACAAAAAAATTCACCTAAAGAGAAACTGCAAAGAATAAACTCCTGTCTAAAAAGGTCAACGCTTCATTTGTGACTGTTACAATCCTCTGACACCAGAGACTCCTTCCTTAATAATACACTACAGAAACGATAACGCAAGCACTTTATATGCCTGTTATTTTTAGTTGTCTTACTGTCAAAACTGCTTGTGAAGTAAAATAAAATCAGGCAGAGAAAAAAATGTCCATTTCTCTGGGAAAAGAACTAAAAGGAGTGAAGGTGTGCTCAATCACAGGGTTTCACCTTGGTCCAATGGAGTAAGAAACTTATCTCTAGTATTGGATTCTGTATTATACTATTGGATAAAAGTGTCCTTCAAATGGAATAAATATAATAATATACACCACTTTGGATGATGAGTTACACTTAAGTCATGGCTTTACCACAGTGTTAGTATACTATAACTGCTCTGCTAGTTTGGCTCAATTTACCAATAAAGTCCAGAAAACATTTCTATCTTTTATAAAACTCTCATAACATAAGGTCAAGGCCCTCAAGACTTCAGAGAACCACTTCAGTTGCTCGCACATAGCTCAGAGGGGCCAACTAAACCAAATAAGCTCTGCCTCTGAACTGTTTTTCTCATCTCTGTGCCAACTTCCTTTCAGTGCCAAAACAACACAGCCTAATTATTTACCTCGTTTTCTTCATACAGACTGAGTTGTGGGTATTTTATGTCTACCATGAGCTTAAGAGTGGTTCTGATGCCCATTTCTTGTCATCTGAGTTCTAGCCAAATTCAAAGAGGCCACCAAAGCACAAAGCAGTGTGTGTTTTCATCTCAAGCATAGCTTTGACTATGATATTTATGATGGTCATCTGCATAATTTACATGCAGCATACAAGAAAACATGAATGTGGTGTGATAAATATTGCCAAAAGTTTTGGGACACTCCTCCAAATCATTGAATTCAGGGGTTGGGGTTGGCCCCTTAGTTCCAGTGAAAGGAACTCTTAATGCTTCCACATACCAAGACATTTTGGACAATTTCATGCTCCCAACTTTGTGGGAACAGTTTGGGGATGAACCCTTCCTGTTCCACTCCATGACTGCACACCAGTGCACAAAGCAAGGTCCATAAACACATTGAGTTTGGTGTGGAGGAACTTGACTGGCCTGCAGAGTCCTGACCTCAACTGGATAAAACACCTTTGGGATGAATTAAAGCGAAGACTGTGAGCCAGGCCAAAATAGGACGTCTGCCTTTACATGCACATGAATGTAATGTGGAGTTGGCTCACCCTTTGTAGCTATAACAACTTCAACTCTTCTGGGAAGGCTTTCCACAAGGTTTTGGAGTGTGTATATGGGAATTTTGGACCATTGCTTTAGAAGTGCATTTGTGAGGTTAGGGACTGATGTTGGACAGGAAGGTCTGGCTCGCAATCTCTGCTCTAATTCATCCCAAAGATGTTCTATAGGGTTGAGTTCAGGACTCTGTGAAGTTCCTCCGCACCGAACTTGATCATACATGTCTTTATGGACCTTGCGTTGTTCACTGGTGTGCAGTCAAGTTGGAACAGGAAGGGGTCATCCCCAAACTGTTTCCACAAAGTTGGGAGCATGAAATTGTCCAAAATGTCTTGGTATGCTGAAGCATTAAGAGTTCCTTTCACTGGAACTAAGGGGCCAACCCCAACCCCTGAAAAACAACACCTAAATTCAATGATTTGGAGGGGTGTCCCAAACTTTTGGCAATATAGTGTACCGTATGTGGTACCTTTTATTGTGTGATTTATTCCAACACCACAACATGAATGATAGTTTAAGAGTGTTTAGGCTAAAAGTGATGCAAAGTGTGCATACAAATTTACTTTACAGTAATTACCACATGAAGGTGGAGTACGAGGTATTTCTGTGGAAAAGCAAAGGTGGTAATTCGTTTTACTGCCCACAAAATGAGTCAGTGTAGCACTTACGATGATCTTATTGTGCTGAAAAACCTCCCAATGCACTTGCATATCCATTGTGCCCAAACAAGATAATCTTGATGTTATATAAATTAAATAAAAGGAAGCTCATCCAGTCAGACAGGAAACCATATGGGGCGTAAGAACATTTTTGTAAATTGAAGTGTGATGAAATTTTTATTTCCATATAGGCAACTACCACACAAAGCCGAGGATCTTCGCCGTACAAGACAAAGCATGCTCCAGAAAAACATTCTTAATCCATAATGAAAGAGTACATGATGACAGAGCATGCTGCCGAGAGTCATCTGGAAACTGGTTCCAGGATCTATAGTGTTTTTATTTCTGTACAACCATGTTACAATGCTGGGAGCTATAATAAGTCTTTATATTTTGAGCAGGCCAGTCTACATCATAGCAGTCTGCGAATGACAGAAACAGCCAAAAATGACAAAATATTGAGTTTTGACCACGATTTCCCTCCTCTAACATAAATTGATAACTCCAATTTGAGAATGTGTAAATACACTATATTGCTAAAAATTTTGGGACACTACTCCAGATCATTGAATTCAGGTGATGTTTTTCAGTGGTTAGGCTTGGTCCCTTAGTCCCAGTGAAAGGAACTCTTAATGTTTCCGCATACCAAGACAGTTTAGGACAATTTCATGCTCCCAACTTTGTGGCAACAGTTCGGTGGTGGCCCCTTCCTGTTCCAACCTGACTGCACACCAGTGCACAAAGCAAGGTTATGGATGAACGAGTTTGGTGTGGAGGAACTTTACTGGCCTGCACAGAGTCCTGACCCCAACCTGATAGAACACCTTTGGGATGAAATAGAGTGGAGACTGCAAGCCAGGCCTTCTCGTCCAACATCAGTGCCTGACCTCACAAATGCGCTTCTAAAGAAATAATAAAAAATTCCCATGAACACACTCCAAAACCTTGTGGAAAGCCTTCCCAGAAGAGTTGAAGCTGTTATAGCTCAAAAGGGTGGGCCAATTCCATATTAAATTCATGTGCATATGAATGTAGACATCCCAGTTTTGGCCTGGCTCACAGTCTCCGCTCTAATTCATCCCAAAGGTGTTCTATTGGGTTGAGGTCAGGACTCTGTGCAGGCCAGTCAAGTTCCTCCACACCAAACTCGCTCATTCATGTCTCTATAGACCTTGCTTTGTGCACTGGTGTGCAGTCATGATGGAACAGGAAGGGGTCACCCCCAAATTGTCCAAAATGCATTAAGAGTTCATTTCACTGGAACTAAGGCGCCAAACCCAACCGCTGAAAAACAACACCTGAATTCAATGATTTGGAGAGGTGTCCTAAAACCTTTGGCAATAACAGTGTATATTTTACCAAAATTATGTTAAATGAATTATCTACAAAAGCATGGTCTGTTCCCCAAGGGTGACTTTTCTAGGTTTTGTAACACATACACATACAAAAACATGTAATCGTTAAAATAGTGATGTTTTCTGTGAGGACACTTTAATGTAACATTTATAGAAGGCATCTTCAGTTTCAGTACTTTCTTAAAAGCTGCAGTAAAAGTCAAAATGTAAAGCTGTAACTTTAACTTTCTTTAAGGTTACATTGTGGTTTCTCACTAACATGGCAGTCTGTTTTGCTTCTTTTTTTCTCCCCTGTTTTTGCCGGAACACCACTTAGGACGTATTATTTAGGTCTTGGTCCATTCTAAGCACAGCTGTAACACTGACATAGGAGTGCTAGGTGACAATGAATGCCAATTTTGTATGAAAAACCAGTGATTACCCTGTAGGTGTTTTCTTACCCTATTCTCGGGCCTTCTCGGATGTTAATGCAGTGGTTTTTTTTGTTTGTTTTTTGCCTTTTCCAAAATAGCACACTTGTGGTATGAGACTGATGATATCTTTCCTGGATTCCTGGAATATAGAGACATACTTCCTGAGCTCCATGTTCAGTTACCAACACCTCAATCTCTATCATTACACTTTCACTCCATGGTATTCTTTTAGTATATATATATATACGTACAGAACATATGTGATACTTCACTGAACTTTAAATAAAATATATATGTATAATGTTTTCCTAAGAAATATGACATTTCTCAAATTGTAAAACCATCAGATTCAGTTAAATCAGTCATCGCCATGGCGACGGTAACGGATCATTTTGGGCGCTGAGGTGTGTGTGTGTGTGTGTGTGTTTGCGAGTGTAAATATAAGAGTGTGTGTGTGTGTGTGTGTGTGTGTGTGTGTGTGTGTGTGTGTAAAACAGAGGGTTGGACTATGTTACGTATCCGTCCATTCTTCACCACTTCAAATCAGTTTAACGGGCTACGGAACCGATCACTCGGTGTGTTCTGTATAATCTTTTTCAGATAGAGTTTTGGTTATGGCGGATGTGTTGTGGACTTTGGTGTTTTTGGCGTTCTCCTCGCACCTAGTAGGTGAGTAAAAACGCGCTTTTGTCACCATCTGTAAATGGAGTAATGGCGTGTTAGCGTACAGGAATTAAGCAATATGGCTTGCTTTTTCTTACAAATGACTAAACTAGATATTTCGATCAAATTTGTGGATAGAACCTTCGCGAAACTAACTGCTTCAGCAAGGGATAACTCGGTATTAAGCTGCAGACAGTAACGGTTCACCTGGGGGCTTTAGAATAACCGTAAGGATTTGACTTTGTGGCTTGTCAAAATTTACCCCTTAAATCTATTTTAAAACGGGCTACAAAACAAATCCCGTTGTACACTACAGTGTGTACTGTCCATTTTTAACTAAAAGCTAAAAACTTTTATGATGTAGATGTTTGTTGGCGTTGAGATGTTAACAGAAGCACGCGACCGTGTCGTGCTACGGTGAAGCCCTGAGGTGAATTTAAATGACGTCTCCTCAGCGTAGAGGGTCGATGCTAATTACTTCATGCTCTTACTGTTTGATTGTTTTGTGTGTTTTTCTTTTTTCTTTTTTTTTTTTTTTACAGTGTCGTATCCGGGCCGTAAATGTAGCTCTCCGACGTTACATTCGGGCAAAGTGCTGGAGGAAAGATATGCATTGAGGCGGGAGTTTAATAACGGAGACAGAGTGGTATATAAATGTGAGGTCGGCTACACGACCAGCCGGGGACCGCGCTACTCCTACTGTCAAAACGGACAGTGGAGTCCTCTGGAGCTGCAGTGCAAAAGTAAGTGTTTCCAAAAAACAAGCATCAACAATTAAACAGCACTCTGTTTTACTGAATATACAAACACTACACACATTGGTACATAACTGTACCAAGTGTTCACCTCAAATCATATTGCACTTTACTAGTCAAAATACGTGGCCGTTTGTAGTAACCATGGTAACAATAGATGCTATTTTGCTTTTCAAAGAGGTCACCAAGATCATTATAGTGTTTTCCTGATTAAATGTTTCCCCTATAAATTTGATAGATCTTCAGATTTATTTAACTAACACTATTTAAGTGTACACGATAGTATTATTGCCTTTAATTGGAGCTTTTTATGTCTAAACTTTACATAAAGCTTTAGATTAAATTTTCCATACAGATCAATTTTACCCGTATGTTGGTATGTTTTTACTGTCCTTCTCAGAGAAGACATGCGGTTCTGCTGGAGAGATACTGAATGGGCGATTCATTCAGACGGGAAACGCCTTCGGAGACACAGCTGAAGCAGTGTGCAATCAAGGGTAACGGAAAGAGCTAGCGTACATGATTAATCAAGCAAATTATATCCTGCCGGTCTGTTGTTAAATTATGCAGCGAAATTCTACAACTTCTCTGTTTCAAAAAAGTGGGTACTTGTCATGCAGACTTGTCACACATTCACCTGCTCTGAAGGAAGACCGATTTCTCTTCCTCAAGCCAAACTAGACAGTGTTATCAGAATGCTATCATTTGACTGACTCTGTGAAGGTTAGGTTGTATTGTTCTTGAAAACATGTAAAGTGATCATTTCTTTAAAGCCCTACTGATCTTGTGCCTTATTTATCAGCCATTTAGTAAAGTTGGGCATAAATGGTTTGTAGGAACCATGAAGATGAACAAAAAAACTCCTGCCACTTTTACAAAATCCGATCAGTCGAGTTTCACATTAGTTATAAGTTTATTTGTCATATGACAAATACTTATGCTCCTTTTAATCTCAAATAAGTTTGTTTACAGCTTCTCAACACTGTTCAATGACATTTTTTAGCTACGTTCTGCAAGGAGAGCCCATTAGGGAATGCCGGGTTAACGGATGGAGTGGAATGATTCCTACATGTGTGGGTAAGATCCACTTTTAATACTTAACTTTACTTTTAGAGTACTTGCATTTTTATCCATCGAATATACAGCGCACAGAGACCAAGTTTCAGATAATGTCTACGTTCTTATATAATTTTAGTTTATTTTAAATTTTGGTTGTTTAATACAGTTCACTATGAAGCGATGTTTTAGCCACATCACATCCAGAACTGTGGATTTCCCTCAATAATGTATACACAGCTATTTATGTTCATTTAGACATTTGATATTTAAATTGTAATGTGGACTTTTAGGATTTCTATTCTATGATATTCTGGAGTCAGTATAATTTTAAATGTCACATCCATAATGCATTTTGAAATACAATCTCACTTAGATTTCTCATTTAGAAATATCTGCTCAGTCTAACTAATCAGGGCAATTCAGCATTATCTTGGAATTTTCAAGGCTTTTTTCTGCCCTCATGTTAAGCCAATCAACACAGGCAACATCACCGGAGTTAGACATTTACAGTCATGTAGCACTCCCTGCTGGTGTTTTTTTGAGAAACAATCTGAACCCATCTCAGCAAGACCATTTGAGACCTTTTATTTCAGTATATCAGTCGTTAAAAGAATACAAATACTAATTTCATTAGCAATTTCAATACTAATTAAAGCTTATAGAAATGTTATTGAACTTTATTTTCTTCAAGAGAAAATGCTTGTAGTATAAAGTTCTCAGTCAATAACAATGACTATGAATCTTTGTGATTCTCCATCCCTCGCTCTCACTCTCCACCAGATGATTTAGCTACTTCAGCTGCAAAATGTCCACTACTCAAGAGAAGTAAAAATGCTACATATTACGGAAGAAAGGACACATATGAACCTGGAGAAACCTTATCCTACTCCTGCAATGTTGGATTCCGGTTGATTGGCAATAGCAACGTTCTGCAGTGTGACAGAACTGGAAAGTGGAAACCTAATCATGCTAATTGTCAAAGTAAGTCAACTGAATCAACTGAACTTGATTTTAGAGCAATATCTGGTTAAATATACTCTGTATGAAACATCTTTATGAATCAATTTGATTCATGAAGATATTACAAAATGGCTTACTGTATGTTTTTGTTCATAGAGATCAAATGTGAGAGATTTAACATACCTAATGGTAAAGTGAAGTTTGGTCATCTAACCTTTAACATAAATATAAACATAAGCTGCAAGGATGGGTACCGCCTCAAAGGGCCAAGTGTCGTCACTTGTGGAGCAAACAGCTCCTGGACTCCAGCTCTACCCACCTGTGAACAAGGTAGTACTTAAGATAGGATTCACTGTACAATAATTGTAGTCAAGTATTATGGTTTACCTTTTGCTTTGTGTGCTAGTGATGCCCATACAGGTCAAATGCCTGCCCCCAGCCGTGCCCAACAGCATCATACAGGACGAATACAAGATGGAATATGTAGTCGGAGAACACGCTACCATTTCCTGTCAGAGAGGCTTCGAGCTGATTGGCTTATCATGGGTTACATGTGGAGCAGATGGCCAATGGCAGGAAATACCAGAATGTCATTTTGCTGAACGTAATCTCAACACTCCTTAGAGTTCATTTAAACTCAGTAGCTCAGTGTGTGAAATGTAAAAATAGTGGAATATGTATCTGAGAAGTCCATTTGAATTATCCTCCAGGGAGATGCCAGGCTCCGCCACACCCCAAAAATGCACACAGACACTATGAGTCAAATACAGCTGTGCGTTACAGATGTAATCCAGGTTACCGTATGGTTCGAGGACCGAGCACCATATACTGCAAAAATGGCCGGTGGACTGACTTAAAGATGATATGTGAAAGTATGTGGCTTTTTTCCTCTGTTTTTCTTATTCTTGTACTTTTGTAATTTATTTATTTGGTGGATGTATGTAATTCTGTAATTGCAGGGGTTCACAAAGGCACTCTTGATGACGCTCAAGTTGAACATTTGCTACTAATTGCATGACCTGAAGTGTTTTATAGATATATTTAATTTTATAAAGCTTTGAAGAGTCGTTCTCTCACCAGCCTCTCTTTTTTGTCTATTGAAGTTAAAACAAGATTTTAAGATTAAAATCTTTTTGAAGAATTTCCTTCTATTCATTTTAAGTATTAAGTATAAGTGCTATTACAAACAGGAAGTAATCCATATTTTTTTGCATTGTTTAACACATTACTATGTCTTTCTCTTTTAAAGAGAAAAAATGTGGCTCGGCCGGGGAGATTATGAACGGACATTATCACTACACAGGCTCTTGGTTCGGAGACACTGCTACAGCCAGGTGCAACACAGGGTAAGACATGATGCATGATGGCAAATTATTTTAGGGTGAAAATAGCTGTATTTATATTTTTCAGCTCAGGATTAAACTAAACATTTGTTTATACAGAACTGCATTTCTATAGTCATTTTTACTGTCAAGTATTCACATGACGTCTCAGCACTGTTTTAATCTCAGTCCCTATCTGAAGATGAATTTTGTTCACCTTTGATTTGTTGACTTGTGTTTAGGTACCAACTGGTCGGTAAAGGTGTGAGAAACTGCACAGAAAATGGATGGGATGGCAGAGAATCTGTGTGTGAGGGTAGGCACGTAGTTTAGACTTTTTAAAAATATTAAAACGCATTAAGCTCAGGGACTTGATGCCCGATGACGCCTGAGATAGGCACAGGCTCCCCATGACCTGATGATAGATAGGATAAGCGGTACAGACAATGGAATGGAATGGAATTAAACTCAAGGAAAGCACTGTGATGCTGCAGTTCTACTGTTCTACCCCAAGTTTTAATATAAATGGAAAGAAATGTTATAGAAAGTCTATAGCATAATTTAAGACTTTCTTGAGTAGTGAGAAATTAGTCTATTTAAATAGGAACCACCATAAATGTAAAAGTGCATTTCTACAGCAGTAGTTATATCCAGTGTTAATAATCTAAATGTTCATTTCAAACATGGATGTGTTTATTTATTGCTGAAATGCATCTCTGTGTATCTTTTACAGCTATCCAGTGCCCTGATCCTGAAATGGTGCCAGATGCAGACTTAATTTTCGACACAAGTGGAATAATAAGATATGGCTACATGGCATCCTACAGATGCCGTTTTGGCACATTGATCGGAGCTTCAGACATATACTGCACTGAAGATGGCACATGGAGTGCTCCGGCTCCTCGGTGTGAAGGTTAGCACAAGGCAATACACATCACAGTATTTCATGCTGCTTTATATCGCAAGTCATTTAGTTCTAGATTAATAATTACTCCTTTTCTAAATTGTAAAAAATAAGTTATATGTATGTAGCATCTTAAGTACGTACATTAAAATACAATCTGTTTCTCCTTATTCCTTTCAGTTGTTATGTGCTCTACCCCCATCGTGAAGAATGGATTAATAGTTTCTGGATTGAGACCTCGATACCAATCCGGGAGCTCAGTGATGTTCATGTGCAACCCAGGGAAAAGATTATTAGGCCCTGATGTCATCACATGTGGGGCAGATGGACAGTGGAATCCAAGACTCCCTGTCTGTGTCTGGTATGATTTCATCTTATTACAGAAGTAATAATTAAGTGTAATCAAATTGTAGCATCACTCATTCTGTTTCTGCAACAGGACATTATCCCTGGTTTGAGAAAAGCCTCTATTTTCTCCTCTAGTCTAATGTATATTCAGTCCCCTCTTTTGAATTCTAAACCATTTTACTTTAAAAGTGTAATTACATTTTGAAAGTGTGTTTTAATTACTTTTCATTTCATTTTTCAACGTTTTAAAACGATTTTCGCAACGATTTTCCAGATATCCTTCACTGAGGGACTTGGCTGATCAAGAACACTGCAAGCCTTAACTGCTCATCAGAGAAATGTAAAACATAAGCTTTCCTCTGTTTTCTGTGACATATTGCTATGAAGCACACATAACGATATCATTAAATATAATATTTAATACAATAATTTTAATGCAATTAATCTGCTGTCTTGCTTGCATTTATTACCGGTCTTTAAAATAATACATTACTAAATATATTCAGGTCTGTGTACATTCATGAGATTTCTTGTTTCTGAAAAAAGAAAAATTATATTTTCATATCTCAATATATCTATTATTAAATTGTTAAAAAGTGGTTTATACTTACACATTCCACCTTCAAATTTGTCCAAAACTATGGACAGAAGACAGCAAGCTTATACTTATGTATGTTGGGATTTATATTGTAACCTGCACATCAATAAAATAAGTGTCTGAATGTTGTCACTGTTGAATTTTAATCCAAATGTTGATGTTCTAACGTGTTGCATTACAAGTTGTATTTGTGTCTTATTTTTTAGGGTTAGCAAATTTGCTTTTGTATGAACACAAATTCTTTTCATTTGACCCAAATATCCAAACATTTTTCTGAACATTCAATAAAATTCTGTAATTTGCCATAAAATTATTCATGTTTTTTCTTTCTTTTTTGTGGCCAAAAGTATACAATATACAGTACTTTCCTTCACAAATAAAGACTATAATCCATATATTAGTGTATATGAATTATTAAGCAGTGTAGATTACTTCACAAATAATGACTAAAAGGATAACGTGATGGCTATAGAATAATAATTAGCATCTGTGTAAGGAGGAGTTGGACTTTCTACCTTTTTTTGGTCAAATTTTAACACCTCAAATTGCTTTAATCACTTCCAGAAAAACAATCATTCAGTGTATATTTTAGAACCCAATCAGTTATTGCCCTGAATATGGCAGATGTGTTGTGAATTGGGAACTTTGGCGATCTCTTCGCACTTAAAGGGTGAGCAAAAACATTAGCATGGATGCTAAACAAAAACGCGTGCCGTACCCTTCTCAAGCCTTGAGGAGATTTTAATCCGGGTCTCAACAAGATTGAGTATAAATGGATTTTAAGTAGTTTGTTGTTAAACAAAGTTGTTTATGTACTCGTTTAAGTGATGCTTTTTGTTCGAACACATTTATTTAATATTTACGGTCGTAATAATTACGACTTGGTTAGTGAAATGTAACAGTAAATCCACCAAATGACAGAAAAAGTTTTGAAAAATGATTGGACTTACAGCCATTGTCTGTTCTAAAGATGGATCACATGGATCGCTCCTGCTCGAGTGAAGGTTAGAACAAGATAACACACATCATTCCTTTTAAGCTCCACCACTAGAGGGCAACAGAAGCAAAACAAAATGATTTCATTAAGGTTTGGGGTAAAGGTCAGGCCTCACTACCTGTCTGGTAGCTTGTTGAGGTGTCGAGGATGAACGTTTTGTCTTTTATGGAATTTGTAAAGTCGCAATATAATGGTCTTTCAATTATACCTTGACTGACCCTCAACATTCACATCTCTAAATTGTCTGTAGTGTGTGATTGCGTGAGTGAATGAAAGTGTGTGTGTGTGTGCCCTGCGATGGGTTGGCACTCCGTCCAGGGTGTATCCTGCCTTGATGCCCAATGACGCCTGAGATAGGCACAGGCCCCCGTGACCCGAGAATAGATCAGATAAGCGGTAGACAATGAATGAATGAATGTTCAAAGTTATTTGTAAAGTCCTTTGGTTTTTGTTTTTTTAAACATACTTCAGACATACATAGCTGAACTTTGAAAGGGATGTATGGACTCAGGAATGGCTTTTACATGATACGTGATGTCAGATATACAAGCAGCTCGAGACTGTAACCCAGAACATCCTCACTGTGTGTGCTGTTACAGAAGTAAGTTCTGTACAGAAAAACTGTTACTTGTACGCACAATCAATTTTATTCATTTCTCATATTTGCTAATATATGAGATTCTATATATATAGAAGTCATGTAAGTATACATTTAATAAATTCGTTTATGTTAAATGTTCTTATAATTGTCCATTTTATTTCTGAGGTTATTTGCCAAAGAAAACAAACAAGACCACAGTTTGTATGAACACCAATTCCTTTCATTTATAAAGACAATACAAAATCCAGACATTTTTACATGAGCATAAACAATTTCAAGTGCAAATACCATTACCCACTCCATGCAACACCATGGCCAAGTCGTTTCTCGTTTCTCAGAGGAAATTAACCTCAGATAAAATAAAAACAATTCTTCAGGCAGCCAGTAAAAAAAAAAGAAATAAAGAAAATTCTCACAGAGGGTAAATTACAATAATGACAAAGTTTTGCATTTACTTTTCTGAACATTCAATAAAGCTGGCTAATTTGACAAAACATTTTTATTTGTTTTATTTATTTGTTTTAACAAATCATACTTTTTCCTTTTCCTCCAGATCCAGCTGCACTGAGACAAACCTTTTGCAGGCTATAAAACACAACTAACTTTATCTTTGTACCAGGGTGGTGAATAAGAAGCCTAGACCTGCTTTAAAAAGGTAAGCAAAAAATATGTGAAGATTTTGGGGTTCCTAAGTGGCTTGACTTCAATATTTTATGCTAATATTGGGTGGTCATGAGGGGGAAAAGGGTTTTGTTATATACTTTCCTTCTCAAACAAAGGCTCACGAATTATACACTGAATTAGTAGTGTCTTCAGTCTAATGAATAAACTGCAAACTCAGTGCATTCTTTAAAAAAATATTTTGGCAGAATTAATGTTTTCAGTAATAAAACATTGCACGTCTGGGCTGGTCTTTGGAAGAGAAACTGGGGCAAAAAATAATTTTCTTTGTAATATAAACACAAGTATTTTATAAAAAACAAACAAACAAATTCTAAAATATTGTCTCTTTACAAAGCAGTTCAAACAAAAAAAATCAATCCTTTTGGACAATTTTTAACGGCTGAATCGAGTTTCTGTTCAGGAGGGAGCAATAAAAGATTAATCCCTTAATACATTATTAAGGGATGTTATTAATAGAAGACTGTTATTTGGGATCGGCTTTAGCTCTTAGACTTGACATTAGTCTACGTTCGTTTAATATTTACAATATACAATAAAACAAACTAAAAAAAAAAACCTACCTGGAGAGACGCCACCTGGTGTTATCGAGTGTGTTCGATTTTCTTTTTTCTCCCCTCTCTCCATTTAACCGACGGGAACATTAAACACATTTGTAAGGCACGCATAATGTGTTTGGAGTTTGTGTATGATGAGTGCAGGCATCCACAGGCATACACTAAACGGCATCATACATTATGATGATGTAAGTGTGTCATATCCATGCTGTGAATATTGAGCATTTGAGCGGGCAACGCGACATAAGATTTGTGTTTATATTGAACACATTTCTTTTATCTGAGGGAAAAAAAACGTAGTGTGGGCTGCTACTTCTTCACAGTGGAGATTTTCAGCCAGCATACAGTCTGTTTCAGAAATCAAAGAGCATGACCATGCCCTACTCCCTGTGAAGACCACACTCTCCAGTGAGAACTCAACTCAAGGGGTTGAAAGCAACGGCCGGTATGAATGCACTTCCTATCATTTGTAGCCTAATGTTAGGTGAATTGTATAGAGGTCTGCAAAAAATATATTTTTAGGTGGAATTTCCCTTTGAGGGCCTTTGAGTCAAAAGGCTTGAATTTATCGTAGCAGATTTAAAGTGACTTTTTTTTTTTAATTGAAGAAGCAGCAATAGCATGTCCTGGAAAAAAAAACAAAACAAAAAAAAACAAACAAAAAAAAAAAAACGCACCTCAGCCTCGTTCTCTGCAGAGCTGCTCGCTAAACACTGTCCCTCACTGCAACTCTTCTGTTTCAGTCTTGTTATAATGCACTACGTATTCTACGCCTCGTTAAATTAACGCCAATATATGGTCGTAAACATATATGAAACCCGAAAAACTAGTAATACAACGTCGGCAGACAGGAATGTACTGTTTTAACAGCGTGGACGGAAGATTAAAGACGCTCTAAGAGCTGAACTATGTTGACACTATAATGACAATGAACATACAATATGAAATGCGATGAGAGCATGGAATAGATGGAAATACGACAGATATACAAACGCTATAGTGAGGTGCTTCAGAAAACAGCCAAGTAAATCATCTCATGTCTTGCTTATTGACAAAACGACACACCTGCTTTCATACACACACATACACACACACGCTACACAACTCTACCCAAATATCCTAGTGCCATATTCCAGTGAGCACAAAGATGCTTAAAATGCACGAGAAAGGCATTCAGTGCATCATTCAAGATGTCAAACTTCATGTGGACCAAAAAAAGAACAATTTAGGGGGCAGATCAAGGAGAATTGAATCTCAATAATTGTGGTGCTCACAGGAATATTACACCTCCTACATTGTATATCCTGATATATTCCAGACAGACATCAACACAGCACAGTGTGGTGATGAAGACAAGACCTAAAAGCGCAAAAACCCCTCAGATGCTGCAAATGTACAATGCAATTATTCACCAAATCGCCCTCTCTATCGGAAAGGAATGATAAAAATAAACAGTACAGAAATTCAAAACCTAATGTGCATAGTGAAGCGAATAAAATTCAAAAGCCTGGTTGGATTGTTAAACAAAGCATGTGCTGAACCCTTTAGACTGAAGCCTGCTGTCAGAGTTGGCCGAGAGTGTAAATCCTTTGAACGTTAGCGGCTACTTGTACGGTCGGAGGAACGCTGAGACTTTGCTGCTGATAAGCCGGATGAAGGAGCGTGGCAGCATCTCGTTTGAATCCCGAGCTGTGTATTTGTAGTAGTTATTCGGGTGTGCCAGGACGTCAAAGAGCGTCTTGATTAATTTTTTGTCCTGATGAGAGACACAGTGTGGAGACAAAGTCAAACCACGTGTGATCTATTAGGACAAGAATAAAATAACAATCCTCCTGTTCAAATGCAAATAACAACATGATCTGTTCTAACCAGGGAGATTGGAATCTGGATATACTGTTATTTAAAGTTATTTTCATTATCTTTATCTAACCTTCAGGATTTCTTGATGGTTTTCTGAGGCATAAAGTCTTCCATCTCGTACGATGTCTTCAACCAGCTGCTCATAGTCCTCTGATAAACAAACAAAAAATTTGATTATATGTCTAATTAGAAAATAAGAAATTGCTCATAAACTTTTGTTAACAAACAAGCCAAGTTCTTATCAAAGTAATATAAACTTTTAGTAAGTAATTTTAGTAATAAAAACACAACATAGAAAATAGTTACATTTTCTCCAGCCATCAAACCCTAGAAAAAACATTTACTGTGTACAAAAGTCTGCAAGTAATGAAGAGGATACAATGGGGCAAAATGTTACAGGTTAACATTATTAGTAATAAACACATGTATGTGATGAAGTGTGTATAATTAAGGAGTGATGAGGAGTGTACCGTCGTATGTGACGTAAGGGATGTGGAAGCCACGTGCACTGTTCACGTCATTAGATTTGAAATTGATCCAGAGGCGCCGGGAACGAGCCGTGAAAGCAATTGGCCGCTCATAAGTCTGACACGTCTCGTACGTGGTTATGGAGGTCACTGACCCTGTGGCCGGGGAGAGTTTAATTAAAAAATATAAAAAAATAGATACTTAATAATCACATACAGTACTGTGCAAAAGTCTTTTTTATTTTGTTATTTCAATCCATCCTTATTTTGAGCCACTTACAGTTCTTCCTCATCACCAGCACATCTCCACAGTCATCCTCAGAAGGAAGGAAGATCTCCGGCACGACAATGAGGATTTTACGCTTACTTGGGGGATTGATGGTCCAGATACAGTCCACATTAGCAGGATAATCTCCTGGGTAGTTTGGAGACTCAATGTAGCCAATATATTCTCCAATTTCACCTCCACATTCCCTGTCTGTACAAACACATACAAAAGATACAGTTAGGGGCTCAACAGCTCAGATTAGTGTTGGAGCTAAACTCCCTGGTGGAGATGATAGCACAGACTCTGCTTACTCTTGCACTGAGAAACACTGGTTGCACCATCAAAGTCTGTGGTGGTATTTCCAGGGCAGGAGATGCAGTAATTCTGTTTGAAGTCTGTTTGATATGTTCCCACAGGACAGCGGATACACCGATGTACAGAGGTGTTGTAATAATGTCCAGGAGGACAAGATACTAAAGAAACAAACAAACATCACATTGTTGGAAAAAACAAAACAGTGAAATAAAGTTCCACAGCCACAGTAAGACCTGAGTTTTGTAACAGAGTGCATGGAAAAATTAGATTTTACATTCTTGCATAGATATTGGTACAGTGTAGATTTTACACACTGTTACAAGTTAAAGAATCAGTGTTGTAAAATAGTAAGCAAAGATTTTATGATGTTATGATTCTGTACATTTTATTACTGTATAGTGGGAATTGTTACATGTTTTTACAAGGCACTTTGTTACATGTCTACATTGTGTTACACAGTAAGTGTAAATATTTTACATAGTGTTACAGGGACTGCAGGACTGCGAATATTTACAAGCAAGTATGGTTATGTAGCTACATTTATATATGCTGCATTGTTACTTACACGGTAAGTGAAGCTGTTGCTTGTCGTTATATTGCTACATACGGTTACATGGTTGGATTAATGATTGTTAATGATTTTTTTACTCACATGGTAAGTGTAATTATTGTTTAATATCTTCATTGTTATGTTGTTACACTAAATGTAGTTATTGTTATATATTGTTGCATCTTATTACATGGCAAGTGTAGATGTAGATATTGTTACGAGGTAAGTATAAATATTGCTGCACGGTACGTGATTTACATGGTAAATGCAGATGTTGCATATTCTTACACTGGAGAGAGATTTGCTAATTATTACGTGATAAATGTAGACATAGGTTTTTGTACATGATTGACATGGTTTGCAACATGTGCTTAAATACAAAGCATATTACAGGCGTGTGGACTATCAAAAATTGTTGCAGTGCTTAAACTGATTTGGGATGTCCGCACTATTTTTGACTGTGCACTGTCATCAGTGGTAGGTTTCTTGCCTATCATGCGGAAGGACCGGGTTCAATTCCCAGCCACTGTATGCAGTGCCGGCCCCGAGCCCGGAAAAATGGGAGGGTTGCAACTTCTTCACTGTCATTACACATGCTGAAAGCTATGGCAACTCAAATACATGTCATTTTCATAGGTGTAGCTTTAAATATGCAACAAACCAAGTTAAGACGGACCTTTGACCTCACAGTCATGGAAGGAGCTGGATCCCTCTCTCTTTGTGTCGAGGCCACCTCCACAAGGGAAGCAGAGTGTTCTTCCATGATCAGGCTGGTATGTGCCTCGAGGGCATGGCTGGCATGGTTTAAATCCATCACTGGAGTAATATCCTGGTGCACATTGACCTTAAATCACAACAGCACAAGGGTAAGCTTGAGCTTTAGCTTAGTTTTAGCTATTTTAAATTATCTATGATTGAATGAACACTAATTAACTATTCAGGCACAGGTCTCGCATTAAGCCTTCATGCTTTTCATAACAGTGGACTGAAAAAGCTGCACACTTATTAACAGTTAATTGGAAACTCTAAGGATATGAATGATAATGCTTGATATTCAGTGGAAAAAATGAACACACCTTAACAGACTCCGTTAAGCTTTTGACTGCTGACGGTTGACCATGCTTACCTGAGCAGGAAGTGATGTTACGAGCACCTGGTGAGCCATTGCGATCTCCTCCAGGGCAAAGGTCACAGGCCAGTTGACCCTCGCGCTCCTGGAAAGTTCCGGGAGGACACTGCACACAGCGCTCCATCTCGCCGTGATAATAAGAACCAGGCAAACATCTGACTGAGAGAGCAGTCAGAAGGGGGAGACATTGAGACTACGACGTCAGTTATATCTCTCGTTATATTATTGCTTTTTTTAGTTTTTAATGCAAAGCTTCTGAAACGGATACATACAGCATACAGTTTCATACTGTCTCCCTGTTTTGACTGCTTAGTGGGTGTATACGTGTGTGTGTCTGTATATATATACATACATCACATCTGACAGCTTTCCTTGCACAGATGACTTTTTTCCTAGTACATACTGTTTCCTTGAAAGCTGTGTATACACACGCCCTGAGTTGCCAGTTTATTAGAAACACCTACCTTGTACATATATTGTAGCCTCTTTGTCATCTGTATATTATGTCCACTAGTTACAGTTATTAATAATACAGCTTCAGGTTGATGCTCTTACCACATCGGCCACTGTCTTTTTCTCTCCCAGGGCCACAGTGTTCCTGTTTGTCAGCAGATTGTGTGACCTTTTGAGCGACTTCGTACTCGAGACCGGCCACACGGATCAGGAACCTCTCCTGGTTGATGGACTTTTTCAGTGCTTTGATGGAAGACTTCATCTTCTGTTCCATTTGTTTCCTCACACAGCTAAGGTCACAGTTTCCTACATGAGCACAATTAGACGAGGGAGAAATTCTGAACCAACACATGACACATTTTTAAATGATATTAGTATATCTGCCTGCGTTTTAGCAAGGTTAAAAAAAATTACTAGCCTGAACAGTAGATGTCGCTATTACATAAGACTTAAAACACGTTAATTCCTGACTGCCCCCTCAGTCTTCTTCTCTGAAAGCTAACAGGTGCACATTAACTTTTCCGAGTGTTGGGTAGACATAGTGGCAGCAAAGAAATGAGACATACTGCATAATTAACCTTTTCAGACGAAAGGGCGTCTTTTAAATTTTCCAGAAACCAGTTGCTGTAATGAATGGGTATGATAAACAAAAGGTTATAACACAGAACTGAATGCTTAGTCCTGAGTGGCAGTAGTGCTGCTGTAAGGCAAATCACAGGTTCATCACAGTAAACCAGTGACATTATAATAAATAAAATGAAAAAAAACCAAAACAAAACAGTTGTTAAAACAATGTGGGACATACTGCAATATTCAATTAGGGCTGGTAACTCCACTTTGTGTCAAACTGCTTCACAACACCATGTTGCTTATTTTTCTATTATTCTTACTTCCTTTGATTGTACACACTTACCGGTAGTGTCTCCAGGCTTTATTTCTGCTTCTAGTTCCAGTGTGATGCGTGTGACCTCTTTGTTAGCCGGGTTACGTGTGTGGCGATTTTTGGTCTTCTTGGAAGACTCGCACTTGAGATTGACGAAGGTGACTTGGCAGTTGTTGCAGAGCTGACCACCTGCATACCACAGACTCATGTTACACACTACAAAGGCAACAAACTAAGCAGCAATTAAATAAGCCATTGTCTATGCAACGCTAGGACTGCAGAAAAAGGACAACTCAGTATTTTGCTACTACATTATACATAGTGATTGTGAAATGTCCTGACTTTGGACCTATGCCTTTTCACCTGGCCCAATCTGCTTGCCTCCATCTTCTACTCGTCCCCTGAGTTTAGGGTGCAAGTGGCATTTGGCATTCTTGATTCGGAATGAGGCCATCTGCTTCACTGGAGAAGCCAAAGTCTCTACAAACAAACCAAAGCAGCATTGGCACAACCAGTCATGTTCGTCACTAAAGAACATCCAATCATGTTATTCACATTTATCCAGTCCAGTCATCCACTTAGGCTCTGTCCATCTATCCATCCATTCATCAATTAACCTATCCGTCATTCTGCTCAACAATGAAGTCATTAATTTATCCATCCGTTAATATCTCAGTCATCCATTCAGCTAGCCACCCACCCAGCATATATTTATCCTTCTTTCTATTCATCCAAACCATCCATCCATCCATCCATCCATCCATCCATCTAATCTTGCTCCTTCAATCTATGCGTCCAGTCCATTCATCCCCCCATCCAGTGATCTTATCAGACTATGCTGTATTGCTCTTACCTATGCAGCTCTGGCTGCTGCTGGAGTTCAGTTTGCTTTGGCTTTTTCCTCGGACACCACAGCTGACTGTGTAACTGTTGTCAGATTCTACAGAGAGGACAAGTCTTGATCTTCAAATTGTTTGTGTATTATAAGGTAAGACATGTCATCCATAGTTGTGATACTACTCAAGCACATCATTGCTCATCTTACTACCATTTTTAAAACAATCTATTTTCCTTATTCCATGCACACAGAAAAACAGACTTGTAAATGTGTTCCTGCATGTACCTGCCAGATAGTGTGCTTTGGATGCACAGGTCAGTGAACAACTCTCCTTTTTGCCTGTCTTGCTGCAAGAGAGTGTTGCTTTTGGTGCCACCAGGCCGGACGGACACTTCACGACCTCTGTGGCAACAAATAATCCACTTAAATCTTAAAATACAAGTTATCATTGTTTTTAAGCATCCAATTTGCTTGGGGCATTTTATAAGGTTTAACCTGACTCAGTTTAGCAAAGGCCATTACCTATTCACCCTTGCCCAAGCTGGACCTTTGGTAATTATTAAAAATGTTTCTTGAAACATCAATAAAGCTGATTAGACAATGTTTCAGTACATTCATATAATGCTGGGATTATGGACATGGTCAGTGATGGCTAGGAGATTCTAAAGAGCTGCTCATCTACTCTGAGTTGTTTCTATAGAAAAGAAAACAGAGATAAAGCCTAACATTGCACTTTCTACAACAACATGGCAAATTGGTGCTTCTAAAACAGTGTTGCCAGCTGGTAATTAAATGTTCATCAAAAGTATGTGCAGTTTTTGAAGTCAGAAATAATAATAATAAAAAAGACATAAACACCACATATATATTTCTAAAATTGACATTTTTGCTGACATATATTTACCCCCCAAGTTATTAACACAACAGCGACCAGCAAAACATTGAAATCTTCACTGTGTACGTGGTGTAATGTGTGTACTGACCAGTAGGTGTGAGTGGTGTTGTACACATACCGATACAGTCCTTCTTATTCCAGTGCAGTTTGTATCCATGTGGGCACGTACACTCGTAGCTGCCCAGTGTGTTCACACAGCCATACTTACAGCTGCCTCGATTTATACTGCACTCATCGATGTCTGAAAATCAAAACGAGGGGAAACTTCATACAACTCTGATATTCTGACTGTATTAATGCTCTTTGCAATGTTGCAAATAATTTAGGAAGCTCTATTATGTAAGTCTGTGGTGCTCAGCAACATTTTCAAAAGTGGAGAGAAAATGGACAATAAATAAAAGGTTCTTTGAAGTTAACAAGTCAGAAAACCTCAGAAAAACTTTTTAAGGCTGAACTGTTCCTTCTGTGCTTGGATTTGTGCCCTCCAGCAGAAGGTTGTGAGCTGCAGAGGTTAAAGCTCCAGTGGTGCCGAGCAGGCTGACCCCTGCTTACTTTCATATGTGAAAAGGGCAGTAATTGCATGCAAAAAGAAAAAAAGCCACTCTGTTCCAATAAAATGGCAAATATATTCTGGAGTAAACACTTGAACATTTCCCCATCAAGACTCGCACTCCTTGTAAACATTAAAACTCTTGTTGATCTGAAACACATTTTAGAGCAAGAACAATGCTAAACCATGTAGCATCAACTCGACCAACTTCATGAACATTTATAACACAGCAGTCAGGAGGCAAAAATATTGTCTAGTTTTGTTCTATTCTAAGACAAATTCTGAGCTCATACACTGGAAGAGATTAAAAGATGGCCAAAAGATGTTTGTCAAGCATTACTGGAAATGTTTGTTAAAAATTTAACAACATAGGTGTACTGGACAAAGATGCCAATGGACAACAGAGATGTACTGGACAGAGTGGTCCATGACAGAGATGTCTAGCGATGGCCAATCTATCCAGTACACCTCTGTTGTCCATTGGCATCTTTGTCCATACACCTCTGCCATTTGTTATTTCTTTATCAACCTGTAGTTGAAATTACACATCTTACATTTGTAACGAGAAGAGGAATGTGTAAGCGAAGCTTTACTGTACACTCTTAAAGAAAAGGATTCTTCAATGGTTCTTTAATTTTTTTTAATTTTTTTAAATTTTTTTATAAATAAGGTTTCGTAGTCTCCAAAAAGAGTTCTACTGGGAACCTCTTTCTGATCAGGACAGTTTCATTAACTGAAGAGGCAAGTGAAGAACCCTTCAGTTTTCTAAGAATGCAGGTTTCATGGAAATATCTGAGACATCTGAGAAACATCTGAGAAAAAGATATGCTATGAGCATTGGCAGCAGGTTCTTAAGCATAATTTGACAGTGTTAGCAATTGTTTTTCCACCTTGACGTGATTGGACTTTCACGGAACCTAGGCCAAAGGTTTGTGTGCTTTCACTGGCTTGCATTTGCTCATCTATGCCTCCAAGCACGTTTTTCCCCCCAAAAAGGAAAAAAGTAAAACCACAATCACTCTCTAAAACACAGCAAACCAGATGGGAGCTGAATAAAAAACAAAGAGAGAAAGAGACAGAGAGAGCCGAGTTTGACTAAGTGGTTTTGAAGTAAAGGCAGACCGAGAAGAAGACATAAAGAGTCTTTAGGCATATCAAAGGCTTTGCTCTTAGTTAAAGCCAGAGAGGAACAGAATAGCAATGAAACTGAATTTCGTTAATGAATAAAGCTCTCGCTTGCTAGGCTGGTCTGGTTTCCCTTTTCTTTGGGCTATTTTCCCCCCTCGCTCTCTCACCCCAGATTCGAACCGTCTCAAGACTAGAACCTTTGACTTTGTGTTTCCTCGTTTGGCCATCTGCATTCAAGGCGCTCATTAATCTCATTGAACAGAGAAGCAGAAAAGAAGGAATAAGAAGAAAAAGAAAAACAACACTTGTTTGATTGACACCTTCATTGACCTTTTGTGTCAACAATTGTTCATGCCCCGAGACCCCCGGAACATGTCTCTTAGGCTGAGGCTGATGCAGATAGGGAACGGGGTGCTTGCGGGAATCATTTATTCTTTTCCTTTACATAGTTAACATTAATTACCTAGAGACACTGAGGCAGACATAGAAGTGATGAAATATGGTAACACTGTATTGTAACATTACAGGTTTACTGTGTCTGGGTTATCTAAATTAAACTCACTCATTTTTGCCTGCTGTGTTGTTCATGAAGAAAAAAGGTTGCATGTAGAAAACATAGGAAATAGGCAGCACAACTATTGAATCAACTAAATGTCAGCGCTTAAAGGGTATAAAATTTACTTGAGGATCATTTCACTGATGCCAACATTTAAGCTACAATTGTGCTCTATTTATGTTTGGCAATTTTCTAGAAAGTTATGGGAAACAATCTGGTTCCATTTACATTTATAAGGCAGGTGTTTTTCCAATCCAGTTCAATCCCATCCTATCCTTTATAATCAAATAATATAATCATCCCATCTATCCCACCTATTCCAATCTAAGCCAATCCTAATCCAATCAACCCATCCAATTTCACCCCATTCCAAGCAAAGAACTGAACTGTTTTTAACAGCTTGGCATTCTAACAGTCTCATAATTTGGAATGACATTTCAGTAATTATAGCAATATTGAATCAGTGGTTAAGGTTTTGGGCTACTGATTGTAAGGTTATGATATCAAACCCCAGCACCGCCAAGCTGCCACTTTTCAGCCCCTTAAGCAATACTCCCAGCTCCAGGTTCTCCATTTCATGACTGACCCTGCACCCTGATCCTATCTTACTGCCAAAAAAAAACAAAAAACCCCACACTGAATGGTACTTATGGTACTTGTGTATGTAACAATGCATGCTGTCTCTGGCACAGAACCATAACCACACCATGTTTTTTTTCCATTTTAGCAGAACACAGTCAACAGATTAGCTGTAAACTCCTGAGTACTAGCACTTACTTCAACTTACATAGAGAACCCATTCCTCTAGAGTTCCATAATGCAGCCTCTTATCTAAAGGCTTGTTAAGGGTGGACAGAAAAGCAGAGAGGGTCATTCATCACACCAGGATCTCCTACCATCTTAACAATGCCTGGGCAGCCCTGTCTCTGTGCCAGGCCACCTCCCTGCCTTCCTGTACCCGCTCTGTAACTGATGAGACTGCCACAGTTTAAATACTTTTAATCCACCCATAAACATGGGTTCCTATCCACCAGCGTCTCGCCTCCCTTCTGCTGAATTGAGGGACGCATTCCTCCTCTTAAGAGTTACATCACCGGTTAGACTGTGGTTAGATGGTTACTTCTGAATGGCATGAACAGGGTGATTTCAGAATTTATATGTTAATGTACAGTCATCTCTGAAAATATTGGAATGACATGGCCAAATTGGAATCGGTAGACTGGAGTTGACACAAATGGTTCCAGAACCAAGATTATTGTGAAGAAAATGATTAAGAGGAATTCATGCAGCAAGACAATGTTTCAGACACAATGGAAAAAAAAGCAGTTTTAGACTGGTCAAGTCAAGCACCATACGTTTAGCTAATTGACCAGGAAAGTGAAAGGAGAAACCCTCTTGAGCTGACTTGACTCTAAAACGAACAAGTGAAAGAAGCACTGGATATGCAAACAAATATAAAGTGTTTTTCTTACCTAGAAATTGGGTGGTCTGCCACCAAAGATACCATTTTCTATTCAAACTAAACCATCACATTATTCTTCCAGCAGTTTATCCTTTTTAACAGCTGCTTTTAGTCTTTCTAATGACATATTATGTACATATATTGCTTGCTGAAGGGGTCCATTAAGTTCTCATTTAATGTGGGAATTTCTGCTAAAAAGATTATCCTGTGGTGTTGTTTGCGTGCCATTTTGGAATTTGGACATGCATGACCATAAGCCTTTAGATTATCACCTACTCTGGTCTCCTCTCGGCAGACCTTCACCAACACCACTTAGCTCAAATACTTGCTCAATGACTTCCTCAATACTAAATTGGCTTATTTTATCATGAAAGACTAAGAAAGTGGTTGAATGACTGTTAAGGTAACTAGAAATGAGACAGCACTTGGTTTGTCTTAGACTTCTGGTCAAGGATGTGTGTGGCATTATAGGGATTCAAACTAACAGTCTCCTAGAGTCTTGGACAGGAGCCTCACTCAGAAGCCTTCCACAATTCATAATTTATTTGGATAACCATGAAACACTTTCCCTGGTATCTTGCCACACCCAAGATGTAGGATCAGCAGGTTTTGCATTGCAGGAATGCATCTCTGCCCTGAAGCAGTCACACTCATCAACATGTCTTTTTGTGGAGATGGCAAAGCACTGACTTGAACAGCTATAACATAGCAATATATATTAGTACTGCTACGGGGTATCCATTTCCTTTTTCTTATTCTGTCACAGTCAGATTCAGACTAGCCCAAAATCATCAAATAATGTCATCATCATAGCAAGAAAAAATCTCTAGCTATAGCTACACTACTCTAAGTTATGGACTGTTGGTTCATGTGTGTTAGAGAAGAGGCTCAAAAGACAGGACATGATATTATGGGATGGGACCAGATGGGATGAGATGGAATGAAATGGGAATGGTTTGATATCTGCCTTATGAAAAAGATTTATGTATTTGTGTTACCTCCACAGTGAGCAACTCCATACAGGACATATCCTTTGTGGCACTGACACTCAAAACTGCCTGGAGAGTTCAAACAGGTGTGGTCACACGCACGGTCAAATGAGCACTCGTCTATGTCTGTTGAGAGAGGAGAGATTTTTAATTTACTTTTAAAACTCAAAATAAAGCATATTTAAATGTTATTCAGGTCAAGGATTAACCCATATGTGAAAACATTTTTAACTGCTTATATTTAAGCCATGTTTAAAATATGAATAAAATAAATAATCAATCAATCTTTATGATTAGAATTTGATATTTGTGTGGGACATAACCCATTAAAAAATTGGCATATGTAAATAATTTGTAAATAATTTCTAGGATTTCCAGATTTACCATCTACAATAAGCCATCAACATGACAGCTCAATTTAATTTTGGCAAACTGTCCATTATGGTAATCTGATTATAACTATTGTATAATCATTTTTAATAGTGCAGTAGAGTGTCTATTTACATTACTCAGTTAAGCCAAATAAGGGGGCACGGTGGCTTAGTGATTAGCACGTTTGCCTCACACCTCCAGGGTTGGGGGTTTGATTCCCGCCTCTGCCGTGTGTGTGTGTGTGTGTGTGTGTGTGTGTGTGTGTGTGTGTGTGTGTGTGGGGGGTTTGCCCGCCCTGTGATGGGTTGGCACTCCGTCCAGGGTGTATCCTGCCATGATGCCTGAGATAGGCACAGGCTCCGAGAATAGATCGGATAAGCGGTAGACAATGAATGAATGAATGAGTTAAGCCAAATAAATGACTTGTTCTTTTTTATCTCAGGAAAACATTTACCTGCTTGGAACATGAATGTGCAGTAAGAATACCTATTTATTTATTTATTTTTTGTCTATGTAATTTAGAGGTTAAGATTTAACCCTAGTGACAGAAAGATTGGCCTGCTACTGGAAGGGAGTTGCTAGTTGCTACTGTGCCACTGAGAAAGAAATGCTTTTAGCCTTCCACTTGACTGTATTCTGCCTTACCTCTAAGTCACTTTGGTGGTTGATGCTATCAAAAGTGGCTGTGCTGATAATTGGTACGGTATCTTTATCCAGGGCTTTACTGTTACTATCATTAGACTTAATCTAATTGGGGGGAGGTCACCTAAATAGACAGCATTTACAGTCAGAAATGATGTTGAATAATTATATAATCAGATAACCCTGATTGTAGGTCAGCTACTGATCTGTTTGTGTTTTCATCATGCTAGATATGATGTTGATTGGATGAAGCTGATGGAAGACTAAAAAGCTGGCAAGTAATAAATTAAGGTAATCTAATTTGGAAGGCCCTGGAAGACCCTTGGGGCAAGTAAAGTAAGCTAATTAAACAATACTTACAGATTAGCCATTCAACATTCTGATGGATTCTGATTAGAATTTGGGAAGGAAAATCTATGGCCCTCAAACATTTTGTCTATACAAGCATTTCTAATCATGTCTGTCCGTTGCAGCATAATTCAGATTTTACAATTAGCGCAACCTATTACCAATTACAGGGTTTTTGATTTATTGAAAGCTCAAATACACAAACTGTTTGAAGTGTGACCCAATAAACCCACTCTTTAACATTAGCAAGCAGTTAGCTTTAGACAACCAACACTATGATATTGAAGTACTTACTAAAGTTTAGTTGATTTTGGACAATTACACATTATACAGATCATTATTACTGCTTTTCAGCATTGTACTGTCTAGACCAAACTGCCTGTGTTATATAACACTCTTTTTCCATTTTTTTCCAGCCCAGATCTCTCAAGCTTCATCAGAAATGTTTTACGAGCTGTTGGCAGATTCATTAAGTGAGCCTAGTCTTTGCTTCCCCCACAGAGACCGGCACGGGTTCAGAAGGACAGCAGGGTACCACTGACAGGTTTCCACACCCATTGGACCCAGCTGCTCACTTTCTGACCCTCAAGATACATCAATCATCTTCAAATACTCCTCCAAAATCCTGTAACCCAGCAAGCCAAATGTTAACTTGATTTCATTGCGTCCAAACCACATTCCATTCCTTTCCAGTGATTTTGTTAATTGTGTGGGTCGTGTCTATGCAACACAGCAATCTCCATAACCTAGTAAAAGTAAAACAACTTTTTGCAAAGATCTTGCATCGTTATGAAGGGCCTCTTGTTTTGGGAAAGGGAGAGTGGAAAAATGTTGGTGTATGCGGGGTAGGTGGTAGTAGACCTGTGTACGTGCTAGCTAGCATAGGGACATTTGAGAAGATAGATACGAGATTTGGCACCAAACTGAGTGGGTCCTAGGAATCTATCATCATCAAGAGCAAGGGACATAGGGTGAGGACGAAAGATACTGCAGAAAAAGAATTTCCTTATGGTACCTTAGCGGCCATGATGCTACCTCTGTTAGCTGCTAATTCTAGCCACTGCCAATGTGAAACAATAGCCATTTGAGGGGAAAAAAAGCTAACAACTAGTCTGTTTACAGAACAGAGATATGGGCATTATCTGCCTCTCTTAAAGGATACAAGAGCACGATCAGATAAAGGGCAAGTCTGAATGGTCTGCTAAGGACAGTGTGGGGGAGGTTTAGCAATGGCTAAGGAATGTGTCCAGATCATCTGTAAGGTGGCGAAGGACAAGCCCCATCCTGATTGATTGAAGCTGAGGGCTGATGATGGCCAGGAAATCAGGGGGACGGTCAACAGATAAACCAGATAAAGCAAAAAATTCTGTTTACATGTTCCACCCGGAGCATTTAGAGTGCATTCAGTGCTCAAAAGCAGTCTCTGTTTAGGCTGAGGCATTCACCCTACTCTCAGAGGATTAGCAAAAGGTCAAGTGTGTGACACAGAGTTAAGGTAGCACTTGTAAGGAAAGAATGAACTTTCTACAAGTACTTGACTGGAACACCTTTCTCCTCTTCCTCCAGTATAAATCTTGGTTTATAGCAGTGTTAATCCAAGTAAAATAGTTAGCCACATTAGCAAAACTCTTACTGTACAAGTTGGTTGCTAGTTATGAGGTTACTTAGAATTTACAGAATGCCCTCAAAAATTCTTCAAGGGATCTTAGCATCCTGATGAAGTTTATAATTGGAAGCATCTCTAATAGAATTCCCCCACAGGTCAAACCAAATCTATGCTAAGATTTATCATTTTCTGTGCATAAACCTTTAGACATGGTGACTTACAAGTGCCAGTGATCCTCAGACCTTTATTTGTAAAATAAGCTTCACTCTCTGTAATTTACATTTTTAAGTTCATTTGATGTTAAATGGTTCTATCTTTCTGAGTGATCTCTGCTTATAACCGTCAGAAAGAAACAAATGATAAATGAAAGAAACTCCATCAAAAAGTCTCTTCATGATGAGGCACCAGAGCAACTTTAACATGCCTTGGTTTTGATTCTGTGTAAATGTACTAGAAGAGATGAGCTCCATTCTTCCAAAACTTATTCCCTAAGTTGGCTTTTTGATGATGGTAGTGGTGAGCACTGTCAAACACCTGTGGCAAATTTTGAAACACTGTTGAATAAGTTAGATCTGATGACTCTGAAGGCTATATCATCACTGATCACAATTTAAAAATTTGCATCTACAGTCTATGTAAATCGTTGTTCCCTTTAGATGGAGAGGGAGTCATCCTGGAAGAGACCATGACTATCTAGATAGAATTGTTCTGTCATAGAATAAAAGGTGTTGTACTGACTTGAAGTTATGTTCCCATACAAGTGGACCAGAGAAGTGAACCCAAACCAGAAAAAAAAAAAAAAAAACTGCCTACAGCAGAACCACCAGGTCATTTCCTTTAATTTGTCAGCCTTCTGTAGTTTTTATTGGTTACCCCGAGGGAAAACCAAAGAACCTTTCATGGAGCTTTTATTAAGATACCTGATACAAATATAGGCCTAATAAAATCAGGGCCAGATGAATTGAATTAGGTGTGTGAGAGCAGTGAAATCACCAGCAGTGTGGCACTGTAGATAAAAACCACTGAACTAAATGATTTGTTTGACCTCTCACCTTAAGGTGCACATAAGATGCATTGTGTGGAGAACAGGATAAAGATAAGAGTTCTTCCCTGATAGCCTACTCCTACCTCTTCCCTATGATAACAACAGCATACAAAACTTCACTGCACACCCCCAGTCCTGAGACCCCATTCCAAACACTTACACACTGCCATCCCATAGCATAAGTTACATCTGCTTAATTGATTCTTGCAATATCCTTACTCAGTACATTTATACAAGACCAGTTTAGCTACTTTTATTAAAATCAATCAGAATATTGATCAGGTTTATGTATGTGACTGAAGGGTTCATATATAGATCCATATATGATCCATAATGGTTTTAGCATGCCAAAAATGTCCTACTTGAATCCTGTTTATAAAGGGCTGTACATAAAATTGGTTATTTCAGGGTTCTCTAAAAAACACTTTTGGGGGAAAAAAGGTACTGAACTGTACCTTTCCAAGTCTCTGGGGTGGTACCATTATCTTGTGTACCTTTAATATGTACCTTTTACCTGGAAACATGGGTAAGATTCAAGGTGCAAAATTGGACTGTAATTGCCTTTTACAATAAATGCATCTAAGAATATATGCATCCCTCTGGGTACAAGACATATACTAAAGGTGTATGCTTAAGGAAACACCCATTGACAGGGAAAGATACAGTTTAATACCCTTATTTATCTGAGATTGCTTTCTGGGATGGCTTTTATAGATTTTATATATAATCTTTTCAGGAAACAAGACTCAATTAGAACATATTTAGAACAAGACTACCATTATGAATCCAAAGAGCCCCTGCTGAACCCTTTTTTTCTAAATAATACCCTGTTCCATTTGAAGAAAAACTGTTGGTCTCAGATAAGTATAATAAGGTAATATCCATCAGCTTGGTTAAAGTGCTGACAATGTTCCCACACTCTCACCCATGGCCTAGTGGGGAGTGGGGAAAGAAAACCACAGGTCATGGAGCAAAGTCTGGGTGGAGTACAGATGCTGGGTCTAAATGATAGGTCTGATATGGGGAAAAGGATGTCGGGGTTTTGCAGTCACCACTTCTGGAGATCATAAACACATAGGCACAAATGACTGTAAATAAAGTAAGCCAACTTTCAATCAGAGACTGCAATGTCTGGTGAAATTAATTCTCTTAAATCTTCCACAATGTCACCAAGTTCTGTCCAAAATGATATACAAGATGACAGGAAGGGAAAACAGGAAGAGTTTGTGGTGACTTTTCTCTCCAGTTTGAAAGGAATACTCCACACAGCAGTTAGATGGTTGGATTTTAAAGAAGCGTGTGGTTGGTGTGATTGGCAGCTTGGTTTTAGATAAATTACACTCTGTACGATGGCATCAGTGCTAACACGCAACTTTTAAACTGATGTTTGAAAACTTAACAAAAATCTATGCCACGATATACAAGTAGTATTCCAGCAAAGGCAAACAAGGAAATCGAACAACGAAGAAAAGGAAGAAAGAGAGAATGGGTAAAAGAAAACAGAGAAATAACACAGCTTAGAACTCCAAGCCTGAGAATACCAAAGTTCTTGATTATCTCAATATGCTTCCTGATGACCATACAAAAGGACAAAACTAAAGGCAAAACATGTCCTCTGTTCTGTTCTGTTCTGTTCTTCTCTTTTGCATATTCGTTCATTTCACTCTGAAGCCTTTCTGTTTGCTTTTTGCTCTCCTGAGGCCTCCAGATGTGTGTGCTGGGGGAGGTGAAGAAGATTGCTTGCTCTAATTCCCAACACCTGCAGCTCAGCTCGGCTCAGCATGGCCCAGCATGATCCTCTGTTTGCTCAGTGGCTGAGTTCCTGCTCTCCTACTGAGCATTTATTCCATCACTCTCATGGCGCCAAGCCAGCGAAAGATTTTCACTTCTGAAGTACCTCAATTTGTATATATGGCAGGAGGAATGGGGCAGTGGAGTGTGCTGACTACGCCACGAACTCTGGTCTAATTACTGATGTGTGAGATGAACTGGGTAACGTGATGCTTTGTATAGCCACACAGGCTAGGCTTAACAAATACCAAGGACAACTTTACGGTGACATTGGAGAGGATGTAGGAGAGGACCCTGACCCCACGTTCATACTAGTTGCTTGTATTTTGTCTCTTTTTGGTGTCTAGGAACTGTTGCTACAGTAAACTTTTTAATAGTCATTACAGTAGCTATGTGAAAATTAGTTGTTTGATTTATGTGACTTTGCTTGGTTTAATACTAGCTTTGTTAGTGGTTGAGCAAAACCTACTCTCATCAGAAGCACAATCTCTGCTACTTCCTTTGAACCTTATATATATACTGTATACACTTATACGTCTTGACAGGATAAAATGAAGCCATGATTATTAAGCTTTTCTTTCATTTTTAGCATCACACAGTAACCGTGGGTAGGAACTAAAGTTGAGAATGGGGAAGTGAAGAACGATTAGACCACATGCGCAGTAAGATTGGTACAAAGATTCATCCAAGCCAATCATTTGGATTCCTTACTATGTCAGACCTAATTTGTACAGAATTCTCACTGAAAGTGCAGCTCTTTGTTGTGCATGTATATAGAACAGGAATAGTCACCTGCTGCTTTGTAGCTTGCAAAAACTACCAGAATTCCACAGCAAAGTATGTGGTACCTTGACAGGTCCTCTCATTGGTGAGCAGCTTGTATCCCTTCCTGCAGCTACACTCGAAGCTTCCCACAGTGTTCCGGCAAATCTGATCACAGCTGCCGTTACTCATGCGGCACTCGTCGATATCTGGAATGGAAAAGATTCAAAACCATTGAAAATGTGAAGGATAAAAGCAACACAGAAAACAGTGAAAAAGAAAAAAAACTTCTAGAAATTTTAAGAAAGAGATGGAGATACATATGATCACTCCAGTGGAAGTTTTTTAATCTTCTATATCCTTCTGACAAATTGAAAAACTGGTTAAAAATAATGGTTGGATGAATAACAAAGGATTTAACAGCATAGTCAGCTGTACACTCTTGATTTAGGACACTACTGACATTTTGTAAAAATGAACTGATGGTATAATTACAGTGTAATTCTAGTCATAAGGATTAGTTTCTTAGAAGTTCACCAACACGTCTGAGGAAAATTAATATATTAATATATAATTAATATATTCTGGAAGATCATCTTGTTTCCACTGTCACCAAGTCTTTACATTGTCTGTATAAAAGACATCTTTGCATAAATTACCACCTAAATGTAAGTCTTTCTGTGTCTATGTCTTCCAGTTGCTTAGCAACACTGATACCACAACTATCTGAAAAGGACATGATATCATGTTCAGATTAAAATGAGATACCGATACCACAATCTTCTCTTTTTTTTTGAACACGCAGTGTAACTTTCTTTGATTTGAATCTGCCACATGACCACCAGTGCCAGCGTTCTGGAACATTTCAGAACCGGACGAACGTTTTAATACCAGCAGGCGCCTGAAGGTTTGCGGTTCATCTGGAATAAGCATTCTTGCAAAGAAGAGATCGATATATCATCTGCCTCTTCTGATTGCCTTTGAATCTGCAAAGATGGCTCTGATTAAGAGTAAATGATCTCTCTAAATGAGGCGTCCATCTCTGAAAAGAATTGTCATCATCTGGACAAAATAAGTTCCTTTCTGTCCCTCAGGCATGTAGAGGAGCTCCTGCCTTGTTCTGCCAGCGATTTGTTTCCATTTGTTTTTCTTAAACCATGTTTTTAAAAAATGACATGCGACCATGTTGCGTGCATTTGTGTGTGTGTGTGTGTGTGTGTGTGTGTGTGTGTGTGTGTATTACCTTTGCAGGTCTTGCGGTCAGGCTGGAGAGTGAATCCGACTGGACAGCTGCAACGCACCCCTGTTAGAGCATCATGACATGTGCTGTCACATCCTCCATTATTCACTGCACACGTCTCTGAACACACACACATATAACAGTTAGATTTGTTACAAAAAAGCTTTATAAATACTAATAATGACATTACAAATTTCCCTAGGTGAAGCAAGGAAAAATCCACCCCTTAAATGCACTAAATATACTTATACTGACAGATTTGAGGCCTAACAGTGATTCTGTTGTTAAATTGTTGGTTGGTGGTGTATTTACATCATCATCAGACGTTGTGTGTTGTGCTGATGTCATGGGAGAACAGTGTTATTGCTAGCTACAGATACAATGGTATTTAATAGGAGAACAAAGTCAAGTGTTTCTCATAGCTCCAAAAAGCTACAAAGTAAAACTTCTATTCTCATTTGCCATATTAAAAAGAAATCCAGCATAATACAAGCAGTGGAGATGCTGATGAAACAGTAGAGTCACAGCAGAGATCTCCACGATGGTGGTGATGCTGGGGTCAGTCGAAGTTTTGGATTTGTTTTGAATAAAGTGTACAGATTTATGAGACAAGAGAGCTGGACAGGTTAACGGACTAAAATGCCGTTGCGTTGCTCTCTGTAGGTACAGATGCATCCCACTACCACTATCACCTGGTACTCAAACAGCAGTCTGGATACTGCAGGAATCCGGTAGCCAAAGAGAAAATAAACCATGATGGAAGAATTAAGCTAAAGCCAAGTCAACTTAGAATTCATGATAAAGTACATCCTGAATGCTGGTGAAGATCAAATGTTAAATATAAAGATTAATATGCAAGTGAATTTATTTCTTTAAGGTTTGCTTTTAATAAGGAGAAAGTCGACTTCAGGTCCAGAAAGAGCTGAAAGCAAGCAGGACCCTAAAGCCTGCCTTTTAGCTTTTGCCTCAATTGTAAAACACGTAGCTGAAAGTGATTCCTAAATGTAACAAAACTGTAACACTCACTGATTAGAAGTAATAGCAACACCATGTGGATGGACTTTTTGTCCTCGAAGTGGATTAATTTCTCTTTTGACTGCAACACTATCTATTTAAAACAACTCCTAATGGAGAGGTTTCAAGAAAATCAGAATCACCATCAACCTGAACATGTGGCCAGCGTGGGGTGAAGACCTGTTCAGCTTCCTCAGAAGCTGAAACTATCCAGATGGAAAGAAAAGACACCTCATTGGATCACAGTATGTTGCCAAAGGCACTGTGTTTTTATGATTAAAACATGATTAAATCCAAATGACTAAATAAATCCTCTATACAGTTGATTTCTCCTCTGTGAGGTTTAAACTATATCCGACCAGAGAACTCCTTTTTCTCAGAAAACTTATCTGCAGTTAAAAATGTGGATTATAGCACAAATACACTGCCATTAATATTATCATGAATAATGGAAAGTGTACATTGCTTTCAAATCGGATTTTGGTTAGATGAATCAAAGTGGCCCAAACATGACCCCTTCTCTTCCTGGTCTTTCCATTAGCTGGTATTCTTGCTGTAATTTTGTGTATTAAACTAGACACCACATGATCACAATGCGATCACTGCCAAGCCAATCACAACAAAGATGAGAGAGGATGAAAAAGGAGGAGACCTTTCGCCAGAATCAGCTTCTTATGTAATGACTCTTTAATGGTATCCTTTCTATACAGTGAATAAAAGTGACATTTTAGCAACAGAAACTGAATTCAGATGAACAGAAGAACCAGAAGATGCAGTAATACAAATGTTGGCTGCACTGAACTTACTAAAGGGCTTTAAAATTTTATGCAGCAATAAAAAGATAATAAATTTGCCCCATGGCTATTTTTAATTTCGACTTCACACAAAAATATGACAGAAAAACCTTCATAGGTTTCAGTTCATATCACATTTCTGTTTGTTCATGCTGTAAAAGAATGTGCTGCTATGGTTATTGAGAAATAATACTTTTCTCCAGGCTGAGAAATGAAACAGCACAATATTCCATTTGACACCAATAACACAGCATCAACGAAATGGAATATTCTGGAAACCAAAACAGAAAAACAAACGGGAATTTACAGGGGGAACAAATGGGACCGAAATCATCAGAAATTTTTTCCATTCTGCTCATTTGAATATTATTTAACTCTCAAATGGCTTTGGATCAACAACACATCCCATGTAATTTCAACCGATGTGTCTATTTTTTCCATCATTCTATACACATCTGACCTCATTTATCTTTTTTTTTTTTTTTGGTAAATTTATGTGAAAACGCTTGCATAACCCAAACCGAAGTTTGGGAAATTTTCTTGTGTGCATGTTGATCAGCCATAAAGTGCAGAGCAGATTCCTGACACAGCTCACGTGCATATAGTGACACCCACAAAACTCCAGACATGTTCAGAGCACACAAGGCTGGGAGCACCAGATGAAGAAGGTGTCAGAAGAAGGTAAAGAGTGGACTTGAGGTGAATCAAGGTGAATAATGAGAGGAAAGGAAGAAGTGTCTGCTAAATGCTGAACACATAATAAAAACAAGCAATTTAAAGATGACTATTTAAAAGACCAGTAATTCATTATATCCGTCCAGGGTGTATCCTGCCTTGATGTCCGATGACGCCTGAGATAGGCACAGGCTCCCCATGACCCGATGATAGATCGGATAAGCGGTACAGACAATGGAAAAAAATTTCCACAGACTCATGATTTCTGAATTCAAGAATTTTCACGAATGCTACATTTCTTCCATAAATATGAACACATCCATCCAACTTCATTAATGATTCTCACTGCATGTGTTCTTAACAACAAACCTCACACTGCTAAAGTCTGCATTAGACAGAGAAATGTTAGATGTTTATCATTACACTGTTCCCTGAGGAGGAGAAAAAGCTCAGGTATCCATAACAGAAACTTTATCCAGCTAGCAGGTCTTAGTTAGTAATCTGCAAACTGTAATTTCTGATAAATTGTAATTATAAATTTGGAAGCATAAAATGCTGGTGTTGGATATCTGCTCAGAGAACAGCATAATTTAACACAGCAAATATAACCAATAAACAACAAAAACATAGTTCCATTTGTTTCCTTATTGAGCTGCAAATCTCACATGATAACACATGATGAGCACAGTACCAGATTAAACTGGTGCTAGAAGATCTTGTGGATTAAAGATTTTTTTTGGCCTGACTGTCCTACATTTGTAAATATGTGGAAATGTTGGATATTTATGCTGCAACTCATTAAGCTGCTGATTTAGCAACCTTCTAAAGACATGAGAAAGCAAATGTTTTTCTTAAATGATAAACTCTGAGTCAGAGAGCGAGAGATAGATAGATAGCGAGAGAGAGAGAGAGAGAGAGAGAGAGAGAGAGAGAGAGAGAGAGAGAGAAGAGAGAGAAGGAAGCTGGCAATCTGGAGCAGAATAAAGAGAGTGCTGCTGGTGGGTGCCATTGTATTCCTCAAAAATGCTTAGCAAGCCAGTAACTGCCTCAGACTTTAATAATCAATTGGGCGAAGCACAACAAAATATTTACAGTATGTCAATTAGTTCTCTGGCATAGACGAGCGTGTAACTTTTTATCAGACTTACAGTTGCATAACCACATCTCTGAGTGAGAAAAACCCAAATGACGATTAACGCATTCTGTGGGGCTTCAGTTTAGAGGAAACTGATGAACATTCCAGGAAAAACTACTTAGATGGACTGATAAAGTTTAAACAAATATTAGATATCATGTTTATCCTTGTTATAAACCAGGAACGAGACCTCTGTCTGTTTACATTTAGTCATTTATTTACTTCCTCTGTTGGTCCTCCATTAACTTCGGACCTCTTGCTTTTGGTCTTCAGTGCAATTGGTGGAAAAAAGCCACTTGGGTGTTTATAGAACCAGAAATTTGACTGGATTCCCTAGCATTTTGACACTCTTTGCTAATTATCTAGTAATCCCTAATGCTTACTAAAGAGAACTGAGTAAAAAGATCTCAATGTAAGACCTACTGATGAAAACAATCGCAGTCGTAAGGCTAGAAAAACACTAATCCGACAAAACACTGGTCCAGCAGCGTGTTTAGACATGCTACCTTCATACGACGCTCCAATCATCATGACAGCATGACTCATACGACCGATCAGGCATAACATTATGAGTAGTGACAGGTGAAGTGAATAACACTGATTATCTCCTCATCATGGCACCTGTTAGTGGGTGGGATATATTAGGCAGCAAGTGAACATTTTGTCCTCAAAGTTGATGTGTTAGAAGCAGGAAAAATGGGCAAGCGTAAGGATTTGAGCGAGTTTAACAAGAGCCAAATTGTGATGGCTAGATGACTGGATCAGAGCATCTCCAAAACTGCAGTTCTTGTGGGGTGGCAGTTTCTATCAAAAGTAGTCAAAGGAAGGAACAGTGGTGAACCAGCGACAGGGTCATGGGCAGCCAAGGCTCACTGATGCACGTGGGGAGTGAAGGCTGGACACTGTGGGCCAATCCAAAGTACGAGCTACTGTTGCTCAAATTACTGGAGAAGTTAATGCTGGTTCTGATAGAAAGTTGTCAGAAAACACAGTGAATGACGGGTCAGGGCTGTTTTGGCAACAAAAGGGTGACTAACACAATATTAGGCAGGTGGTCATAATGTTATGCCGGGTCAGTATAAATGTAGATTAGAGATCTCAGAGAGACAACAGACAAAGAAAGGCTGTGTGATGATTTTTTATTTTTTTTTGTGAATTTGCTAAAGGAAAAACTTGGGAAAAAAAAAAAACACCAAAAGAAAACCAAGATTCAAGCTCCATGATAGTTAGCATTCCTGAGATTTTTTGCCATCTACGGATATATCTCTTTACTGAAACTAAAACAAGGCCAAGACCAACTGCCTAGCCTAAAGCAACAAATATGTAGAAAAAAAGAAATAAAAAGGGTATAATGGTTTATAGAAACTTCTCCTTTAGTTCATGTTTGCTGTGCCAGAATCCATATAAAATCAGAGCCTCTTAGTGTTTGTCTAAATTACCATTAAGATTGGAAACGTTGGAAAAGTGGTGAACGAAACTCCACTGAGCCTGGCTCCACCTCAGGAATTCACTCACAGTTCCAGAAAGTTGGCACTAACCCTTAATGAATCTCTCAAAACAAGTCCAGAACATGCATCCTGAGGTAAAGCTATTTGGTAAATATGACAAGCCCTTGGCACGAGGCTTAAAGAGGTGCGACGCGATCCGACAGCCTGCACTAAGCCTGCTGTGATGATAAAAGGCTGCTGTGCAAACATACTTGTTCTTTTTGAAAGTGGCAAAAGTCTTCTGAATGATGGAAAAGAAGAAGGACGAGATGACAGAAACATGCTGATGTTCTTAAGGTCTTCATCTTAAGGTCTGAGTGAGGAAATATGAGGAGCCATGCCAGCAAACAAGCAGTGGAAGAAGCAACATGCTAACGCTGAGTCCAGCACAAACAATGTCTTCAATGAGATTAATCAAAAGTACAGAAAAAGCCACCCTGAAACACATTAAATATGTTTATAGTGAAGTGATTTTGGTGATATTTTGGTTGGTGGTTTGGTGCTATACTGAATATACATTATTCTTCTTAGATGTAGCAGAAGGACACATTTATTGAGAAACATTTTAGTGATGTTCAACTTTATATTAATATGAAGACATCAGTGTAAACGCTGGACTGAAATTCCCAGAATGCAATGCAGCTACACAACTCATCTTGGCTAGATAGAGATCTATGTGATGACAAGTGTGATGCCATTGCAGTGAGGGATAAAGAGGTGAGAAATCTGGACAAACTAAAGGACTAGAGTGCCACTGCATTGCTCTCTTTAAGCTAGAGCTGAAGCTAAAGCTTGGGCTAAATCCCACTGCACCACTATCAGCAGTCATTGTCAGACTGTATTGTGGGTAATGTAGGGAAAGGATAATGAAGTAAAGGGTGATAATTGATCTCAGTGAAAGATTTGAGAATTTAAATCAACATTACTGAAAATCCCTTGTTAATCGTAATATGCAAATTATTCAGGGTGGAGTTTTCCTTTAAGGTGTGTCTATAAAATCCATTATTAATTTTTGCTTTTATTTCCATTGCTGGAATTGTGATCAGCAGAAGAACAGGAACATGTCATGGCCTTGATCACTGATGCAGTGACTCGTTCTGTAGGGTGAAGGCAGCCATGTTTGTTCTCAAAGTAATATTTTGAAAGTGGAAAGAAGATGAGCTCTCATGCAGGGTTAGGCTTGAACCGATTGAGACAGAAGTTGTGGTCCACTCTGAAGTGATCATGACTATCGCTTGTATGGCCACATCCACCTGCTGAGACCATGCTTTAGATCCTAATAACTGTTAAAAAGTTAGACTCATTAGTTAAATGGGTACAATCGTATTTCGGCTATTTATTGGAGTCATGATTTTTGAGCACTGAGCAGAAAAGGGATGATTTGTATCATTTTTCACTTCCAGTTATAAAACCTTTGAAGCAAAGCCTTGATTGTTTTTTTTAATAATGATCATGCAGAAGAGCCACTGGATGTTTTTCAACGCTGCTCTTTGAAAGGATTCTACAACGCTGCCATGTACGTCACTTCAGAGTGGACTGTCCTGAGAATATACCAACTGAAGTACATACTGCCACTCGCAAGGGTTTTTTTACTCCATGTACTGAAAGGAAGTATCCTAAATTGGTAAAGTTGCACCTGGAGATGTGCAGGTAAGTTAATAAGCACACTGCCGCTAGTTAGTTAGAGTTCCAGCATCACCAATAGGAGTAAAGCCGAATAGAATTGGAACTAAAGAGACATATTTACAGATATTTACCATTGGGTAACAGCTGTGGCTGATGTTGCGGTTGCTGGATACTCCTTTCCTCTGCACATACACACACAGACATACACAGATCGTAAAGAAAAACATGGATTTAGTGCTTCACCCATATACCAAAGTGTGAGGAGACATTTATTATTGTGACTCTACAGGACTCTAACCAAACCTCTTTGGTTTCTCTGAAGCTGTAACCCATCTAGCTTGACGTATTCCAATTCTTACCCGCTCTTTTAGACCTGTAATTCAGTACCTTCATTTCATTGCATTTTATTTCATTGAGACTGTTTACAATAATGACCTGACTCGTTTACAATCTGAATCACTGACCTGATTAACCTGCTCAAAATTACAGCATCACCCTAATGATAGCAATAAAGGGCCTTGAGGTTGCATTTGTTACAGTCGGGAGCAAATGATTTACAGGCGGCCGTGAGTCAGACTTGTGTTAGCTAGAGCTGCACTTACGAAAGCAATCATGCAGTTATCATGCGACATTTAAAGCAAGCCTCCAAGCAAGAGCAGGCCTCACACAGTGTGCTTAGCACAAAAAAAGCAGCAGGGTGAGGAAAACCACCACATGGCAAATTAGTCATCCGTTAAAACTTTAACACTGTGATAGTGAAAAAATGATTTCATGAATCATGAACTAAAATGCGGGGCATGGTGGCTTGCACGTTTGCCTCACACCTCCAGGGTTGGGGGTTCAATTCCCGCCTCCGCCGTGTGTGTGGAGTTTGCATGTTCTCCCCGTGCCTTGGGGTTTCCTCCCCCGATCCAAAGACATGTATTGTAGGTTGATTGGCATCTCTAAATTGTCCGTAGTGTGTGATTGCGTGAGTGAATGACAGTGTGTGTGTGTGCCCTGCGATGGGTTGGCACTCCATCCAGGGTGTATCCTGCCTTGATGCCCAATGGCGCCTGAGATAGGCACAGCGGTAGACAATGAATGAATGAACTAAAATGCTAACCAGTTGCAGAATTTGTGGCGCTAGCAAGAGTGCTAGCAAAAAACGAACTGGCAACGAGTGGCTTTTTTAATTCTTAACTCACTAAGCAGTTCCCTGAACAGTTAACTGAAGTGAAACTAGACCTTGATGAAATGTTTAAAGTAAAAAGTTCATTTCATTACAAAACAAATCTTGGAGGTCATTGAAGATTTTGACATTAATTATTATTATTAAAGATTATTTTTTTAATATCTCATAGTAGAATTTTGCTTTGAGATCACATGCTAAACAAAAACCATGAGCAAATTTTCATAAAGACGGAAACAGGGAAATATCAGCAACTGATCGGCTGGTAAACATCTTGTGTTTGGCTAACGACAATTTCCAGCATATCTTCTCACCAGAAGCTTTACAGAAATAAAGAGTGTGGTTAACACGTCTATTCTTGCTACACTTTGTGAGTCATTTGTGCTGGTTTTCAGTGATCAGAACACTGTGTGACACCCAGGGGGCACCCAGACATGCAGCTAGCAGCTTCAGCTTTAGCTACGACAAGCAGGTTTAGCAATGAACACCATCCTGAGGCTTGTCAAACATTCAAGTAGATTCTATCATTGCAGATTTACATGCAGATGTCTGAGGGTTGGATAGAATCACGGAACATTGTACTCGATTTAATTTAGGGTTTTGTGTCAACCTGCAGGCTGGACAATGTCACTCTATGACTAGTTTTCCCGTCAGTTTACTGTTTCCAAATTTCGTGTTCATTTTACGGAAATGAATTCGCAAACCCACGGCATGAAGAACGAAGCAGTCGACTTCATAGAAAACCGTTCTGCAGGATTTCTCATTTGTCTGGGCTCACGGAAGGAAAATGTTTTCCTGCTGTTGTAATTGTTTTCCGATTCTGTCTCGGTGGATTAAACGGTAATCTGTTAGTGTGAGTGATTGTGTGGACATGTTTTTACACACGTTTCTAAGAATCTGCTTCGAGATTCAGTTGGAAACTGTGCTCTGTAAGGACTACAAGGTGGGAGGAGGCAGGCTGATATTGACCACTGTTGGAAGATAGAAGGACGAGAACAGAGGAGGAGGAGAGATGGCTAGAGAAGAATAAAGGATCAAACATGACATTCAAAATGTTTATGGTAATGAATCCAAGACCTTTTACATTTTGGTGTCATTTGTATTGCAAAGTGAACCGTACTCTAATGACCTGTTCTGAATTTGGTTGCCATATTTTTAGAATCTTGCCAGAATCTGCTCATGATTTTTTAAACAAATCTATCAGGAAATGTGTCCTATAAGAACAACAAAGCTGTTTAAATAAGACATGCTTATAAAACCACTGCTGATAGAACAACAGGTACCAAGTGTATTAGTCTCATTTTTATTCAATTTTCTCCCAATTCCCAACCACTCAAGAACTGTCCTGTATTATACAACAGCAACCAACTGAGCCACTGCATCTTTTCAAACAGCTACTCATATGATGAAACATGGCAGCATAACACACTCGGAGGAAATCGATAACGGTCCTTCATACACGATCTCACAGATTGCTAGTGTTGCTGTGATAGACAGAGGAGAGAAAGAGAGACTAATGCCATCCCTCTCATCCAAAAGAGCACTGGCCAATTTTGCTCTCTTGGACTCATGGCTATGGAAGGTCACTCGGAAGCCCACAGAAATGACTTTTTTCCCCAGAGAGTACAGGATAGCAGTCTTCAGTAGCTTTGAGTGGAAACATTCCCACTGACTGTAATGAAAAACATTTGAAGGTATTGATTGTTTGTCTGCTTTATGTCTTTTTATGCCGAATAAAATGCATTAGATTCTAAGGCTTCTTCCTTACTCTTCAAGTTGGTAAAACTAGTCTTGCACGGAATATTTCACCACCCAACAGAGACCCCAGAGAACTCAGACTACTTCCATGAAAACTTGCCTTCAATTCTACTTGACCAGGGTATGGATGGATCTGGGTACAGATTAGCAATTGGACTGTGGCATACCACACTGTCTGGTGGAAAAGTGCTATGGAAACCTCTGTTCCACAAAGTAATTGAAAATTCATAGTGATTTTATGAACTGAGATAGATTTAGGATGTGGTCTCATCAAAAATCCATCAAGTTAAATCATTTTTAAGCCAACAGAAACACTGCTCGTCTGACTGACTAACTCAGATATATAACGAACAAATAAAATTAGTGACCACATAGTGGAAACACCGTACCGAGAGACTGATTTGCGGACAGATAGATGGACTGACTGAAACGGCTGGTGAACAAAACGACAGTAATACAAGCTGACTGACAGAAATACTGTCCGACCCTTTCCAAACCCGCAAACAGCTGACCAGCAAAACAGATTTAGTGTCTGCCATCTTTATAGTGATTGAGGTTACATTTATAGAACACAATAAAATGTTTTCCAGATCTTTAAAAATCATTCTTCCGAGTATCTTTCCCCCTCTGACGCTGTCTCGCTGTCACTCCCAGACTCAGAGTGGAATCATTAATAGGTTTTGCTTTTTTAATTTTGTTTTTCTAGCTAAGGGATTCCTGCGAAGGCTGAGCGACCCTTCTGGCCTCGCTGTTGTCTCATTTGTGGAGTGACTGAAGGCTTGTATGAGCACAGGGACTAATCGCAGGGTGCCTGGCTCGATCCATTCAGAAACCGAGAGAAGGGAAAAGGAAGAGGCCAGCCAAACCACTGTTCAATCAAGTAGAGCTATAAAATACTATATAAATGTATGAGTGTATTATTTCGCTGCTTTCAGATTATATGTGCCAATCAAAAACTGGTTAGGAAGTACACAGGAATGCTGTATTTGGTTAAAGATGTGACTGGATCAAAATTTCACCATCCTGAAGAAAGTGAATGTTTTCAGTGCAGCATGTTAAGCAAACTAGACTTAAAAAAAACCCAACACCAGGTATATTTGTATAAACAGTAAACTTGGATTGAAATACCAGAGTGTCCAAAGCTTTGTTCAGTCCCTGGGTTTTATAAATCCATTACCAAGCAGTGATTTTGTCTTGGCCTCTATTATTGCATATTACCAGCATCAGGAATAAAAAAGGAGAAAGGCAATGAAAAGTCAGGAGGAAGCAAATCAAACAAGCAAGATTGAGTAGAAAAGCCTCATGCTGGGTGACTGCTGTACCGGGTTAGAGCAAGCAGAGGCATGGCTCCTGCACTGGCTGAGTTTCTGTGCATATGTCTGACATACTATTATGTACATTTAACTCAAATCTGTAGTCAGCCTTTATTTTATGACTCCCTGGATTCCAGTAAATTATTTTTTGTGACTAGACTAATGGTAACTGGAATGTATGGATTGAAATGGAGCATTACAATAGGACAATGAGCACATTGTGGAACACAAAATGGCTTTGCAAAACACCCCATCGCTCATCAGGTACCCAAGGTCACTAAGACACAGACTGAACCCAGTCAAAGGGTCATGCATATAAGCCAATGTTGATTTGGGATCAGATTTTACTTTTAATATCATAATTAAAAGCAGCTATACAGTACATTGGCATACTTGTACACTTCACCTAAACATTAGACTGATAAAATTTCTACTTAATAAAGGCCTTTCAACACACTTACCACAGCATTAGGTTTAATCTGGGGTTAGATAGAGGTTAAGACTTGGACTTGTTCAGGTACAATCAAGATGAGGGGCAGGTCTAAGACTCGCCAACCCAATTGAAGTCAAGAGAAATAAAAAGGAGATGGGGAGACAGAACCATACCATAACTGGACTGGTAGAGTCTACTATCAAGTGGAGAGGAAGAACTAGATCTGACCTGGCCAGTTAATGCTGAGGGGTGGGGGTGGAGTATGTGGGTTTTGGACCACAAATGGGTCTTTATGACCAGGTAAAATCAGGGGAATGAGACATAAAAGTGAATCAGGAACAAGAATTGGGAGTCAGGTCTCTTACCTGGCCAGGCATGATCAGGGGGTGGGATACATTTAGGACTTCCCAGGTAAGGTCAGGGGCAAAGAAGGTCTATATTTCAGGCTTACCTGTCCAGGTAAAAGTGGGGGAAGAAACAGAACCTGGTCCTAACTGGCTAATTGATGTAAATGGGAAAAAGTAGAACAGAGTAGAACAAGGGAAAAGAGTGAGGGGAGAAGACAGAACCGGGTCTTATCTGGTTAGGTTGAACCACAGGGAGAAGACAGCCATGACTTACCTACACATGTCTTGCCATCAGAGTGCAGCGCAAACTTCATGTGGCAAGAACAGCGTGGCCCATGGTCTGTCTCCTCACAGATGTGCTGACAGCCGCCATTACCATAGTTACAGGTCACTGAAAGAGCCACAGATGAGAGTAAAAAGAAATGAGAAATCAAACCAGAGCAAGCACACACTACTCTAAATGATACCCAACATGAGCCATGGGCAGGCAAGTCCAGTCATGCAGGACCATACCACTGCACACTATGCTAGCACTTCCAGTGGAATTTATTTGTGTGGCTAAAGCATTTCTACAAAGACTTACATTTTGTTCAGGATACAATCCAAACATGCATCCAAGTAGTTCAGGAGCCTTGCTCATGGTACCAACGGTGGCTGTCTGGTATTCCTGAGATTTAATCTTCCATATAAATATAAATTCCATATGAACTGCACTATATGAGATGATTTTTGGGTACTCTATTGGGCAAACTATCTGCTTAAAATTCTATGTATTAATTTAGGAACCAAATGCTCCTTAGTGGACAACATGTAATAGGCAAAATGCAGTGTATTAAAAAGTCTCTATGGAACATATTTTCAGTCTACAGAGGTGAGACTGAAAAGTGTGTCGACTGGAGTAGGCAGTTGATGACAGAAGGAGAGCAGGGTCTTGTCTCCACACACAGCACAACACGGCTTTGTCTACACATGCCTTTTTACTGTTCCACTTTTCATCTCATGCCCTCTTTCAGGGAGTAGAATAACACTTCTGCTTTAGTTTTCTCCAGCTAGTCCATCTAGCAGACCCAGACAGGACTGACAGCATGAACTCTGTGACATAGCAAGTACTAAAAAGATCTAGCTCAGAGGCATTCTATCTCCAGAGATTACCACAATACATCATGTATAAGGCTAGCATGATTTCAGATGTATTCATGGACAGGGAAAGTGTGCTCGGAAGATAGAAAGTCTATTTTCCCAGCCTAAATTGGATCTTTTTTTTTTCTTTTTTTTTAAATAAAAAGACCAGTAGAAATGCAGAAGTGGAATGAAACAGAAATACACTGGTGCACTGAAGCTTCTGGGAATCCTTTAGTCCTTCTCAAAATACCAAAAAAAACAAAATTGCACAGTATTGCAAATCTCCCCTCAAATGTTTTTGCAAAAGCTGGTAAATACTTTCACCAACCTTGCACCTTCAGATTATCACTTACTCTGCTTTTTCCAGAATTAGCTCAGCAACCAAGTTCAAAGAAAGCAGTCAATGACATTTCTAAGAATATAATTTGGAAGGCATTACTCGGTTTTCAAAACACTAAATCTCTTTGTGTATTTTATACACTTATATACAGTTCGGGTTGTGTCAGGAAGGGCATCCGGCGTAAAGCATTTGCCAAGTTGTTGTGCGGACCAGTTGGTCCGCTGTGGCGACCCCGAACAGGGAGCAGCCGAAAGCAACTTCTTCTATATACAGTTCTTTAATAAAATACCCATATTTCCTGCTAGATTTCCCAATCGTACACCAAAAACGTCACTGTACAAAACCAAACAACTACAATAAGTCAAGATGTCAGTGTTTAGCTCTGCCTAGGGAGCAGTGTTTTGAGAACAGTGACAGATCTACTCACACTTGCAGTCGCGGTTGTTCTTGGTGAGTTGGAAGCCTGGTCTACACTCGCAGGCGATGCCTCCTTTTGGAGTTTCTCTGCAGATATGAGCACAGCCATGGTTTTTGTCCATACACGTGGGGCCTTCCTTTGTCCCATTCAAGCGCACTGCAGAAACAAATGAGTATGTTTGAAACAGATGTGTGAGGTAGGTGTTTATTCAAAGCAAATGTCATTTTATCATGTCTATTAAAACACCCTAGGAGAAATGATTGCTTTAATTTGTCCAACAGTTTAAAAACCTCTCACCACATGCATTGTAATTTGAAGATATTCTATCTATAGCTGAAGAGCAACACTTGGGGTGAGACGTTACCAAGTAGCTGACCGTCACTCAGGGATCAGACATGTTTTATGTTTTTGTACCATGGATTTGGACGTCCAGTCTCTTTTATTTCCTCACTGGACCATTTTTGTGCCCACACACATCATAACCCAAACACCCAGTAGCAATATCTACACAAAGATTTTGCTAAATGTGTACTCAATACAACAATTAAATCAGTTGGACTATGAATAGATTAATGCACTCTATGAATTCTAAGAGTAAAACTAAAGAAACACCTTATCTACATATCCATTCACCCATTAAACTACACCAAACCCATAAACCCACATCTTACTCTGAAATGTCTAGAGGAACTGAACAGATTTACTGTATAACATGGACCTCATACATGCCATTTTACATTCCATTACACAACACCGATACAACATTAACACAAATCTGGGCTACAGATCTAAAAGGACTTTCTTTCCTATCATTAGCATGTCAGCTTACAGGCACAGCGTATAAATCGAGGCAGGCACTTCTGCTGTGGTGCAGCAGGAAAATCACCAGCAGAGAGTGGCATGAGGGTGAAAAGCCATGCTTTTCTTTGACTGACCCCAATGCATGCTCCTGCTCAGCCATGTTTGCACAGTAAAAGGAGAACCGTGGCACCCGGCCGACTCCAGATCCCATGGTGCATCTGTGTCAATAGCATGTGTCCGCAGTATGGGAAACTAGCCGAGCTCGCTTGAATTGCTCAGCATTGAGGCGTGAAGCAAGAGATTTGGAATACATTTTTGGAGATGCAGAGCAAGGTTCAGGATAGAGTAGTAGAGAAGATCAGACTTTCCGAAAAAAACCAAAAAGGGCAACAGGTTTAGATTTAGCACTTGGTCTTTTAAAAAGTGCACTACAGTGTTGCTGAATTCTCAAATCTGATTGGTCAGAAGGTGCTGACAGTAATGCAGCTGAAAGGGTTATATTCATGCACCCGATCAGGGTTATATTAATCAGTTCATTATCTTTTCTGTGAATTTTAGATTGCTAATACATCTTTTTGCTAAACACTCCATCTACTCTGTCAATAATAACAATCACTGCATCCACCAGTATTGCAGGTGACCCCTCATGCCTCTCAATGGACTTTTCACCTTCTTTCCATCCAGCAGAAGACAGGGGAACATCTCTGCCACCACCAGAAGACTCCACAACAGCTTCTTTCCCAAACCAGACAGGTTACTCAACACTCTGTAGCCAGGAGAACACTCACTTGGGCTAGTCAAATACCTGAGCCAGTCTGACACAGTCTGACACAGCGAATCATCTCTTTCCACCTATCCCTATCTTCTGCATCTTTAACACTTGCACCCACTAGCTTCATATCCTCATTTATTCTATCCATATACCTCCTCTTTGGCCTTCTTCTTTGCCTCCTGCCTGGCAGCTCCATGTCCAACATTCTCCTACCAATATACTCACTCTCCCTCCTCTGAACATGTCCAAACCATCTTAATCTGGCCTCCCTACCTTTGTCCCCCAAACGTCCAACATCAGCTGTCCCTCTGATGTACTCGTTCCTAATCCTGTCCAATCTTGTCACTCCCAAAGAGAACCTCAACATCTTCAGCTCTGCTACCTCTAGCTCTGACTCCTGTCTCTTCCTCAGTGACACTGTCTCTAAACCATACAGCATGGCCGGTCTCACCACTGTCTTGTACATCTGAATGTAGTTATATCATTGTACATAAATTGATACTAAATAATGACATGGTTCAGATTTCTTCATAATGAGTAAAAAGCTGAAAAACAGGATCTAAAATCCAAATGGATGTATTCCTTCCATCTCAAAAAAAGGAAAACACCAAATCAAATTGCTTTCTGACCCTTCCCTCCACTCCCCCTGAGGTCACCCTTCTTCCTGCAGACCCATTCATCAGGCCTGGCTTGGGGTTTGAGACTCTCTGTAGAGTCATAAAGGGCTAAAGTGCTGATGCGACGCCTCTTTTTTATACTCTGCACTGTGGTGTAGCACGCACTCTGTGGTCACCTTGGGGAAAAAAACAACAACAATGCCTTATTCTGAACTTCCCAGTAGTTATTGTAGCGACTCTGGAGACTCTACCTTCAAGAAAAGTGTTGTTAATTGATTGAAAACAGGTGAAGGAAAAAAGAGCGGAGGAAAAGAATCAGAAACAAGAGCTACAACAAGAAGGAAAAAAAGATGAAGGAAGGGATTATAAAAGCATCTGACAAAATGTTCTCATTAGACTGTTTACACAAGTGTACCAGGTGCTTATGGATCTGAAGACAAATAAAAAGTCTAAAAAAAGGATTTAAAAAGAAAATATAATATTTGGAAATAAAATTATAATATTAAGATCATTATCCCAAATTATACAAATAATTCCAAAGCCTTTACGAATAATTAACTGAATTGGAGATCATTTGATTTGATTCGAGTCAATTCATTTCATCTTTAGTAAATGCTTTGGATTTATTTGTAGAATTTGTAAATATGAAGAACGTATCCAATATTATTATAGAATTTTGCTAACTAATGGTTCCTGATTGTGTATCTAATCTACTCTAATGTAATATAATCCAATCTAATCTAATCTCATGAAAGAAGGTTCTGCTAAGTTCTGGTAGTATTTTACAGTGGAAACCCTAAGGAACATGATGCATAGTGCAAAACCACTTTTCCAGGATATGATGGGAACTACAGGAGATTTTTTAATGGATTGTAATTTCTCATTTTTAAATGTTTTTACTCAAAAAATTTAGGAAAGATTGTAGTCTATAGTCGCATTTACTGCCGTCAACCCCGTCAGTCCCTGTAGTACAGGGTCTGTGTGATGACCATGACCGTGCACTCTGCATATTTCTCATGTATGTGGCTGAGATAAGCCCAGACACAAAAGTAACAGAATATCACAGGTATCAAAGTCGTACCTGATGGAATGTCAGAGGCCTGCGTCAGGACCTCCTCACTGCCAACTTTACCGTGGGGTCTGACGTGTGAGCGGAGATCTGACGCCAAAGCCTCCACTTTTCAGCAACACCTTTTTGCAACGGTGAAGAAACTGAAAAGCCTCGCTGATTGCCATGAGCCTGGTGTGTGACGAACACTTTGCTTATCGCCTGTGAACCATAGCAGTGTGGCATTCAGCTGTCTTTTTTCGCCCTTGTCTCTGCAGAGCCGTGGCTAAAGATATAGCTGACACTTGGTAACACAAACCATTTAGAAAGAAAACAAGTGATTCTTATTCATCTTCTTTCAGAAGCACTGGCTCAGGGTACCCAGACTACATGCCTCTGCTTTTTTAGATCGCTACTTCACTGCTGTACCTGTGTGTGGTTATGATACAATACAATATATACAAATGAAAATGAAAGCTAGTCAATTCAGTGGCTTAGCAGTAACAGTACTAGCGTAACTGATGATGTTTTTTCTCCTATTTTGTGAATAAGACATTCAATAAAAATTTACATTAATTTACATTTACTTATTTTAAGATCCAAAACCATGAAGTACACTTTTTCATGAGTTTTTCTTACAACCGAACACCCCCCAATTGTTTTATTTCTATTATAAAATGCAATGAAATAACAATAAGCAACTCTGTGTATCTATAGACAAGAAAAGAAGGATCTTAACTGTGAAATAACTGTAAAAATATTTTCAAAAGAATTTATAGTGCTTACAGAGTGATGGGATTAGAAATAATACTTCTTTTGTTTTGTTTTTTGACTTGATTTCCTTGACATCAAGGCAGGATTCACCCTGGACAGAGTGCCAACTCATCGCAGGGCATACACACGTTCTCATTCACTCACACAATCACACACTACGGACAATTTAGAGATGCCACTCAACCTACAATGCATGTCTTTGGACCGGGGGAGGAAACCGGAGTACCCGGAGGAAACCCCCAAGGCACGGGGAGAACGTGCAAACTCCACACACACACGGCAGAGGTGGGAATCGAACCCCCAACCCTGGAGGTGTGAGGGAAACGTGCTAACCACCAAGCCTCCGTGCCCCCCTGATTTGATTCAATTCAATTCAGCTCTTTATCCTGGTCACAGTGCACTTATTTTTATCATTTAAAAACATGAAGAACTTTATAGCCAACAGTCTGCTTTTGTAAATGTTTTGCAAATTTTTATTAATTAAAGACATAGCTCCTCGTTTCACTTTCATTATAGCAGCTATAAAGAATCGTTCCTTTAATAAGACAAAAAAATTGTAGCTTTTTATAGAAAAATTGAAAACAATCTCCTCTGTCATTCACCATAATACAGGTTTTTTCTTCTTAAACACATTTTTTAAATATATTCAGATCCCTGAGAACACGCTGTTACCACAGAAACATAGCGTACCTGACCCGACCGTATAGAAGAGCAGCTGCTCTACTGTCCTGAAAAATAAATCAACATTTTCTGACCAATCAGATTCAAGAATTTATCAGCACTGTGGTGTAAACTATCTTTATGTCCTGGGGTCCACAACAGACACAAGCTTTTTTGTTTAGCTTTGTTGTATGTTTATCCTCACAAATCAGTTATTCTCCACCTTTTACTCATCAAATCAATCAATTTCTTCCTACAGCAGCATCCATATAATTCAAGCTAGAGGTTACAGTGATGAGCAAATGAAACGCTGCTACAGATCCCAGTACAGTTTCTCTCCACTCAATTATGAGTTAGTTAGACTGCAGGAGTCATTAAAGCTACCTGTAAAGTGTTAAGGCCTTACACCTTCCGACAGCCCTAATGAGCACATATCAGCCCACAGAGCCATAAACTGGGATTTATGGAGTAGTTTTTACACTGTTCTGTACTGGGGATGGAGGAAAAGCAGCAGACACATCTGAACAGCAGGTTGCACTCCATCAGTATCCAGATACCAGAAACTGAAAACTTCGCTCACTGTTTGTTTTGATGCACTGTTTAAGGAGAAATTTGACTATTTGAATATTTAAAGCAAACCAAATATTTTCCCATGATACTACTTCCCAGGCTGTTTTAATTTCTCTTGAAATAGTTACATTTATCAAAACATGTCACTTTTTTCGGTAACCTATGACTGACACTGGAGACTCCTTCCATAAACATTAATAAATAAAAATAAATAAATAAGCATCTTACACACGTTTTGTAATCTGCTAAAGTGAATAAATAAAGCGTCCGCTTATACACAATGCTGCAAACGAGCTGTTACTATAGAAACATATTAGAACACATTAGAAATAATAAACACCTTCAGACCAATCAGATTGTGCTGATGGTATAATATTGTGGTGTGGGATCTCAAAAACATCTTTTTTTCCTCCATAAGCCACAAGTACTTACTTAGAACTTCCTTACTTTTTTTTGATGGGTCGTTCCAATCCCATCATTTTGCAAGCATTACAAATTCATTTAAAAATATTTATATAGTCATAAGATCATTATTTCCTTGTGTACAGACACACCAAGTTGCTTGTTGATGAGTTACACTTACAATAGTGTTTGCAATTTGTAGAAAATTGTACAATATTAGTACAAAAATTGTTGGCTGAAAAGAATTTGGCATAAAAGAAAAACCTCTGTATTAAAAGTAACACATTATATTGGGTTAATTCTTTTATTAAAGGAATAGTTGTATGTATATTCTGGATCACATGGTACAAATAAGTATCAGATATTTGATTAAGATTTTATTTACTTTAAAATACTCAAATTCATTTGATGGTTGAAGCAACAGTGTCAGAGCTTCTGTGTGTCAGTGCTGGCAGGTTATGAGAGAATGTGATGGAGGAAGAAATTATGACAGCGTATCAACTCACACTGCCACGGTTGGCACAGCAGATCACTCAGAGAGGCCCGCTTCAGCATACACACAACGGCTTCGATGATCTTTCACAAACCACTTCATACAGTCTAAGCACTCGTGGATGTATATAGAGCAGGGTGCTTTTTTTTCTAGAAAACCCTGTTTGAACACAGATATGCTGTCCGGCACTGAAGGAATTTTTTCCATTGTCTGTACCGCTTATCCAATCTATTCTCGGGTCACGGGGAGCCTGTGCCTGTCTTGGGCATCAAGGCAGGATACACCCTGGACAGGCACACACACATTCACTCACGCAATCACACACTACGGGCAATTTAGAGTCTCCAATCAGTCTAGAAGCATGTCTTTGGACTGTGGGAGGAAACCCACCAAGCACAGGGAGAAGATGCAAACTCCATACACACAGTGAGCAGGAGCAAGGGTTGAACCCAGGACGCAGGAGGTGTGAGGCAAATGTGCTAACCACTAAGCCACCATGCCGCCACTGAAAGAATTTATTTCACTATATTATAAACAAGAGAGAAAATTCAAGTCGATGAGACTAAGATCAGACTTAGGGGAAGGGGGTGGCGCTTACAGGATGTCAGTTAAAATAAAAAAAAATTCTAAACGCCTAAGTGAGCGTCAATCATTCCAGCTATTGACTGGCTTGTCTAGCGTTTCTGTTGGAGAAAATAAACATGGTGGTTTTTGTGTAGTTTTGATTGGGAAAAGCAGAAAACTAACAAAATTCAATTTAATTTATAGTTTAATTACTTTTTAATTAATTAATAGTTTAATTAATTAATAAAATAGAAGTTTAATTTATTAGAAAATGGGGGTACAAACAAAATTAAGTGCATAAGCGTCAGGGGTCAATCAAAATTCCTTTAAGAGATTAAAATTTTTTTTATAATAAGCTATTTTCTTGTATATATAGATCATGTAGCAACAATGAAAAAGCAACAGATAAAAAAAAGCAATAGATACATTGTCCTGATGTTCTCCTCTACTGCAGACTGGTTATGGGAGAGAAATAATGCTGAACAGACGACCGTGTTCTCCGCCATGTCTTCCTCCACCAGGGAATGAGGGAACGAGGGAACTGCAGCACAACAATGTGGTGTTGGTGGATTTACTGCCATTCTGACCTCACCGTCCAAGAGGTTTTAATTTGGGAGCAATAAAACCAACATTAAGATGAAATATGGGATATTAGCACAGGGATTTATCAAACCCGGTCCAACAGAACAGGAGGGAAAAAAGAGAGCTAAAGTAAAGTAAACACGATAAAGGTCTTGCTTCTTTCAGCATCTGAAACGCAGCTATTTGACAGGCTCGAATAACACAGTGCTTATGAAAGGCAAACATGGGCAGCTCAGCGGGCCAGACGGATCTCTGGAGGTGAAAGTTGGCCGTTTTCTCTGCCGTGATTAAAAAACAGACAAACACGCCGTTTATCACAGAACCCACTAAACATTTGATGCATGGAGACATGAAGTCGTGAGAAAGCGCAGAAATCGAATTAAGCATACAAGAGCATCTGAGTGATGGTGTGAGGGTGTGGTTTTTGAAAAAGGAGCGGGGCATCAGGGGCAGGGTCACTCACCCTTGGGCCGCTGGATACAGGTGTGCTGGTTGTCAGACAGAAAGAAGCCTTCTTTACAGCGACACTCGTAACTTCCCATCATGTTCACACACACCTGCTGACAGCCACCATTCCCCTCGGAACACTCGTCTACATCTGGAGAGAGAGAGAGAGAGAGAGAGAGAGAGAGAGAGAGAGAGAGAGAGAGAGAGAGAGAGAGCAGACAAAGAAGTCACACAGACAAAGAAAGCATGAGATGCAGAAGGAGGGAGGGAGGAAGGAGGGAAGCAAGAAAGAATATATATATATATATATATATATATATATATAAGGGAATGAAGGACAGACAGAGAGTGAGAGAGAACCAGCAAGGATTCAGACAAACAGAGAGAGAGGGGGAGAGAGAAAGACAGAAAACTAAGTTCATAACTTTCACCTTCATTCAAAATAAAAGTGCAATCACATTTCAAACGTATGTTCACAAACAATTTTTTTTCTCCTTCCTGATCCTGAGAAAATGAACTGCTTTCTAAAACTGTTTTATCCCCCAGTTATTAAGTCTTAAATAATTCCTGTATTTCACCAGCTAATGTGTCATGTATGAGTGTTTTCTTCCACATGGAGTTAACTGCTGAATCAAATTAAAGTCTTTTTTGTTGTTGTTGTCGTTGTTTTTGTACCTGAATTAAGAATTTATAAAATAAATAACGGCCAAAATTCAGTCAGAAAATTTTTGTGTCAATGTTTCGTACCTTTATTATGCCTCTTTCACCAAGGATATTGTGTATGGATCGAACTGTAACTGTTAGCAGATCACTACATGCACTTTTCTAGCTTAATGATGATCATCTAACAAAAGGAAAAGGAAAAGAGTCTATCTCTATAAAGAAGTGTTTTACTGTTTTCTTAAGAAGAAGGAAAAAAAAATAAAAAAAAATAAAAAATATAATAATAATAATAATAATAATAATAATAATAATAATAATAATAATAATTCATGTCCTCCCTGGATTTTACATGAAACCCTTTTACTACATGAATATGTAAATTCATGCCTGTAAACGCTGCTCTCAGCTGCTGTAAATCTCGTGACACAGGCATATAGTCGAGCAAATACTCAGTAAAACTGACATTAAAAGAACTCATGTTGAGTTAATGGCACTCGTAAAAGGTCAGATTAGCTTCAGAGGAGTGGCTCTGGCACGGCTGGTGTTACTGCACGCCTCACCAGGACGGAAGCGCCAGTTTAAAGCAGTCAGGAAGTTGAAGACATTCCCGTAAGCTCCTGGCATGACGCTCTTTCCCCGACAGATGTTAAAATGCTCCTGAGGAGAAGCCACTTGCTCCAGGTTGGTCACAGCGAGGCCAGAGCGTGAAGACAGATGCTTTTATTGGGATTTCAGCAACATCAGGCTGACTCCGCATCCCCATTTAAACTGAATATACGAGTCACAAGAGACAGGAAATCCTTCCAATACTTTAAACATGAATCTGAGAAAAACAGTAAGGAAAATATTAAAGCGGGCCATCGCCCATTCGCTTTATTGCTCTCTGGCTTCTGTCTAGAGCATCGGGATCTGGATGGAAGAGGGGATTGGGATCGGATTACGAAAGGGCTAGAGAACTCTTGCATGGTCTAAAACATTGGCTCCCAAACCCGAGGTCCGTGAAGTGAAATACATCCATATTGTTTTTGTGTGTGCATTTTTTTGTTGTTTACATAATTAACAAGGTTATTCTATTTTTTTAACATTTATATTCTTTTAGTAATTAGATTAGCCAGATTTCTAGTCAAATAATTTGAAACTTTGACTCAGAGCTCAACAAGTCAAAACCAGGAAGCTGTTTAAATCATGTGATGGTGGAAAAAACCTCTCTGTTTCTAATAAACAGCCATTTTTCAATCGTACATGCAGCCGAATATTTCACTAGCTGGATTGTGCTACGTGTTAAAACTGGAGTTTGCTAAACGTATTTTGTCGTTAAAGGACCACCGGACTGCAAACGTGATCATGCGCAGGTACAAACACCATAAAAGCAGGACGACCAAATACAGTTTTAGATTAACACCAAGGCTGTTTTATAAACCCCTTTATAGTTGCATTAAAGCTGACGATCATCCTTAAAACATTATTACTCCTAATTAGTAAGTAAGAGAAAAAAATAATACAAAAAATAAATAAATAAACAGATGTTCACATTGTATAATGTAACAGCTTCACCACTGACTGTTACAAAGCGCACACACTGGAGACTCCTTCTGTAAACGTTACATAAACACATTTCTCTTTACGGAAGACTTAACCATATCAAAGTTTAAACATTTACGCACACACACACACACACACGTCTCAGTGTAATTTCAACTACAATCAGCGCTGCTCGGCTAGACAATTAATCGACATCTACTGACTAATGAGTCTACATAAAAGTAGACAATGTTCCATAAAGTGCTATTACAGAGCAACACAACCACAACAGAGTCCATTAGAAACCACTAGAAAGATTTAATTGGTCTCGTTTTAGCAACTGGACATTGAGTTTCTCTTCCAAAATAAACTGTATATAGTTATTTTTATTTCTTTAATCCAAACACACACACACACACACACACACACACACACACACACACACACACACACACACACACAGGTCAGTAAACTCATCTGATCAAAATGAGGCCACAAAAGACCCCCAGGCTTCTGACAATAATTTGATTTATTGTCCACACCTCAGTCCAAGTCTGCGGCCCTTGAACTGCCTCCTCGATCATTTAATAACGGTTTAATCTCAAACAATCTGATCTGTTGAAATAACCCCTCTTTCTCAATTATGCTAGAAATCGGCGTATCAAAGAATAACCGAGAAGTGTAACGTGAGACAAAGAGAATAAATTTTACGAAGCGAGAACCATCTGGAGAACAAGGATCATTCATTTCCTCATAAGCAGATGAAAGTAATCGATGAAAAATGACCCGTGTTAGAAGAGTCATGAACACAAAACACATAGGAGAGCAGTGCAGAGATCAATGACTTAACGAGCAGCTGTTAAACTCCGGCCTGGTCATCGGACACTCACTCACTCTCTCTCACTCACTCACTCTCTCTCTCTCTCTCTCTCTCTCTCTCTCTCTCTCACACACACACACACACTTCTAAATGAACCATCGGCTCGGTGGATCACATCTCCTCGTCACTCGGCTCCTACAGAGGCCTGCGCTATGTGATGGAGGCGGCCAAAAGCCAAAGCTAATATTTTGAAAAGGAAAGGGATTCTGGCTAGTACTCAGGTTATTTGCACTTAAAAGTTTTTCTTTTTGCAAAAACTCTCTGGAGGAACGAAAATGTAATCAAGTTTAAAAGACTGCCTCAGAGCTGAAAAATGAAACTTCGTCTTTCTGTCTGTCTTTAACGCTCTCTCTCTCTGTCTCTCTCTCTCTCTCTCTCTCTCTCTCTCCCTATCTCATTCTCTCTCTCACACACAATAATGCAGATTATTTCATCAGCGTGTCTGATATTTCTGGATCAGTGTGAGGTTTTATTGCAGGTGTTCATTAATCAGTGTTGATCGAAGAGAAACTGATCTCTGATCAGAACATGCACAATTAGCTAGTTGCTAGTGGAAAAAAATTATTCATGTTCACAATTAAAGTTTAAATTGAAATTGGGTTAAATTGGCATAGTGTCAAAATGGTATTAAATTCTAAAAGAAAGCTGAAAGTATTTTAAAAAATGTATTAATTAATTTTAACAGTTGTGTAAAAGAATAACTAGGAAAACGGTAGCCCTGACCTCAACTCTGTGGTGAGTGGTTGCTGATATTTAATATTAGCATAAAACTAGCTGAACGATACATTCAGGGAGATTAGCATTGTGTCTCGGCCCTGTTCCTCATACTGGAGGTGATGATGTGCACTGGCTCCCTGCCTCTCTATTACAGGCTTACTTTCACACTGATAAATCCAATCACACTTCATTCCATCAGTTATTAAATCACTGGGCTGTAGTCAGAATTGGGATTTTGGAGCACAGGTGTTACACAGCAGCCAGGATTCCCAATTCACTGAAGATAACTCCGTCACCCAGCTGAGCCAGAAGAATAAATCAATGTCCGAGTATAAATTGAACCATGTTCATTTAATTACAAACACCGTCAGTCATGTTAAAAGCCTCAAGTTTAAGTCGAACGAAGGGTCTTTCTTTGTCATGCAAGCTTCATATTTGACCGCATAAAAGAAAAAAAAACCACTCGTGTCCCACAGCATCCCAGTCCAGATGCCCACCTTTAGTCTCAACCAGATGCCCTGAAGCTTTCAGCTGAGCTTTCTAAACACAAAAAACAGACAAAACCCAATAGATTGCTGAATAATGCATTCATGCTGATCTGTTCAGGACACCATTCAAACATACATTTACACATTTACTCACATATCAGAGAAACTACTGTGAATAATCCAATGGTGGGGATGTTTTTAGGTGGTGGAAGGAAACTGATGGATGCAGAAGACCCAGATGGACTTGATGTGAACTCAGTATTAAACTCAGTATTGAATTTGGGATCAGTGGCAGCCTGTCTACTCAGTTTCACAAGGAATTTGTAGCAAATCCATACGGGTTTGTCTGCCATCATCCCAATCACCACTCAGAAAGCATTTCCTGTGGGTATTGTACCAGAAACATTCAAAGTCTTATAGCAAAAAAATAAAAAATAAAATAAAAATTAAAATATTTTATGTGGTTATTGTGTGTGTGCAGCTAAAACAAGAAAGGCCTTGTCCAAAACTAAAGTGAGATCCATACCCAGTTCCTATAACAGGAGCACGCCCACCCATTAACATGCTTGTACTTTTAATTTGCAGGCTTTTAGAAACTACACCATTTTCGACGTGCCAGTAAATGAAGCGCTGGTCCACAAATATTTAGCCACACACCTCTGCAAGGAAGGCAAGCAGAAATAATGACATGGATAAACACTGCGCTGGCTTCAACCTGGCTTTCAAGGAGGAAAGCAGAAAAGCTCTAAAGGAGACCGAACCTCCGAAAGAGCTGACCAAAGGTTTAGCTGTCTCAACACTAATCCAAAGATTCATCCTTAAAAACAGGACTCACTCTTTCACCGGCTCGAGGGAAGGGCACGGGTAAAGCCAAATCCAAACAAACAGAATAAAGTCTTTCCTGACAAGATTAAAGGATTTTTCACTTTTCCTCTTTCCACTGAAAAAAAAGAGAGCCCATGGAAACGAGGAGTCAGCTGAGGCAAGTATTTTTAGCCGTGCTTTAGAGCTCGAGATGGCCAGATCTTCACAAAAAGTCAGTTTAAAGCAGGATAAGGCTTAATGCCACAGCTTAGAGCTTTACAACGTCACATCTAAATTGCTGTGTATATAACAGAAATAGGTTTACTGATGGGGGAAGATGGGGGAGGCAAAACAACCAAGGAAAATATATAACACACATACATCACACATTTATCAAAGATGACACTGTTTATGCCGTCGGCTTATTCAGTTTGGAGAGACACATGGGAACAGCTTCAGGTCTGTTTTATAGGAACCTGAACGTCCAAGTAGAGTCACAAGGGTGAAAACTGACGTATTGCCCCATCAACTGTGAAAAGTTACTAACATTATGGCCTGGGGTTGAAGTCACTGGTTCCAAATTCACATCATACAATTTCATAACAACCATGTCACATTCCTTGTATAACAGTCATAACCTTTTAACAAAAATATGTCTGCTCAGTGCACTCCTCCAGGGTTTCAGGGTTGAGCAAATTTTTATAACAAATAATTGATAATCTTAAACACCACCACACCATTCTGCTGCATGGACGCTTTCTGAATCTTATTTAACAAATCCTAATGGGTCTCGTAAACTATCAGTGCTGTAAAACTGACTTGCCTGCTCCTGTTTGCAGGGATAATGTTTTTAAAGGTCGCCTCTTGTCACTGGCTGCGTCCCAAACCACAATTGAATGGCAAAATTCTACACTGCTGTAGGTTTACCTGTTACCACAAAATAAGGTGATGAGTCTTTTGGTCAATAAAGGAAGGTTTTGAAGGAATCTGTCTGTCTTCGCTGAGATGTTTGGTGTCTTTTGGTGTTTCTTGAAGATTGTGAAGAGTTCTAGGTGTCTTTGTTGAGCTTTTGTGGTGCCTTTTGGTATTTCTTGGAGGGTTTGAAGTAATCTTTGTGATTTGTTCAATCATCATGAAGTAAGAAGAGTCTAGTTGACGACTACAGGTATCAGCAGGTACTTTTTATTCACAGGTTGTAGCAGTTGGAGCTTTTGAACAGTGCAAATGGATCAACACCCAATTAAAATCTGGTCAGTGGTGGTTGTCCCACTGGTTTATAGGTTGTCCCTTAGGGGAGGGGAAATGGAGCAACAATTGGGCTACAGTCAGGAATTGTACACCTACGATGTGACTTAGTGTATGTTAGATTTATCTGATAAAAAAGAACTGCTAGTGTATGCAAATATCGTCATTAGACTGGACTCCAAACACTGAGACCTAGTGTTCTTGGCAGAGGCTCCAGATCCATTATCACCCCAGGATAAAGTCCTAACAGAAGATGATTCATTCTCATTAAGTTGAACACGTCCTCTAACCCTTGCTACACTTGTTTGTGGACAAGTGAAAGTTTTTCAAAGGAAATTTTTATCTTTTCAGACACATCATCAGCTTTGTGCACGGATTCAAACCTTTCTAATGAAACAATTTAAATGTAAACAAAATAATAAACATAATTATTTAATGTAAATAAATTAATTATTATAAATAAATTAACAGGAACAAGACTCCTGCATGATCCCCAATCATCTTTGTTTTATGACACATTCTGGGCAACAAGGGTAAGTGCGAGTGTGGATTCCAGATGTCACAGGGAGATAAGAGAAATCAATTTGCGAAGCTGCTTATTTACTTGGCCTTGTTGCCGTCAGCTCAAATGTGACCAGCACAAAACGCTTCAATTGAGTACCAACAAGAGGGACTTAAAATAAACAAGCCACACTCGCAGATATCAAAGGAGGCCTGTAGGTGGGCCAGAGAATCCAAGATAACAAATTACACGCCTGTCCAAGACGGTCACAAATGAGCTCCACCGGGGCCAGTCAGGATAAATGAACTGAAACGAAGCACTGCGTTTGCAAGCAAGTGCTGAGCGCGAATGGGAGATCAGATGATTGCAGAAGAGAGCTCTTTGCGAGTTAGTATTAGATTACTTTGTGTTCCTGATGATAAAGATCAGTTAGAAAAGGCTTTAAGAGGGACTGTGTGTTCCACAAGCCTGTGCCTGCAATCCAAAAGTCTGAGAACAAGCCCTGTTCAAATGTATGATTATATTTAAAGAGCTCATTAAAAGTACAATAAGTACGATTTAGATTAAATAAAAACAGACTGGAACACAGCGAGCAGAAGTGATTAAAGGTTTGTGATGATGATACGGGAGATAAAGAAACAATTCTCTTATGCAGACCACACCGTTGTCTCTAATGTTATTGCTTCAAGGGAAATTATCCACATTATCCATAAAGAGAGAAAGAGAGAGAGAGAGGAGTAGAGAGAGGGAGGGAGAATAATAAAACAACACGATTACACATAAAACATTCACTTTTGTTTGGTTATTTGCATGTGCTTGTTCTGCTTTCAGTTAAAGATCTGAAGTCACTTACTCAGTTACATAACCCCAATCTGAATCGCACATGGAAGCTGTGTTTAGATTGACATTGCTAATCTGGAACATTCAGTTAGTAAATGTAGCAGAAATGCACTTTGCAGAGTCCAAACACACTTGAACAAATGACACCGTGCTCCATGTGTGCTTAGTTGGACACAGGGGCACCAGGAAAGGACCAATTATTGTTAGATAACTTTTTTTCAGCATATGTCCAAATCGGAAGGTGCAGAGATGAGACACACAGATGGAGACAGACACACAGACTAACCCAGGCAGTTGTGGCCATCGTGTGCTAGACGGAAACCATCGTAGCATGTGCACCGGTAGTTCCCCGGGATGTTGATGCACTCGTGGACACATCCTCCATTATATTCGGTCCCACACTCGTCTATGTCTGCAGGAGGACACAGAAAGAAGAAAAGACATAATTAGCATAAAAATGATTTAATATCTATATTTTTGTACACCTGTATACTCCGGATTCACCCTTAAGACAACTAGTTTGATTTGCCTTGACTCGCTTTTTTACTTGTCACCGTCTCTAAGTGTTTCCTCTTCACCATGATGTCTAGCAACTTGAGAGATTCCATTATTTTTTTTAATTTTAAATAGAACTCTGGTGCACTCTGGTGCCTTTCCTTTTCCTAAGAGACAAAACCATTCATTTAAACCAGAAACAGCAACGGAAAACACTTCAGTGAGAGATACATGAAAACTTAAGAAGAGAAAACACTGCTGAGTAATGAGAGTAAACACTAACAAGGAAAAACATGCCTGATATATACACAGCCGCTAACAGAAGAAGAACCAGATACCATGAGGGTTTTGTAGCTGTTTTATCCAGTATGCTGCACTGGCCTGAATGAAATAGTTGAGAAAATGAAGATGTTGATTTGAACCAATAGAGGACATTCCTGGTTAATGACTCGGATGTGAACTACATTGGGGTTTTTTTACACTACTTCTCATCCTCCTCATGTTCATCCGGGGTTCCTACAGATTCTTCAGTTTCCTCCAGAAAAACATGGTCAGTTGATTAGCTACACTAAAATACCCCAAGTGTGAATCAGTGCACAATCTTGAGTGTATTCCCTCCTGGCTCCCAGTGTTCCCAGGATAGACTTGTGGTCTGGTCACTGGTACCCTGATCAGGATAAAGTGTGTACTGAAGATGAAGTAGGAATGAAGCTTGACCCCTGAAGACCCCTGATATAAGACATGTGTTGACACATTCATGACACCTTACCAAACTTCTGCTAATTTACCAACATTCTGATGTCAGAACAGTAGTGCTATAGCAGAAGGCCATCATTTTCTCCAAGAGTGCAATTTCTCCAAATTGCAAGCAACTCTGGAATCCTTCCACACTACAGTCATTCAAGGACTGTTCTTTATGTTACCAACTCAAGTGAAGTTTGTTAGATAAAAAATGGATGGTTGACTGGACATACATCACCATACCCAGGAGCAGAGCTTACTCAAAAAAGTGCAAAGTACTCCTTGCAATCCAAAAAAAGGTCAAACTGGTAGATCACTTTTGTCAGTTGTTAAGTGTTGGTTAATGGAAACAGTTTCTGAATTACTGCTGCTAAGGCAACTGAGTCAATCCATGTACTGTATACCTAAAGAAGTTTCTTCACCTAAACTGCATTGATGTCAACTTGATCACTCATCTAACAATCTTGAACAAACTTTGCTTGCAATTTGATATGATTCTATGACTATAAAATAGCACAAATGTCCAAATTCTCAACTAATCGCTGGGATCCAATGACAGATTGCAAGAGAACATAATTAAACTTGCTGTCTGTTTCCTCTCACCACTCGTGTAGCATCAGTATCATTTACTGTACCAGTGTACAGTAGGACAACATGGCGAGACCATCATTGTGTCTGTGGCAGCACCCAGGCTGGATGTTTTTCTAAATCAGCAGAATGGTCGCAGGTCTGAACCACAGCAGTACCATCGATTGTTCTGAAGCGAAGCACAGTTCCCGCCATGGGGACGTGGACTTCAGTTTAGCTGGTAAACTGAAACATAACAGTTGAAATAACACAAAAGCTTTTTAAGTGTTCTGCTCCACTAGGTTGAATTTTTTTCTTCTCTACAGGGTCAGGAACATGCAGGCCATCCCCTCTCGTTTGCTGCCCAATTGAGCACTAATTATCCAGACTCCCCTGGCGCCCTTTGCTGAGTTTGCCTGTGAAGGAGTGTCCAGTTCATGTTTGCAATTCCTGGGCAAATCTCTTCTTCTTCTTCTTCTACTTCTTCTTCTTCTTCTTCTTCTTCTCTGCCTCCTCATCGGTCTAAAACAAAGACTCCATAACAGCTAGGTTTGTAAAAACAACAACAATTTATCTTTCTTGACATTTCAGTATCGAAAACTTCTTAAATTGGAGCCGGTCATCAACGTGATTAACTGTGTCTAGGAAGTCACCCTGGATGCAAACATTTCTGGAAAATCATGAATGTCCACTCACTTAAAAGGCATTTTGTTCAGTCATTCTGAAACTCACACCATAAATCAAAAGATGACGGCGGCGCTCTAACACCGGGTCAGAACGGTTGAGGGCCGAGGGCTACAGTCACTACTCTCTCAACTCTCATTCATTACAATCACACTGTTTACATGCCATTACTCAGAAACAGACAGATGCAGCTGTTCAAATGTATTGTTTTTCATTCAAGAAAAGTGTTTTTAATGAATGAACCTTTGCACTGCTGCAACGTCTTTAGTGTACATCATTGTTGCTCCATTTCTGCCAATTCTTTGTATTTGTTCAGTCTTTTTTGAGTTAAGCTCTGGTAGAAAGCTCTGGAAGGATGAGGATTCATTGAGTTTGTTTCCTTAATCTGAAATGCAACAAAAAGCAAATGTCAGTACAGAGTGCAGGCCATCCAGTGCACAAACAGTCCCGAGTTTGCTGGCCCTGCAAGGTTTTGCTTGGGGCGACTGCATACAGAGAGAGTTATTTGGAGAACTGAGTCAGCCAGACAAACACAGTGGCCTCTTACAATGCACGCGCCCTCTCTCCTTTCCTCAAATCTCGGCGGACGTCCTCTCATAACTGGCAGTCTGCCTGCAAAGTTTTACTCAACATCCAAGCCCTTTTCTACTTTTATGATTTAGTTCATGTCCTCATTTATAATGCGTATAACATTCATGGCAGGCAGCCACCAGCAAGCCGACAGCCAAAAGGCAGGAGATCAGGAGTGAAAGCTGGGAATGTTGATGGGACAAGGTGAAAATTGTCTTAGTGATATAACTGAGAGATGGATGAGCATTCTGAAGAGCTTCAGATCCAGAGAGAGAAAGAAAAGCCTGTGGGTCTCAGTGTCCCCCTGCTGAGGACTACATCGCTGCCTGTTTGGCAGCACTCGCAGACAAATGCTAAACATCACTAAACATGTAAGAAATTTCCTGCTCGATCACATGAGTAGTGGATAAATCTAAATAAAATCTTTTTGTAAGTGTTCACTTGATCCTGTGACCGTGGTCTCCAATGCGTTACTGTGAGCTCAGATATACATCACACAGATACCCAAACAGGAGTATGGGGTAGTTAAAGGTAATGAATGCTCTAACAAATCATACAAACTTCTCAGTGAGATAAAGAAAGCTTTACAGGTTTACTATATGCTTTCCAGAAGTCTAGGTCCACTGCCAAGATCTCAAACAACTAATGCAAATTTGTCAAATTGCATTTAAACAATTCACTCTTTAATAATACGTTTTCTTAAATGTGCCCAAAGGTTTCATCTAGATTCAAAATTTTACACAGAACCCACAACAGAATCATAGTTCAGCGAACACTGATCTGTGAAATGCAAGCATCAATGATTTTTAGATAAATTCTGATTGGTCAGAAAATGATTCATCAGTCAGCATCCATACCTTCACAGTGCTTTCCGTCACCTTTATAACCGGACTTGCAGATGCACTTGTATGATCTGAATGTGTTCTGGCATATAGCATCAATGCTGCAGTTGTCCGTGGTCTCTACACACTCGTCCACATCTGGAGAGAGAGAGAGAGAGAGAGAGAGAGAGAGAGTGAGAGAGAGAGAGAGAGAGAATGGACAGAATTACTGTATAGTTTGAGTTTATAGATGATATCAGGATGTAGAAGGTTTTATCATTTGGTGTACAGGAGTGGAGGAGTACTGATGAGTCCCACAACACTTTCAGAAGAGCATGACATCATGACAAGTGACTGCTATTGATATTGATTATGGGGGCATGGCTTATTTTCTTGTTTCAATGAAGCCAAGAATAAAAGCCAAAATGTAATGCAAACTAGCTAGATGCAAATTAAATAAAATTCTAATCTGAGTTAAATTTGTTTGGTTGATTGTCAGGGTATGTGCTAGGTTACATATTAGCTTTGTTCTCAGTTCAGATTAGCAAAGCAAGCTAAATGTACTAGCTACATATGCTCACCAGTGGTACCAATGATCTCTTCTACTTCCCTTTTTTCTTAATAATGTTTCTATGCACATTTAATTAGAGGTTACAGTATAAGATCAAAGCACGGTTATAAGTTATATTTTCCTTATGTAAACAAGAACTAACTGGAGATAGGATGCCATGTGCCACAGGATCAATTTGAGAAATCATTTCAGCAGATAGTTTGGATTTGCTGCTTTACCGTTGTTTTGTCATACCAGATTTCCCTAGAAATGAGAAAAAGTGTTGCATACAGATATTTTTCATGCTTTGTATCACCTCAACAACTGAGCAAAAAAGAGTCTTTCATCATACTTACCATGCAATAAAGTTCAAAGTGCATGGCAAGAACTATTTTCTCCCTGAGTAACAACCAGTGCTGTATCTTCTCTTTTTATCATTTCCTGTTAAGACCCTCCCTCTCATCTCTCTATCTTCCCGTGAAGTCTAATTCCCGTCACCGCAGAGCGATTGAGTAAACTCAACGGTATTCTTGCTGCCTCCAGCTGCACCATTTAAAACCAGCACATCAAGCACAAGCCAATATCTGCTTCAGATCTCTTCAGGCCTGGATGCGCTAAGCTGATTGCCCTGTCGTGATGATCTGGCATTGATTTGGGGGTTAAAAGGAAAATCCCACTGCCGCTTCGTACCTGAAAGCATGTGCAGCAGCTGCATGATGAACAAGTTAGCGGGAGATTCACGTCTCTGTCTTTACTTAAACGCAACAACAAACAATTTTGTTGTTAGCTATAATAGAAACAGACATGGCTCTAATCTGGCAGGCTAATCAGAAAGGAATGTCAATTGCAAATTACCTCTTTTTTTGTACGACGTTTGTGGCATTGCATTAAGAAAGTCTTTGCCAGTTCAGACACATAAAGACAGACCAACAGATGAAAGTGTTTAACCTGTGAAATGACTGCTGAGTGTTTATCATTACAGGAGCAGCTACCTGTCAGTTTTAATATTGCCCTTGCTTTCTTCTGCACAAAAACACGCCAAGGTTTTCCCACTGAAACTCCATAACCTCCTCACAAGGGCATAAAAGGAATTTCGGACAAAAGCATGAGGAAAGGAAATCAGCCTGACCAACTAGAACAAGCCTGAACAACAAGAACCAGTCTGACCAACAAGAACCAGTCTGACCAACAAGAACTAGCCTAGCTAACTAGAAACAGCCTGACAGCTAGAACCAGTCTGACCAACAAGAAACAGTCTGACAACAAGAACCAGTCTGGCCAACAAGAACCAGTCTGACCAACAAGAACCAGTCTGACCAACAAGAACTAGCCTAGCTAACTAGAAACAGCCTGACAGCTAGAACCAGTCTGACCAACAAGAAGCAGCCTGACCAACTAGAAACAGCCTGAACAACTAGAGCCAATCTGACAAACTAGAACTAGCCTGACCAACTACAACCAGCATGATCAACTACAACCAACCTGACCTACTAGAACCAGCCTGACCAACTAGTCCCAACCTGATCAACCAGACTTATCCAGCCAACCAGCTCAAACCAGCTTGTATGAAATCTGCTAATACTATGGAAACAAATAGACCTGACAAGGCTAGAACCAGTTTAAACAGCTGTAAGTTGTCTGATCAGCCAGAACCAACCTAAACAACTGGAATCATCCTGACCATCTAGACCAAACAACCTAAGAAATCCCCAAATCCTTTTAAAACCATCAAACAATATATACTTGACCAGCTGGAACCAACCCATTAGTGAACAAAACCTCACTGATACCATCAAACCAAACAGACCTGACAAGCTAACACCAGCCTGGTCAGTGAGAACCAACCTGTAATTCTGACTAGCTGAGGCTGATAACCAGTCAAAACCAACTAACTGTTCCAGACTCTCTCTTTTTTTCACCTACCAGTTGCTTACAGATAATGTAATTGCCTAGCATAACCTAGCTTAAACTTAAGTGCCCCAGATTCACAACCAACTTCTTCACAGCTGATCTTAATAATCTATACAGATTCAAACAAATCTGTATTTTCTCCACACCACTACAAAGACGACTAGCTGGATTAGAGTCATGTAGTGTAAAGGCAGTGGCTCTGGAGCTAGCAGACTTATATATTCCTCTAATGTAACGTGCCTTTGACGTAAAACTGTTTATATTGCGGGGCTTTTAGAGTACTGTACAGAGTGTATCTCCAGAGCGCTTGAGCCCCACGGACGTGTCAGAGAAAGACTCAAACCGAAGAGTAATGCATCGTCACTTGGTGGTGCAGTAATAAATAGAAGAAGAGAAAAAAAAATTGGGTTACAGAAAGCTAACTCATTCAGATACAGACTACAATTCTGATTCAGGAGTTTACGTTACATTTATCGGCTTCATCCCAATCCCCACTGCAACCCCTTACATTTACGGCATTCAGCAGACTCCCTTATCCAGAGCAACTTTTTATATTACAATGCCCTTTTTATATTATATTGCCCTTCCCTTTCCATTGTTTTATAAAGAATGTAAAGTCTGGACTGTCAGATCAGACAGCCATCACAATGCACTCCTTCACATGAGGTTCAGAAATGACTCACTTTCAGCTGGTAATTACTTTTTTCATATAGACATTAGTGGAAAGGTGTGATTACGGTGAATCTCGGCACAATGTGAAGGCACTGCTACTGCCCCAGGAAACGCATCTGCCTGCACATCTGTTACTCAGAATGAAGCATTCACTTTTACTCAGTTATTGAGGTGCGTGTCGGCCATGTAGTAAAAGGTGTCTGGCATCACTGTGCTTTTTAAAATGATTTCAGAAACCAACACAAAAATAAAAATAGATCATTCCAGTCTATTCTAATGAAGCTGCATTTTTACTGTTTCACTCAGCTTCATCTGCAGATTCGTAACAAAACAGGTCATAGTCGTGTTCTTGTGTGTGTGAAGGTGCAGTAATAAATCTTATCTTAACACAATTATCTTATTTATGCAACTGAGCAATTAAGGGCCTTGCTCAAGAGCCCAGGGGTGGCAGCTAGTGGTTATGGGATTCAAACTTGCAACCTTCTGATCAGTAGTCCAACACCTTAACCACTGAGGTAGATGCTTCAAAAGAACACAATAGCAAACTTTTGGAAGCTCTGAAGCACTGAATGATCTTTGTCTTACATCAAAACAAACACACAGCCAACAGGAGATTCCCAATTAATCAACTTTTATAGCAAAGATGAAGAAGCAATGTAAGCTCAGGCAATTTGAGCCACATGGTTAATGAGGGTTAATTTGATTAGCTGTGGCCAAAGGCAGAAATTCTGCTCCCAGATGATTACAGGTTCAGATCAGCCCCAGAAGAGACATCCAGCTGAATCACTGTCTGTCCTTCAAGCAGGAGAATCACTTTATCAGTGGCGGACCGTCAGGGCCTGCAAGGCCTTCTCTGCTGGCCTAAAAAAATATCTGAATCACAAACTGATGTTAATTGTATTTTGTCCATGAATACTTATTAAATAATTCCAAATGGTCTGTCAGCTTCCTTTCATAGATTTTCCGATGGTTGTGCTGCTTCCAGACATGTATTTTCGTATTAAAGCATTTAACCAATCACATTTCAGCCATCATTTGTTGCCAGGCAGGGTCAAAGTCAAAGAAGTCTGCCCGGAGGCCTTCACAATCCGTTCTGCAGGCCCTCTAACACAAAATAAATGTCGATGAAACTTTTGCTTCAACCAATCAGATTTTGAGTTGGTTTCACTAGGGCCCTCTAGCAGGCGTACGGCAACGTCACCGTATTCAGACCCGTTGATTGGATAGGATCGTGATGGAACTGAAGCGCACGGATAATCTGTACAACAGAGTAATTGAACTGTTTTTGAGGAAAGAGAGGAGGATTTTGTTTACAAATAATACGAATTTTTGGTGAGTAAAACGTTGCGATTTTCCTAAATAATATTGCAAGTTTATGAGGTTATTATTGATGTTTTTATGTGTCGCGGCTGTAGCTGCAGTAGGAGGAGACTTGTTCACCCCTGGTTTGTCTATTCAATAAAGGCATTTATTTTGGCTACAGAAGTTATCTATCTGCGATGCAACGGCTCTTTATACTGTATTTCTGCATATTAAGATGGTTTTTATAACCATAAATTGGTTTTTGATGGGCTGGTTGATTCAGACGGAGCACTACTGAAGGCCTAGGTGTGAAATGCACGGTCCGCCACTGCACTTTATTAATAACGTTTTAATCTTCGACTGAAAATTGAATCTGAAGACAAATAATTACTGGTGAAAGAAAGTGATTTCTGTCCAGCATCCAAAGCAAAAAGCCAAAAAAAAGTCATCCGAAAATGCTTTTTTCACAGAACAAATAAACATGTCAGCATTAATCTGTCTGAAAGTGGGCTTTTAAGAATATTTCTCTGACATTTTAAAAGAGAGAGAGAGAGGTGAAAAAATGCTCAGGCTAAGTAATGCATGCCTAGAAATTGACTCATGCGGCTTCTTTTTTTTCCCCCTTTCCCTTGCGCTCTATAAACAGCACACATCATTTTTACACAATATCAATAATCACAGCCAGTCTGAAGACTTTCTACTTCCAAGAATAAAGCATGATACTATACACATGCAGAGGATGTTGCATTAGCAGAACACATCAGGGGAAATGGTCAGTCGTTAGCAACTTCAAAGACAGCGCTCACACTGATTTTCAGTCACCTGATCACGCCACATGTCAAGCTCAAGCTTTCTCTTTGCTTGCTTCCTTCCTTCCTTCCTCCCTTCCTTCCTTCCTTCCTTCCTTCCTTCCTTCCCATCCTTTCTTCTCTCCTTCTCACTATTCCCCTCTTTCCTAAGTCTCACCCTCCCTCTCTCCAGACCTATTTATTTAGTCTTTCATTCTTCCCCATACTTTTTTCTTTCTTTCTTTCTTTCATTAAATAATTTATGGTGAGTGTTTTGTGGAAGCGACTGGTGTGGAAACACTGAACTCTTTCTGAGAGCTGAACGTTCTACAGCACTGCAGCGGTTTAAATCGCAGCTTTATCTTATGACCTCATTTGTATAAATTCCAGCCGAATTGCTGTCGTGTCTCTGAATTCAGAGTCAGATCGTGTTGTTTAAGCAAAATCAGTGAACCAAGCTGCTAAATGAGCCAATGAGCTAAAAAACATCAGAGCTAGAAGCTTCTTTCTCTCTCTGAGCAGCACAAGATGTTTCAAATCTTTTCTTCTCACCAGCTACAACTCAGCTTTATTCAGTATTAATACTCATTACTGTGTGTGTGTGTGTGTGTTTGTGTGTGTGTGTGAAACACTGTGAGGATTCTTTTAACAGCAAAAAAAAAATCATTAAAATTATCAGATATAATTCCAAACATATTTAAATAAGAAAAAAAGAAAGAAAGAAAGATAGACAGAGAGGGATAGAGAGGGAGGAGCAAAGGAGCAAGAGAAAGAAAGAGAGCGAGAGAAAGGGGGAAGAGACAGAGGGAGCAAATGAGAGAGGGTGAGAAAGAGGAAAAGAAAGACAGACAGATAGATAGATAGATAGATAGATAGATAGATAGATAGATAGATAGATAGATAGATAGATAGATGGGCTAGAAAACAGATACAATGACAATATAACGTACTTTAGCATAAGACATTTCCTAATGTCTGTACACATTTTTTTTTTTTTTTTTATGTACAGTTTTTATAAAGCCAATTCTAAAAAAAATTACTTTAAACTATGACACTCTCTATTGAACCAGGAAGGATGTGGTCCATCCCTTTCCATTGTTTTATAAAGAATGTAAAGTCTGGACTGTCAGATCAGACAGCCATCACAATGCACTCCTTCACATGAGGTTCAGAAATGACTCACTTTCAGCTGGTAATTACTTTTTTCATATAGACATTAGTGGAAAGGTGTGATTACGGTGAATCTCGGCACAATGTGAAGGCACTGCTACTGCCCCAGGAAACGCATCCGCCTGCACATCTGTTACTCAGAATGAAGCATTCACTTTTACTCAGTTATTGAGGTGCGTGTCGGCCATGTAGTAAAAGGTGTCTGGCATCACTGTGCTTTTTAAAATGATTTCAGAAACCAACAAAAAAATAAAAATAGATCATTCCAGTCTATTCTAATGAAGCTGCATTTTTACTGTTTCACTCAGCTTCATCTGCAGGTTCGTAAAAAACAGGTCATAGTCGTGTTCTTGTGTGCGTGTGTGTGTGTGTGTGTCTGTGTGTGTGGAGGTGCAGGCCGTTGATGTGGTGCCAGGGTGCTTTTCCTGCCCTCTGTATTGCCCCACTCGGGTATATTTAGGCGCCGACAACGTTAAAAAGGTGTACAGTTCAAACACAGGGCAGTGTTTACTCAGAGCGCAGAGGCCCTCAGTGTTTACACACATCTTCTCCTTCAGCTCAGACACCAGAAATAGTGCACTTCAGAAAGAGAGAGAGTGAGAGAAAACAGATAGACAGAATGAGAGAGGGTGTGAGCGAGAAACAGAGACAGAAGGACAAAAAGAGTTTGAGGGAGAGAAAGATAGCAAAATAAAGATAAAGTAAACAAAGAGAGAGAGCAAGAGAGAGAGAGAGAGAGAGAGAGAGAGAGAGAGAGAAAACAGATAGACAAAAAGAGAGGGTGTGAGCGAGAAACAGAGACAGAAGGACAAAAAGAGAGTGAGGGAGAGAAAGATAGCACAAGAAAGATAAAGTAAACATAGAGAGAGAGAGAAACAGAGAGGGTGTGAAAGTGTGACAGACAGAAGAAGATAAAAGAGGGACAGAGTGAAAGTAAGAGAAAGAAAGACCGACAGACAGAGACAAAGAGATGCTAAGACACAAAATCTGAGTGATAAAGAAAGAGAAAGCCAGACGGACAGAAAGAGATACAGAAGAGAGGGTGTGCAAGTGTAACAGACAGAAGAGAGACAAAGAGAAAGTAAGAGAAAGACAGACAAAATAAAGACTGACTAAGACAGACAGAAAGAAGGAGACAGAGAGATAGAAAATCAACTGGAGAGAAATTACAGAGACAGACAGACAGAGAGAACGCTACACTGAAAGATAGAGTGGGAAAGGTACACTGAGGATGGAGAGAGAGGGGAGAGAGAGAGTGAACACTGACAGCTCGTCACACTGGGTTATTAGGCGACGTGCAGGCTGACCAGCTGAAAAATGTGCGTTGATGAAACACAGATGTCAACATGAGAGCAGAATTTAGCAAGCCCGCTCTTACCCACCTCACCCCCCTGCCCCGTCCCACTTCCCCTCCCCTCTCCTCCTCAGCTCTTTTCCTGAAGCTAATGAAGGAGTGCACTGTGTGTGGATGGAGAGGCTCATAAAAGTAATATGGTCAGTTCACACACTCGCTGCTCTGGACTCCGGTTCCTGTAGTCTAATAACCAGGAACTTACAGGAACTTACTGGACCTGTGCGCTCACTGACACGGAGATGATGAGGGCGATGATGCCATACAGCTCCTCAATTTCACAGCAGGGAGATCATACACATCTGTACCAGCTCTCTGTTCTAGCGCTCCACACGGAACATCAGGCAGCCGGATGAGGAACCTTTATTGGTTCCTGATTGAACCCCTTTTCCCTCAATAGAGACAGATTTATTCATTCTGGGATATTCATTCATTCATTGTCTACCGCTTATCCGATCTATTCTCGGGTCACGGGGAGCCTGTGCCTATCTCAGGCGTCATTGGGCATCAAGGCAGGATACACCCTGGACGGAGTGCCAACCCATCGCACACACACACTCTCATTCACTCACACAATCACACGCTACGGACAATTTAGAGATGCCAATCAACCTACAATGCATGTCTTGGGACCGAGGGAGGAAACCGGAGTACCCGGAGGAAACCCCCCGAGGCACGGGGAGAACATGCAAACTCCACACACACGGCGGAGGCAGGAATCGAACCCCCAACCCTGGAGGTGTGAGGCAAACGTGCTAACCACTAAGCCACCGTGCCCTCCAAGACAGATTTATTTATTTTTTATTTTTAAAAAAGCAGAACCCAACGGTGTTTGAAGGAGCAACAAAACTGACACTCAAATCAAAATCACTGTAAAAATTTTCATGTATTTTTAAAAATGATACAAACATTTAAAGCCTTTTAATTACTTAGGTTTATATTTATTTAATTCCTTTAACAATTAAGACTGATGGTGGCTTAGTGGTTTAGCACATTCACATCACGCGTCCTGGGTTCGAGTCCCGCTCACTGTGTGTGTGGAGTTTGTATGTTCTCCCCTTGGTGGGTTTCCTCCGGGTGCTCCGGTTTCCTCCCACAGTCCAAAAACATGCTTCTAGTTTTTTTAGGCTGCTATTGGAGTCTCTAAATTGCCTGTAGTGTGTGAATGAGTGTGTATGTGCCCTACGATGGGTTGGCACTCTGTGTATCCTGCCTTGATGCCCGATGATGCCTGATATAGGCACAGGCTCCCTGTGACCCAATGATGGATTGTCTGTAGACAATGGGAATTAAGACTGATAACAATATATGAAGTTTTTTTTTTTTTTTTTTTTTTTAAATTTTGTTAGATGGAGACAGTCAACTCCAAAGAGAGGGACACAGAAAAAAAAGAAAAAGAAAAAATTTGTTTAAAAATAAGAACAGTAAAAGAATATAAATAAAATAAGAAAATAAATAAATAAGAAAAAGGAAAAAAAAACAGAGTGGTGAAAAATATATGCACAAATGCATAAAAAAAGAAAGAAAAGAAAATGCAATTGGGAGGAAAATGTAAAAAAAATTCAATAGGGTTCTGTGTGTCCCATTTTTATCCATTTATTATTGTGAATTATCTACCAAACTGGTATTGCTGGTGTTGTAGCAGCTAGATACACAAAAAAACCCTCAGCATTTCATGTTTCTAAGAAACCACAAAAAAACAAACATGTCTATCCTGAAATCAGAAAAAGTTGACACTGGAGACTCCTCCTTCCATCCATGTTACATAAAAATTCATCACAGACAGCTTCACCATGTCTACCACCATTTTTAGCAGCTACGGAAAGAGCGCTGAAAGGAACTGGAGGACAGAATGCATTTGTTGAGCTTTTATAAGTGTTCTGATTGAGCTTAATGACACGATGGGAAAGCCACAGAGGCTCTGGAGGAAAAAGGCAGCGTGCTGTGAAAGCGAGAGAGGGTGTTGAAATGAAAGCGTTCCGCTAACAGATGATTCAGCAAACCATTCCGTCTGTGTGTGTGTGTGTGTGTGTGTGTTTGTGTGTGCGTGCAGAGAGATGGCAGAACATCAACACAAGGACCTCTCTCTTTTCACCACCTTATAAAAGTGCTCACAGCAGCAACACATCTAGATGAAGCTCTTGACGCAGGAGAGAAAACACTAAGTCGGAGAATGAAGACCAGTTTTTTACTTTTTGCTATGCTGTCGATGTGTGTGATGTTCAGGGATTGTTCCTAATACGGGCTCGAGTATAACAAGTGTAACACTACACTTGCGTGATTCCACTTTCCATCCTGATCGCTATTTTCCGTTTTAAAAGAAGGCAATAAAGGGGTTTAAGCATCCAGAAAAAAGACAAGAAAATAAGTATTTCCACCATTAATAATAATAATAATAATAATAATAATAATTAAAAAAACAGCTGCGCTGTCTTATACCGTCACTGGTAATTAAATCTAAATATTTCACTGGTAATAAAATATAATATGTAATAAACTTCATATTGTATGGCATATAGTGAAGGGATGATGTCATGATGATGATGTCAAATAGTGTTTTCTGACTTTTGACAGGTAAGTAAATCAAAATTACATTGAAAAACTAAAAAATGTTTTTTTCTATTCTATTCTATTTTTCTAATCACAATATTAGACTTTTTTTTTTTATATGGAGAAGTTTTCTATAGGGACATGCTTATTTAACTTTTTGGAAAAAACTTTTTTTTGGAAGAAGTCTCCAATGTCAGTGACTTCTAGTTTCTCTGTAACATAACATAACAAGCTGCTTTTTTTTGTCTTTGATACTGAAAAAAGAGAGTATGCTTACATAATCTAACCTGTTTTACAAACTTTCCACAACCTTAAAAGGTGACGAATTTAAAAAAAAAAAGGATAATGTTCTTTCGTTATAATAATAATATGTAATGGTTAGCAAATTTCTGTGGAATATAAAAAGACTAGAGAAATTGCTTGAGGGTGGTGAAAGTAATTTTTCCTCTAACAGCATGTTCCTAATTGTTTTATTTCTTACTTAACATATAAGCAGATGTGATAGTTAAGGTTTGAAACATGATACTGATTTGTTAGCGACACAAGTTTTCAATAAATGTTTAATAAAATAATGGAAACAACATTCGCCTGCTTAAATGTATCGAGAACCACAATTGGAAAAATTCAAAAGTTTATTTATGGAATATCGATGAACCAATTCCTAATCCTATCAAAACATACCTCACATTAAGAGCACTGCTAAATCTCAATCTATTCAACATCAAACTTAACAAAACAGAAAAGGCAGATGGTAAGATCCTTGATGTGAGGTTTAATACAAGTTCAGGCAGAGGAAGGTCTTTAATGAAAAGTAGGATTTCTTTCGACAACCTCCAAGTGTATGAAGGCTGATATTCTCCACAAAATCACCAATTGTTGTCTGCGTTCCCGGGGGCATTTCCAGCAGACAACAGTTCTGGAAATATTGCCAAAGCCCTGACTTGAAAACACCCATGTGTGAAAAAAAAAAAGCTTCAGAGGATTTAATGGGAAACAATGTGTCAGGTTCAAGACATGAGACTGCTGCATAAGCTTGAAGAGCAGGACATGAATCATCTCATGTAAGGCTTCGAGAGGATTAGCAGAAACGTTTTAAGCGAGGAAGCCCCACTCATCACGACTCGCAGCTGGAATGTTACCTGTATGCCATTGGAGGTGTTTCATACAACCAGGCAGGAGAGATGACAGGAAAATGTGCAAACACGTCTCTGTGTCTGTCGCCATAAGCTACCCTGAAATCCACAAACAATACAGCTTCAGAATAACAAACCCGACGACTTCTGAGCTACAAAGAACAGAGGAAACGCCCAGGTTTACTTTTCTAATTGAGTAATTGGTCGAGGCTTTCATCAAAGTTTAATCAAATGTTTCTGGTTTCAAAGCTGGAAGGTATTATCGCTGATGCATACAAACAGAAATTCAAAACATATTGGGACAAATAAAAAAAAGCCACAATTTTCTTATGAATCGCTGCAAAAAATGTACTTTTAAAATGTTTTCATTGAATGAACTTTATGTTAAATGTTACATAAAATCATCACTGACTAAAGTAGTATCTTTTGTACCATTATAATCTTTTATAACCAACATATTTGTACCAGTAATAACTTGTAGTTTGTGTTGTTAGCATCTGTTGTACCATTAGTACCATTAGAGTTAATATTTCATATTTGTTCTATTAGTATCTTTTGGTCCAGTATGACTAGTTTCGCTAGATTGTAACATTAGTACTAGTAGTAGTTTGTTACATTACTATATTTTACTCCAGTTCTACTAGTTTCTTTAAGTGAAATCTTTTGTTCCATTAGTACTAATCTGTGCCACTAGTTTGTACCATTAGTAGTAAAAACGTTTTGTGTCATTAGTACTAGTTTGTATCAATAGTATAAGGTTATTCCACTAGTATATTGTGTGTATATATATATATATATATATATATATATATATATATATATATATACATTTTAATATTATTATTATTATTATTTTTTACAATTGTTAGCAATTATCTTTTATACTATGGGTACTAGTTTGTTACATCAGTATAATTTGCCCAGTACTACTAGTTTAGAAGGTTAGAATCTTTTGCACCACTAGTATTAATCTATACTACTAGTTTATACCATTAGTAGTAAAAACATTTTGTGTCATTAGTACTAGTGTGTACATTAAATATCTTTTGTACTAGTTGTACTAGTTTATACCATTAGTATAGTATTTTGTATATTAGTATATTTTCTACCATTAGTCACAACTAGTTACCGTGTGGTTGCTTTTATTTACTATTAGTACTAGTTTGTACAGTTAGTAACTTTTGTATTATTATTAACTGTTTACACTGTTAGCACTACTTGGTATCATTACTATTTGTACATTTAATAAGTTTTGTACCATACTAGTTGAATTAGTTAGTACTAGTTGAATTAGTTTGTACCATTACTAATAGTTGTACTAGTTGTATTAGTTTGTACCATTAGTAAATGTTGTATTAGGTTGTACCGTTAGTACTAACTGTATTATTTTGTATCTGTTAGTACTAGAAGACATCATTAGTAGCAGTTCATGCCAATAGTATATTTTGTATATTAACAGTAACTAATTTATAAAATTATTATCTTTTATACTGTTGGGATGTTTTGTATCATTAGTAGTAGTTTGTACAGTTAGTACCTTTTGTATTAATTGTTTCCACTGTTAGTACTAGTTTGTATCATTGCTATCTCTAAACACTAGCCTGTCTGCTTAGCATAAAAAAGCTGACTCGGCTGTATTTCATTAAACCTTAAACCTAAATGGCATCAATAAATGTATAAATACCCGATCATCTGAAGTGAGATTTGTTCAGTGTAGCAAAGGAGTGAAGGCAGCAGCTCTGAGCAACATGCTGTGAAAATCCAACAGTGCCTAAATTCATAGGGAAGATCAACCATTTTCAAGTGTCGAGGAAATCTGTCGTACACAAAAGTCAGACAAATCTTTCAGTAGAATTTTGATGCTGACTTTTCTGGCACACTCAGGAGAATTGAGGCTAATGGTGTCTCTCTCTCTCTCTCCCTCCACAGGTGCCAATTAGCCTCCCGCTCTGCTGCTTTCTGCTAGTTACTAAAGCTACTTTAAGAGGGGCCAACATGCCAATTAGAGTGTTAGCCTGATATTTTTAGGCGTTTCCTGTAGGACCAAACCATAAAATGACTGGGTCTGTGTGATCAAGGCAGCTAGCTGTACAGAAGCAGGGTTCAAATGCCACACACTGCACTATATTCTATGCTAAAAATTAGCATTTCAGAAATAGCTGGCTCTATTCCGTAAGTTTTATAGCAAACAGGTCGATTCAGTAGTCTAACATGAAAGATGTGATGTATAACGGTGGCTACAGAAACCACACGGTTACAAAAGAGACCTTTATAGGCTGTATTGGCTTTAGAGGAGTTCCTCACCACTAAACACTAACACTGCTAATAGTGAATGAACAAGAGGTCAACTAGCGTTACATAAACGCCAATAAATTCCCTGCTAGCCTTCAGAGCGCAATGAAGTGGATGGGAAGGAAAAATACAGGCGTGCAATTCAGGACATATCTGGGGTCATGGTGTTCACAGTTCGTAGTCATTTCAGACTGCGGTGTGACATCAGGTCTATCACGAAAAGGTTAGTGGATCACATTAAGATTCGCAGGGCACCTCTGCTTTTCACATCGCGCTTCTAAATGTTATCGCCATCATGCCATCTCTGTGCGCTTAGTGTCACGAAACGCCATTTACTTCCCCTGCAGCTGAATTCTCAGAGTGTTTTCTGCTCTTTACTAAGCAAATTAAAGCATTTCCTTTCATTCATGTACTACAGCGCCTCGGAATGTAAACACCCGCAGTCTGTAAACACACACATTAAACCACGTTGCAACACACATCCATCCTAAATGGCCTGCAAAGTCACGTGACGGTCTCTCCAACATGTAAAGCGGGACTTCGAAGTCTAAAGAAAGTTAAGGAAGTCCGAAAAATAATCACTTTTTTAAAAATAAATAAATAAATAGAAATCAATCAATCAAAAATCAAATCAATACTTGCAGAAAATTCACATGAACTTCACACGTGAAATTTACTCACAATTTTCATGCAGATTTTTTACCTGGTTTGTTTTCACCTGTATGTTTTTATACGATTCATTCATTTTAATCTGCTTCTTCTCGTTACTTTCTTGTGATTCTTTTCCACATGAATCATTTATTTCTAAAACACTCATCTCTTTTTAACATGATTAATTTTTTCAGATTTATTTCCACATAATTCATTAAACTCCACAGGTTATTAATGATTTGTTTATTTTCAAATGATTCCTTTTCACATTTTTCATGTTTCTTTTTAAACCTGACTTCACCCACCTCAATTCATTTTTTTTCCACATACGAGTTTTCTAAAAAAAATTTTAATTCCCAAACGATTCATTTTTCAATCACTAGACTGGCAATGTTGTACTCTAATATCATGTTTCCAATCATTGAGCAATCGTTTTTAGGAAAATTGTGATTGGCATGTTAATCAGAATATGATCTAGCCATCAGGTGGGCAGCACACATTTGGGTTCTATCTGATTGGATCTGGTGAAATGTTTCTCTCTATATAGGAAAAATAAAGCCATCATAAGACCCATCACATGCCTTAGGAAGAGTTAATATGATGAGAGCAAGTCAGATGCTGAGCCTGGAAACCGAGAGTGATGCTCATGAGCTTGATATGTGTTCAACCAACAAGAAGCTCTCAGCACTCGTTTGCCTGTAGAGAACTTTTTTTGGAGTGATTTACTTTTCGCGGCAAACCAGAAGTCGAGCTTTACCAACATCTTTCAGAGGGTCTAATGAGAAACAGGCTGAGGATGAGGTGAACAATAAATGCCTCACATCCGGATGTTGATAAAGTGACCAAAAACCTTCATGAACGTTTACTCGGTTGACAAATCAGGCTGTCCATGCATGTGCATGTGTGTGTTTTTGTGTGTATCTTGGATCCTTTCAGGGATTTGTTTGTCAAGCTGCCCTGAAAGAAAAAACTCAAATACTTTTAACCCAAATTAGTCCAGGAATGCTGTTGAAGGCACCACAACAGGCAAAGATGAGAACGTTAATAAAGCCTGTCCCTCAGGCAGGTACTGCACATGCTCAAAGTGTATCTCAGTGTTCAGCCCAGATTTCTAATTCCACAGGCTTGAAATTACCAGATAACCTGTTCCACGTTTACTGAGTGCTGTTTTTTAGCCAGTTTTAAATCCGCTCTATAAACTATGGCATCTTTTTTATTTACCAGGCTAGACAAAACATTAGCTTGTGAGCTGGATGCAAATTAACTGACATTATTATAACATTTATTATTAATATGATCAAGCAATATTTACCACACTAGGATTTCACTCAGCTTCCAATCAATAGCTCAGAACCTGAATCTCTGGCATTCCCTGGTCTTCTTTTATGTTACCATGGAAACCTGGTTCAGAAATAACCCTTGATCCAGATCCCAAATAATCCTCACTGGGGTTTGTGGGTTAAATTATTATTTACATAAAAAATAAAAAATAAATAAAAAACTTATTTAATGTTCATGAAACAAGCTCGGTTCAGTTATCACTTAGCAACGATAAATATTCACTTCTCCTTTTCTCTCTTTAAGTTAGTAAACGACGTGTACACTCGTCTTTTTTGACCGCCGGACACTGGAGTTTCCTTCCATATAACACAGAAGACTTCACTGTATCAACAGCTGCATGTTATTGTTAATCTGAAGATATGGAGCGTCTGCTGTACAAGCCCCTGCTACTATAGCAACGGTAACGTATTAGAACCTGGGCACTGATCGAAACCAAGCTGTTGTTCTAGGAAATCAAACACCATCTAAACCCGCAAAAATGTTGAGTTCATCAGTACCGAGCGGATTATAGAACAAGCTCCGAGCGTATAGTTTAACCTGGGTTCAAGCTGCAGGTCTTTGAGCGTGTAACGGAGAGCAATTTTGTCTGGCAGTGTGGAGACTGTGACTGTAAGACGAGTCAGGATATCAGCACAACCTCACAGCTCACAGGAGAGATGCTATTTTCCTTGAGTGCCGTACAACAGCTCTAAATATCGCCCCATGAGCTGCAGTGATAAAACACACCCCAGGTGCAGATGCGAAAAAAACCTTTTCCAGCTTTTAGCACAGTTCAGCAAACTGGTTAGCAGAAATCCTTTATTAGCATAATCAGAGCGGCAAACAGAAACTACTATTAAAATAAAAATAGCTGTTTGATCCACAGCAATTGTCCAATCCAATTCTGATTGGATAAAATATTGATTTATTTTGCCAAAAATTTACATTAATGCATTCAATCTAATATGTTATCTTAATACATACAGTAGCTATACTAGTGGCTAACACACAAACATTTCATTTGAACTTTCTTTTAAATGTCAACATGAAGATGTTTTCTGTAAGTAGAGGTATATTTTTTATTTTATTTTTTTTGGAGGAGTCTCCAGGCTGAGTAACAGACAAGAAATATTTAACTTAAAGCATCAGAGAAGCTGGTGAGGGAAAGATAGTTTACAGCTGATGTAAGATAAATGATAACGAGGTTTCTGTAATAAGAAATGTAACTAAAAAGAGATAAAAAGCACAATGTGTTACTGTTTAATGTACAATGAATAATTGTAATCTGCTCTATAAGAGGAATTAAAGGCTGTGATGTTATAAGTAACAGTACAGCTTCTTACATCGTCCTGCCATTGATTATTTTCCAATAATGGCACATCCTGAAGTGATTTATTTCTTATGTAATAACAGCGACAAAATCTTTGTTAGGAAGACACAATAAAAGTTCTCTAAAAGCAGCAGAAAGATGATGTGATGAATGATGAATGAAATGTTCTGGTACATTAATGTAACATTTTGTTTTCTCAGAGCAGATAATTGAACACCCATGAAATCTCCGCAAATGGATACAGTTTCGGGGTCGTGGAGAAAACTGGACACGGAACACAGCAAAAGAGCGGAATAAGAGGCTCATCTAGCAGACCTTGACGAGGTTCTGAAAATAGCAGACTGTCGGACACACTCTGGATTTTACAGCCACACGTGAACGTCCGTGGCCACATGAGGAATGAAGGAATGAAGGGAAACTGAAACACGTATGAGTTTCTCCTGCACCAGATCACAACACGGCAGGCAAGCTGTAACTTGCCTGCCGTGTAAGTTTTTTTCTGTCCACAGTAACAGTTGTACACAAAAGAGGAGCTGTCAATTTTTTACCAAGCAGAGACTGCACAGAAAAAACAAAACAACAAAAAAACAAACAAAAAACCATATATATATATATATATATATATATATATATATATATATATATATATATATATATATATAATGTTTTTTATTGTAGCAACAATGTTTTTATTAAAATTGTCATCATAGTTTTTTACAAATCCAGTAAGTAACCTTGCGAATAAATGCTGAGTTATAAATAATAATTAATTAAAATGTGTAATCTTTTTAAAATAAATATAAATTTAGTTTTGTTTTAGACCTCCCGGTTCTATGTCACACCCCAGATCCCACTTTACAAAGCGTGTGTTAGTTATATTGTGTGACTTTCTCAGAAAGAAAGCTTCATCAACAAAAAAGTGCCTCCTAGTGTCAAACAGATAAAATACATATGAAGATGAGTAGATGAGAAGTTCATCAGCATCCAAAAAACATAACCTGGAGCTGAACATGTGCATCTCAAGCATAGCCGAGTTAAGCATAGCCGTGCTCTGATTAGCTTCAGCACTTGTTACTGTATGTTTAATTATTCTGAGAAAATAATGAGCTTCTATTACCTGAATCGTCCTTTATACATTCAGAAAAACATCTTAAAACTCTATACAGCAGAGACAGCAGTTAGCATGTTTAGAGTTAGAACAGTTAGCTTGTTTTGCTAATTTGCTAACAGCTAACAGGAAGCATTGCATGTGACATAAGTCTAAAATTATTTTTACTCAGATTTTTGTGTTCATCTCAGTTAAAAAATAAAGATCTACAGCACAGATTGTATAGCTATGTAGTGGTGCCTCTGGTGATTGTTACATTTTAGTTTGCAGTTGTTAGCTTCCACTGCTAGTCTACAAAGCTAATACAAACAATTTAAATAAAACAAACTGATCATTAACTGGTCAGCAACCTTCGGTAGTTCTTTATCCACAGGCACACAGTCAGCATCACTGAGGCTTTTAAAAAATAATAAAAACTAAAAAAAAATCCTGGTTGTTTTTCTTTTACATTTTACTGAATATTAGTTGTTTGGTTTTCCCTGTTTATGGTCTCTAGCAAAATTCTGTGTTCTTTCACATCACACACACACACACACACACACACACACACACACACACACACACACACACAGGTAAATCCATTCAGCTAATTATTTGTCATTATATATATATTATATTATATGCCAAATTATTACTTGATGTTGGATTCAGTGTTAAAGACGGACAAATGATGCGTGAGTGTGAGTGTGAAAAACATTATAGGAAAAATGTGACTGAAGCTCCCTCTATATAGCTGCTGGAATGCTTTTGTCTGATTCAAGACAGTTTTAAGTTCGAGTTTCGTCTCTTTAGCTGAACCCAGTGGTGCTGGACACTTTACCACACGGTCAGCCATAAAGTTTATAACAACCACTGCAAAAATGCTTACCAGAGAATGAGAGAGAGAGAGAGAGAGAGAGAGAGAGAGAGAAAGAGACAGAAAAAAAAGAGAGAGTTAAAGTGCTAAAGTGCTGTCTTCCTCCCTCCATCTCCCTCTCCCTCTCACCTCCCTCCCCCCTTCTCTCTTTCTCTATTTCTCACTCCCTCCCTTCATCTCCGATCTTTCCATCTCTCTCTCTCCAGTGTTTGTCACCTGCATGCTGCTCCTCTAATAAAGAATAAAATTTAATTTAAAACAGTAGACCTAAAATTCCACTGTACAACTACTTTTTGTTAGTTTTCACAATCTTTTTTGAAAAAAAAAAGGAACAAAAAAAACTAAAAGAAATCTAGCAGCTACAATTATACATGATATTCTTCATGTACTAAGTAAGAAGCCTTTATTATCACCACACATACATTTACAGCATGGAGGAATTCTTTTCTTCACATATCCCAGCTGAGGAGGTTGGGGGTCAGAGCACAGGGGCAGCTATGTTACAGCACCCCTGGAACAGAGAAGGTTAAGGGTTTTGCTCAGTTGCCCAACAGTGGAGCTTGGCAGTGCTGAGGCTTGAACCAAACAAGAGCCTAGAGCCTTAACCACTTGAGTCACCAGTGCTAGACTTAATCAGTTAGGATATTTGTTCTTCTTAGTAATGCTGATTTAAGTTTACAGGTCCATCCTGATTGGTCCTAACGTGAAGTCGCATCAAACATATAAAATGCATACGAAGATGAGAAGAAGTTCATCAGTATCCAAAAAACGTAACCTGGAGCCAAACATATGCATCTTAAACACAGCAGAGTTGTTAGCACGAGCTCTGATTAGCTTCAGCGCTCATTACTGTGTTTCTAATTATTCTGAGAAAACAGATAACGAGCTTCTATAACCTGAAGTGTCCTTTATACGTTCAGAAAAACGTCTTAAAACTCGATGTTTCCTCTTATTTTCATAAATTAACTTGTGACTCTCTAAAGATTCAAATCCAAACGACTCGCCTGGAACGATTCCTCAGATTCCTTGATCCTGCAGCGTATACGCTCCGGTGTTTTTACATTTCCCCTCTGACATTTGTGATTACACACCATATACACAACAGATTATTAAACAAAACACAGAAAGAAAGAAAACAGTAGCAGAGGCTGCAGTTAGCATGTTTATAGCTAGAACAGTTAGCTTGTTTTGCTAATTTGCTAACAGCTAACAGGAAACATTGCATGTGACATAAATCTAAAACTATTTTCACTCAGATTTTGTGTTCATCTCAGTTAAAAAATAAAGATCTACAGCACAGATTGTATAGCTATGTAGTGGTGCCTCTGGTGATTGTTACATTTTAGCTTTTAGTTGTTAGCTTCCACTGCTAGTCTACAAAGCTAATACAAACAATTTAAAGAAAACAAACTGATCATTAACTGGTAAGCAACCTTCGGTAGATGAGGTTCTTTATCCACAGGCACACAGTCAGTGTCACTGAGGCTTTTAAAAAATAATAAAAAGTAAAAAATAAAATAAAATCCCAGTTGTTTTCTTTTACATTTTACTGAATAACTTGTTTGGTTTTCCCTGTTTATGGTCTCTAGCAAAATTCTGTGTTCTTTCACATCACACACACACACACACACACACACACAGAGGTAAATCCATTCATCTAATTATTTGTCATTATATATATTATATTATATGCCAAATTATTACTTGATGTTGGATTCAGTGTTAAAGAAAGGACAAATGATGCGTGAGTGTGAGTGTGAAAGACATTATAGGAAAAATGTGACTCCCTCTATATAGCTGCTGGAATGCTTTTGTCTGATTCAAGACAGTTTTAAGTTCGAGTTTCGTCTCTTTAGCTAAACCCAGTGGTGCTGGACACTTTACTACACGGTCAGCCATAAAGTTTATAACAACCACCGCAAAAATGCTTACCAGAGAATGGGGGAGAGAGAGAGAGAGAGAGAGAGAGAGAGAGAGAGAGAGAGAAGTTAAAGTGCTGTCTTCCTCCCTCCATCTCCCTCTCTCCTCCTCCCTTCCCCCCTCCTCCCTTCCCCCCTCCTCCCTCTCTCTTCCTCTATTTCTCTCTCCCTCCCTCCATCTCCGATCTCTCCATCCCTCCCTTTCTCTCTCGCTCTCCCTCTCTCTCCCTCCCTCTTTCTCTTTTTGTCTCTCCAGTGTTTGTCACCTGCATGCTGCTCCTCCAATAAAGAATAAAATTTAATTTAAAACAGTAGACCTAAAATTCCACTGTACAACTACTTTTTGTTAGTTTTCACAATCTTTTTCGAAAAAAAGGAACAAAAAAACTAAAAGAAATCTAGCAGCTACAATTATACATGATATTCTTCATGTACTAAGTAAGAAGAAGCCTTTATTATCACCACACATACATTTACAACATGGAGGAATTCTTTTCTTCACATATCCCAGCTGAGGAGGTTGGGGGTCAGAGCACAGGGGCAGCTATGTTACAGCACCCCTGGAACAGAGAAGGTTAAGGGTTTTGCTCAGTTGCCCAACAGTGGAGCTTGGCAGTGCTGAGGCTTGAACCAAACAAGAGCCTAGAGCCTTAACCACTTGAGTCACCAGTGCTAGACTTAATCAGTTAGGATATTTGTTCTTCTTAGTAATGCTGATTTAAGTTTACAGGTCCGTCCTGATTGGTCCTAAGGTGAAGATGCTTGAAACAGGTGGAATATGGAAGATCAGTTCAATGACTCAAGCTGTTCCCCAATCAAAAAATAAAAATAAAATAAATAAATATTTATTATTATTATTATTATTATTATTATTATTATTATTATTATTATTATTATTATTTTTGAACCTGAGATGACATACACCACTCTCAGAGACCTAACCCTTACCCTGTTATTAATATCTAACAAAAAATACAGGAAGTACGTGGGGGTTTATATAATGGAGGAGCAGCTCCTGCAGCTGCAGCTGAGCTTCACAGTGAAGGACAAGCATTGAGTTCAAAGTCCTACCACAACCCAGAGGACGAGGAAATAAAGCTGGTTGCAATTGCCGTTAGCCTTGAACCAGTGGAGTGTTTATTTTACCATCACCGTCTCCTAGTAATGCACATGTTTTTGTGTGAGTGTAGTTTAGCAGCACGTTGGATTTTGGAGAATATCCAGGCGTGATGTCCGATCCATTCTCACAAAATCAGAACAAGCGTGTCATGTCCAGTCTGCTTCGAAAAGCTCGAAAAATGGGACATCAAGCATAATCAGGCAGATTTTTTTTAAATATTGTTACAGCAATTGGAATAAATACCTCTGTGACATTACTGAGTTCCGGTTTGATGCAATAAAATTAATTTAATCCTAATCACAATAAGTGAAAACAAACACGTTCAAATCTAAAATAAACGTATGCTGTGGCATTGGTGGAATCAGTCATAAAGAGAACTACAAAAATGTCGAGTATCCAGGGTTTTAGATGAAGTAATTTTTTTATAAAGTAATTTTTGCCAAAGCCTGATGGGTTTTTGGTCCCTGCCTCATAAGCAGAACTTTAATAAAAGCAGCACGTTGCTACAGACGTTCACAAGAAGCTGCAGTGCGAGATCTCTGCCGCGTACAAGGCCATTGCTCACGCCAACAAAAGAACAGGGCAACTTCATGGAGTGAAAGGCAAGACAAAGCAAACAAACCCCCAGGCAGAATAAAGAGGGAGTGAAGTTGTATTGGTCGTCCCCTCCCCTCTCCGTGGGAGTCTGCAGTACCAGTTTGGCCTTTTCTGTGCTCTCTGGCACGCCTAAATCGGCCACTGGGTTCGCTTCCCACACAGAAAGCATCCTGTTGAAGCTCGGCTGCATCTCGCTGTGTGTCTGGGCGTCTGTCTCTGTCTTCTAGAGCTTCAAGATCTTTCTGTAGGGTCTAGTGCTCTGCTCAGGCTGGGAGATGGAGAGCAGGGGTTACACCGACACTGGTGTCTTACAGCGTGACACATTGGTACCACAGGTTGCTGTGGTGCTGTGTGTGTCTCTCTCTCTCACACACACACATACTAATCGACTCATTGCTTCCTTCCTCAGTCAGTTCCTCAGTATCATTTAATCCTCTCTCTCCAGCCTTGTCTCTGCTAGAGGACTACTTTATAAACATCTTTTTTTCCCATGTTATCAGTGTAGTTCCGCACACTTGAGTAATCAGGAAGCACCGAGAACCTGGTCACAGCTGGACCACAGAAAAACATTCCCGGTCAAATGGATTTAAGCGGAATTATTTCCCGGTGGAAAAAAACAGGCATGTTAATGAGTCCTGAAATGATCAATCAAATACTTCAAAACAATTAACCACAAGTCAGAACAAGCTGCAAGTGGAAAATAATCAACCACAAGAGAAAAATACCAACCCTTACGACTTTCTATGTTTTAAAGGAGTCATTTTTTCCATTTATATTTTAATATAATGTTACAGAAGCTATAAATTCACCAGCCTTTTTTACTTTAGCAGCCACATACTGCTAAATCTTGAAGACATTCTTCTTTCATTGTTAAAAACATGTCATTACACAGCAGAGCTGACACTTCACTCTCTCAATGACTAAACATTTTACTTTGCTAAATAACAATTTAAAAAAATTGTTTATTTTTAGGCTTCAATTACATGGCACATCCTCCATTAAACCTCTGGGGAAACTGTTAATATAGAAATAATAAACCAGTGATTTTCTGCACTACTGTCTCAGAAAATGATTCAGCTCCTTCTGTTCAAGTTTGTAGATCTGTAGAAATCAATAATCAATCACATTCAAAGAAAGTAAAAAGAGTAACGATGTTGGCATTCAGTGGAGCTAGGTAGTTTCTTCAACTAAGTTTTGCTGATGTTTTCTGGCCCTGAAAATTGCTCTGCCACTTTTTGTTTATAAGTCAGAATGTTTTGGCAGAAGTAGTGGAGTCGACTGGGGGGGAACAGAGGGAGTGTTCTGTGTTCAGTACAAATTCACTTCAACTCCCAGACAGTAAGCAGCTCTAAAAATTGCTTATTGCTCCTTTAATATACTCACAATGTGCTATTTTACAATATAGAAAATACAATCAGCTCTTGTTCTCCTCCTTCTGTTAAAACCACGCTATGAGAATTCAGAGGACAAACAACCAAGAGGATCGTTTATTAGCCTTTACATTTTTAAATGATTCACCTCAAACCACACACACACACACTAAACAGCTAAACAGGTGCAGTCCTGTGTGATTGGCCAAACACACAATGCAGCAAACATCGGCACTCGGCCTCATACTCTGTGCAGTGGATGTTGTGGAAAACGAACAAGAGGAAAAGTGGTTCAAATTGCAAAATGTAAATATTGAGTTTTCCCACAATGGGAAGTAGACCACCCAAGATGCAAACAACCCCCGTACACACATACACACAAACACACACATATATACACCGTCCCTGTCAGCAGCTCAGGGGACAGCTTTTTTATGTGTCTGACTGTGAATCTTCACCCTGTACCACACACACACACATAATTTCATCCATAATTTACACCGTACTGAGTTGGGAAGCTCAGTGAAGGATCATGAAGACTTGACAAAAAACTTTGCAAATGCATTGGAAAACATCAAGAAAAACAGACCCTCTTAATTTGCATGGTGTATATTATGTACGAAACATGGTGTACATTATGTATTTACATTTTGCTTTTTAAATATACAGTAAATATTTATGTTTTAATTGGATTTATTTATCCAAAATAAAATCAGCTGATTGAACAGACACTGATTTGATAGACACTGATTGTACACAGTTGATCAGACAGAGCTGATTGGACAGAGTTATTTGAACAGACACTGATTGGACTCACACTCATAGATACTGATTGGATAAACTGACTGGACAGAGTTGATCATATAGAGCTAGTTGGACAGAGCTAATTGGACAGTCTCTGACTGGACAGAGTTGATCAGACAGAGCTGATTGGACAGAGTTGATCAGACAGAGCTGATTGGACAGAGTTATTTGAACAGACACTGATTGGACTCACACTCATAGATACTGATTGGATAAACTGACTGGACAGAGTTGATCATATAGAGCTAGTTGGACAGAGCTAATTGGACAGTCTCTGACTGGACAGAGTTGATCAGACAGAGCTGATTGGACAGAGTTGATCAGACAGAGCTGATTGGACAGACTCTGATTGGACGGAGCTAATCAGACAGAGCTGATTGGACAGAGTTGACTGGACAGAGCTGGCTGCACAGAGTTGTTGAAATGTACATTTTTACAGTATTCTACTTTCTGTCTCTTCAATGTTAGATAATTGAGTTTCAATAAATATGAAAAGTCTCCTTAAATGCAACGCTACATTTATATATCGTGACACATCTCATGTTTTCCGTAGAAACGTCTTTGATAAAGTATCGCAATTTGATTTTTGACTTTTGTCACTTTACCCAGCTGCAGCTCCTGCTAAACATCTGAACACGTAACTCAGTATGGATCAGTTTTCCACAGACATTATTATTATTATTATTATTACAGAAACAAGCTACAGGGTGAAAGAAGTTACTTCTAGTTAAATCACCACTGAAATTCAACACAAAATGAAATAAACTACTATATATATATTTATATATATATATATATATATATATATATATATATATATATATATATATATATATGTGTGTGTAAATATTGAGTATTCTCTTGATTTTTTCCTGTGACACCCCTACTATATATATATATATATATATATATATAATATATATATATATATATATATATATATATATATATCAAAATATATAACCAATTTATCAAGTGAAATATTTTGAATGTTGAGTATTTTATCAAATATACAATTATGAAGCTTATTTCTAGACCATTTTTACAATTTACAAGCTTGGACCATAAAAGATATAAATTTGACAATATTCCGATTTTGAGATTCTCATTTGCTAGGAAATTTAATTTTTGCTAAAAGTTTGCTTGTTAACATTAAACAGTTTAGATGTGAATGTTTTTTTAAAGGCTTTTTATCATTATTTCAGATGTTTATTATCAGTTTAACTCACAGGATTCTGACAGTTGACAAAAAAGTCAAGTAAAAATTTCATCTGGATTTCTTAAACAGCTGAGCAGGCAGACAGTGAATAGTGGTTCACAATGAATTAATAAGTGCTCAATGCACTTTTTAGAATTGTTTGTAGAAATACCAATGCCAACTCCGGAAAGGAACCGAGTGAAGGGGGAGGGGAGTAAAAAAGTGAGCAATAAACAGAAAAAAAACTCAAAAATAAAATAAAAAAACAAGTACACTTTTGTCTAATGTCTCTCATAGAAACAGTGAAACACTTCCACACAAACACTTTTTTTTTTTTACTGTTAATGAAACTTTTATTGCCTCTTTCTTTCAGACAGAACAGAGTTTTAATCACTTTCTAATTTTCTTTCTCATTACATTTATTTAGTTTATTTATTTATAAGTGCTAGCATTGACAGTGACACTAATCTTTTTCTGCTCAAACATTTTAGCCTAATTTTCTCTTGATTTTTTCCTGTGACATCCCTACTAAATATAATTAACTGACATTTACTACATATTTGTGATATGTTAACTAAGTTAAATAAATTTTATTTCACAATAATGAATGTTAAAACATTACTGTTTAGAAATTCTAGAGCACAGAAAGTGAAAGCACAGAGTCAGCTCATCTTTCAAATGAAAAAAACCAAGTCAAGACGAGATGAGAGAACTGGCCAAGACATTATTAATGTGAGATGGAGGAAAGGGGGTGGGGCTTTCATGGGGTCACTTGACATCAGAGAGTTCAAAACACCTATCAACTGTCAATCATACATTAAAGTCGATCTGCTGTTATTAGAGGTAAAAACAGAAGTGAGGTGATTTGAGTGATGTTATAATTAGGAGGAACAGTCACCATATGCATATGTGAATAAATAATAAAATAATTCACCCTTTAGTGAGAAATACTCTTAAAACTTCCATCTATTCTGTAGCAAACAGCATTTCTGATTCATATTTATGTCCATCTTAGAAGCAACAAGGAAAATAAATGCGCTCCTCATTCAGCCTTATAGAGATGAGACGCATACACATTTATATTTAGAAACACACCAAAATAAAGTGGCTTTTAGTTAAGAAATGAAAGTGTACAGCACCGGTGCAAAGGTGTACGAAACAGTGTACAAAGAGAGAGAGAGAGAGAGAGAGAGAGAGAGAGAGAAGAGAGAGAGAGAGAGAGAGAGAGAGAGAGAGAGAGAGAGAGAGAGACAGAGACAAACACAGAGACAGAGGGACAGAGTGTGTGAAAGAGAGAGAGAGAAAGAGAGACAGAGAGAGAGAGAGAGAGAGAGAGAGAGACAGAGAGAGAGAGAGAGATGGGTATAAAAAGATAGTTTCACAAAAGACTGATTACAAGGCCAATATCTCTCCAACATGAACTGTTGGATTTCCTCAGTCCATTATTCCATCATCTAAAGGCTCAGCTCTTCTTATTATGACTTTTGCTTCTAAACCAGATAATGAAGTGGAAACTTTTAAATAAACAAACAAATAAACAAACAAACAAACAAATAAATAAATGAAATTCAAAATCCAATTTGCAAGTCCATCCTGTAAAACTGACTACAATGTACTCTGTACATTTAACTCCACAAATGTACCATCTAACTCCACAAACACATCCAGGTTTAATCATTAAAACAGATGAAAAAAAGAACAGCCTTCCTGAAAGGATCACATGAATGAAATCGAGAAACCTGTCAGAGAAGTCTAAACACAGTGAAACTCTGCATTACGAACTTTTCACTTATGCCCACTTTAATTGCACCTGGGGAAAGACAGGGATGTTTTTTCGGAAATGCTGATTGGATTGCATAATGCATAAAATCCCTTCTGTAATTAAGGGGGACTGCAACGAGCCATGCGAGACATTTCACTAATCGCTGCTTTAAATAGTTTTCTAAAAGTGAAAAGAGGACATTTGGAATTGCATTAAGCCTCTCAAATGTTCAGAGCAGCTTCTGATTTTATTACTAAACGGGACTGACGTGTGCATGTGAACTCACACTGGATTTTTTTGGGGTTTTGTTCAATGCGCACCGCAAATCCATCTTTTCATGAAGCCTGTAAGGTGTACCGAGCGCGTGCCAGTCGTTAATTCATGCTCAGACACTAAAACGCGGACGCACTGAAGAGAGGATGAGAGGGAGAGAGGGAGAAAAGAGAGAGAAAAAACTTTCACCATGTGCAGGTCGGCTGAGGGATGCGGCGGCCGGCTGTGGGACAAAGGCGAGCAGGGTACAGGCCACCAATCCGGCGCAGGCGCGCGCTAACGCCTGGAGATACATCTCAGCGCGCGTGGAGAATAAGGAGACCGAAGAAGAGCAAGAGGAAGAGGAAGAAGGACCAGACTTTTATCCTGGGTCTGAGTTTGGAGTTCAAGCTCAGGAAGGCTCGTGCAAGCGTGGCCGTTATTCCCTGCGCGTGGATCCTCTCCGTTATAGCGTCCGGCTCGCAAAAGAGGAGCGACCACCGCGTTCAGCGCGAGCACAGGAGCGCGCGTCACTGCTCATGTTCGTCTCCGAGCTGTTTGTATGGGAGCACAGAGAGAGAGAGAGAGAGAGAGAGAGAGAGAGAGAGAGAGAGAGAGAGAGAGACGGACGGGATCAATGCATGATCTCTCCTCCCCCTTCCTCGGTGCTCTCTCTCTCTCTCTCTCTCTCTCTCTCTCTCTCTCTCTCTCTCTCTCTCTCTCTCTCCCCCCTATTTTTTCCAGGGAGGAATTCAAAATCGCCCAAAGTGGGGGTTGCCATGGACACGGCTTCCGTGGGCGCGAGAGGTCAGACTCTCCGAGACCGTGCGCGATCAATGGACCTGACTCTGGAAGACTAAAAGGGTCAAACACATCCCTAAATTTATTTAACAGTCTCACGTGCAAAAAAAGTTTAAAGGTGCAATAGTTCACCCCCCCCCCCCCCCCCCCCCCCCCACTAGCTATAAATTCCCTGTAATATATGTAGCACATGATTAAAAAACAAGCAAACAACAAAACATGAATGGATCAGGTCATTAGCATTAATTCAGAGAGAAAAACCCTTACGGACAACCGTCGATTCTGAAGCTTCGTGAACATGGTGTTAGAGACCTAATCTTAAATAAAAAAAAATACAAAAAAACCTCACCTAATGCACCTTGAAAGGGTTAGGATGAGGGTAAGGTGCAGAGGATAGTGTTGCACATTTGTACCTCTTAATAAGCGATTAAACAGAATCCAACGTTTCACTGTTTAAATCACTGTTGCTTATTTGAATGTTTACGAAATTCTCCATGGAGTTTTTTTGTGTCTGTTCCAAATCAGAGACACAATACAAAGTTCATTTTGTGCATAATTCCACTCTAAAGCACATTTTTATTAATAATGCTGAGGTAACCTGCGATTGATCTGCATCATTGACAGGAACCAGGCTCAGAAGGGAACTTCATCCTTATTTGGGTGACACTGGACAGCAAATAATGTAAATGTAGATAATGTCCTTTCTTCAAATGTTTGTAGTCAAATGGATCTTTTTGCTAGTTAAATTATGAAAGGAAATTTACTTAGCTTAGGGATTCATGGGGAAGTGACCAAGATATCTGTGTAACTGATAAAAGCTAATTACTTAGACTAGCTAATTTGTAGATAATTTGTAAGCAGCTTGAAATGAGAAGGTAACCAATTACAGAATTAATAACTGGTTTGTGAAACACAAAAAAAGTTTTGCTCTGTTTATGGACTGGTTGGCCTTCCACATTAGAGCCCGCTTTAAAAATCCAGAGGCTTTTGTTTTTGCTTCAGTTGCCTCACCTTACAACCCAAGTGTCTCCGCAAAACCTTTTAGATTAGATTCATGTACATTTTATAAATACATACTTATTTTTACCTTTTATTTTTTATCCCTCACACACAGGGAGATTCTGCCCTGATGATTCTGGAAATCATACTCACATCTCAGGTAGAGCTCCCAATGCAGTAAAACATTCATTTATTCATCTTTAGTAAGCACTTTATCCAGGCTGGAATACACCACGTAAACACTCGCTCACAATTAGCGCAGGCAACTTTGCATAGCCGGGTGCTTTTTTTTTTTTTTTTTTTTTTTTTTTTTAATTTATCATCTCAGACTTTATCATGTCTTGCTGATTAGTCTATTTTGTTAAAAGAACATTTTCTACATTTTCATTCATTTGGGCATTTTATTAGGTAAAGCCTGCCTTGTAGGTTTGTATAGGTGTTCAGTTACTGACGCTGAACCTGAAGGTTATTAAGTTATTAAGGTTTTTATGTTTTCCTGCCTCCCTGTTAGCCAGATGTAGTTTTGGAAGTGAAGCTAAAAATGTGCGCTCAAAGAGAGAAAAACTTATACCCATATTTTATTTTGCATTTGAAATGTTCAATCTTACACCATTGAGTGTGCAATTTAGTTTCAGATCATTTAGAAACCACACAAAAGTTTCAGATCATTTGGAAAGCACAAAATTTTGTTTCAGATCAGTTGGAAACCAAAGAAATTGGTTTCAGATCATTTGGGAACTAAGAAGTTAAATTACAGATCATTTGGAAACTATAAAATACTGTTTTAGATCATTTGGAAACAAAAAACCTTGTTAATCACTAGAAAGAACCAGTGACTAAATATTATTTGCGTTGTTATCTGTCAGTCCTACTGTCTCGTGTCCGTCTGTTGCTGCAGTTTGTGATTATTAAACACCAAAGGTTGAGAATCTGCATAACTGAAATCTGAATAACTGAAACCTGGGTCAAGTGTACATCACAGTGACCTCTAGAGGTGAAACACCCAAACAAAACTGCTCATGATGAATCGCCTGATAACAGCATGATGTCATTTCTACAGCGTTTATCCTTTAATTGATGTGGGTTCACTATCTGATTTGGCCCCAGTGTTACATTTTCTTTCTAAATAATGTGTGTATATATATTTAGCCAAAGTTCCTTCATTATCTCCAGCTGGGTCAGCAGTCCTACTTTGCTGATTACATGCTGGTGCTGAATCACAGAGCAAGGCTTTAATCTCTGTCTTTCATCTCTGACATAAAGAAAAGGCCTGTAAACGTCTGATGATATGAAATTACGTGCAGAGGTAATCAGTGTAGGTAATCAGCTGAGGATCTAAAGTCATCCATATGATCTGTCTGAGTGAGGGAGTATGTGGGGGTGTGGGAGAGGAGGAAGAACCGCAACGATCATGATGTGAAGCAAGGTTAAAATTCACCATTAAATTTACCCATCATTTGAGTGAGATAGCATCACTCTGGCACAGAAAGAAATATATCCAGATAACAGAGAAACATCATGTAAGTGGTAGCTTATTGTTTAAGGCATTGGACTCCTGATCGGAATCCCAGGTCCACCAAACTGCCACTGCTGGCCCCTTGAGCAAGGCACTTAGCCCTCAATTGCTCAGGTGTATAAAATAAGACAAATTGTAAGTTTCTCTGGATAAGGGTGTCTGCCAGAAATTTAAAAGTTTTTAAGTATTTTAAAAAATATTCTGAATGCTAACAGGTTGCTTTTACAAGAAAAATAGTTAGTGAGCTAAACAGAGTATAGCCGGACATGGTGAGATTTAACACTCGTATTCTGCGAATAAACCCAGTAGGTTTGCTAGTTAGCAAAAATCTTGACGCTTTTATCCATTAACTATACAGTAGAACTAGCTGTCTAGCTAAACTGACTAAACTTGAATATGGTAAGATTTTATGTTTCATGCTAGTTAATAATCCCACTGTGTTTGCTAGCTAGCAAGCATCTTTGAATCATTATAGTGGTTTCTAAATATTAGCTATTAACTAGATAGCTACCAAAGTGGCTCAACACAAACTGAAGGGTGAGTCCATCATAACACGATATATGAATATATGATTTTATTGATTCTATTTAAAGGTAAGAGGAAAGTTTTCAACTTTTACCATCAAAACAAAAGGATTTACAAGTAAAAGTATGTACAATGTAGTGAATGGTACTAAATTAGTACAGAACAATTTTGCACCTTATGAGTAAGCTTTAATAAACAAGAATGATTTTAAGTGAATTTCCTTCAAATGTCAGAGGAGTCTTAGGAGAAAAGCTACAGCTGCTAAGCTACAGCTTCCTGACCGCTAACCTTCACCATCATTTCCTATGTGTTAGCTTTTGTTTCCACATCAGTGGACCAGCCCTGAGATATTAGATATTTCAGATATTACTCATTTGGAAAACTTCATTATAGGTGAAAGTTTCATGCAGTTTCTCACAAGTTGGAAGTCTCTCAGACTCAAAGCTATGAGCAAGAAAAAAGCTTTTATGTCCTAAAATGGTTTCAAAAAATTCCCCCCGCAAAAAAAGAAAAGAAAAAAAAAAGACTACAATAATGATATAAGTATCAGAACCATCTCCAGTCACAGTATGATGCCCACAAACATTCGATTCGCTGTTTAGTCATTAGTCCAAACCCTGGCGAGCGTTATTAAGGAGATTGCTGGTCAACCACAAGCGTTATTGTGGTTATTGTTTGTGCGCAATATGCCTCATGCTGAGGAGCTGGAGGGAGCAGCTGTGAGACATAAACTGAATCAGCAGGCCACTGGCATTACTCATCATCTCAATCCACTTGTGTGGGCTCAGAGCAGGCTTCAGTGTTGTAATGAAACCTCACGGCCAAAACTGTCACTTCCTTTTTGTAAAAGCATGACGAGGACCAGTAACAAGCACTAATGCTCAGAATCACATACGGGTTTAATACAGAGCTGGAGGTGGAGGTACGACAGGAAGAAAATGTCAAACGGCACATGTTCTTTATGCTTCATGCTGATGTCATGGCAGCTAGACTGGATTAAAATGCGGGATTGTAATTTCAGAATTACATAGTAATTGCATTAATATGGTTTTAGAGTGCTGTAATTGTGTTACAGTACATACTAATCAGCTTCATTATTATTGGCACCCTTGGTAAAATGATCTGTGGTTAATTGGCTTAATTGAAAAAAACAACAACAGGGAAATATGAGAGAAATCTAACCTTTAATTGAAGTACATTTATTGTAAGCATATATCTTTATTGTTTTTCTTTATCTTTTTAAAGAAAACCATATTTAAATTTTTAGCCATTAAATTTTGAGTAAACTTCAATATAGAATCAAAACGAAAACAATACATGCTGCATAGATAAAATAATATATACAGTATAAATAGACTTTGAATGCAGCCCTTCAGAGACTCACAATATGTGTGCTTATGTGGCCCATGCAAGTTTGACCACCACTTAACTTCTAGAGGACCAAGTGAATAGTAAACACACTCTAGTGATGCACTTCCAAATCCACTAGAGGACACTACAACACTGTGGAAGTACAAGTCCTCATATTTGTGTGCTTGTGTGATGCTACAACGCAGTCACAGTCCAGACTTGAACTTGGTCTGACACTGTTCTACAGAAATCCTTTAAGCAAAGGTCATCAGGTACTCTACTTCTAGAACCTCATGTTGGAGTATGTGAAAAAAACGTTATTTTATTTTATTATTTTTTTTATTTGTAACAATGAGAATAACTGAAGGCCTAAAAGTTAAGAGCAAAAAAAAAACAATCATCTTTATATCAAGGAAAAGCACAAGGATAACCATAAATGAGAGGTTTTTTATGTCAGGTTTAAGCATTAAGTATGACATCACTGTAAATTTCTGAAACTAACAGGGTCTTCAGAAGGAGAGATTTATTGAACGTGAATTATGAGGTGAGAAAGGAGTAAGGTTACAGAGCACTGACTTAAATCCATAAAGATCTGGTGCCTCGAATCAGGTCTGACTGGTTCCTCCAGGATTCACTCCAACCTGCTGAGGCCATGAAAAGAACTCGGAGAATGCCGGAGTGGTGTTGAAATGAAATCATGGATCAGCGGTTTTTGGAGGACACAAAAACCACTGAAGGCTTTGTGTGTGAGTCAGTGCTTGAACACCCTGCAGATATCACACCCTGATCACTGCCCTTGTCTGTGCTGGCACTCCTGGAAGGTTTCAAATCAGGTTCCTCGTGTTTACGGCACCAAACTGATCCGAGATCAGCACTCCTTCTGACGGTGGCATGTGAACAGATACCATAAGGATTCCTGATATTTTTTGTTCTAATGAGGATGACGGTTAATGCAATCAAGAACGAAGTTCGAAGTTTATTAATAAAGAAAGTATTAATAGCTTTTTACATACATGGATCATAAAGTGCTGTTCAAAAAAGAACAAGAAACTGTATCCATGAAACAACACTTGTAGGACATTAAAGAACAGTTTGGATATATTTGCTAAGCAATGTTCAGACTCCGCTTTGGTGTCAAATGCAAGGTGTCAAGCCCTTATTTTTAATAACTAAGGCCTCGCTAAGAAAAAAAACTGTAGGATAACTTGCAAGCTATGAGTGCTAATGCAGTCCCCTAATAGCAACACCTACTACTAAGCATTTTAATAAAGACTTCTGTATTTATACTTCACTTTTCATAACAGATCCTTCAGCTAGAAACAATATAGCAGCAGGTACATTAATAGAATCGCAAATCAGCAAAAGGTTGCTAAATATTACACTTGTCCACAAAGGTAAAAAAAAATGTTCCAGCATTCATGTCCAGAACATCCAGGAATTCAAATAATATTCTTGGCTCCTGTACATTCTAGAGTTTTCTCGGCTGTAAAACACTCACTTCAACTCAGGAAGGGATATTTATTAGCTGATTAGAAGGACAGAAGGTTTTCCAGGACCAGTGTTGGAAACCTGTGTCTAGAGTAAAAGCACTACATCATAGCCTCACCATACCTGTCTAATGATTAGAAAGTAAAAGATATACACTGATCCTAGATCAGCAGTCCTATTTTGCGAAGTAATATTGACCAGAAAGTCCAATATACAGTCTGCTGAGAAACCATTTTGAAGGTTAGTCTTTAATCATTCCCAGTCCCAGTCTCCTCAGAGCCTGCTTATGGTCCTCGCCATTCTTGCTCTGTGGGGTGATGACCACGCTGATGCCATGTGATCGAAAAGACTTCTGGGGCTCAACCTGTGTCTGTGATGGAACAGGGATGGGCAGTGATCTTCTGAGCTCTGGCTCTCTAGTTGATTCAGAGGGTATCTGTTTAATACTAAAGTCCTTCAAGGTTCCATCAGAAGCAGGTTGATATCGGCTATTTCGCAGATGTCCAAGTGGAACTGGCACAGTCTCTGGATTCTCATTCTGGCTAGTTAAGTGTGAGGGATTCTCGAGTGTAAGGCTTTTCAGGCCGACACCCAATCGCTCCATGGACGCCGATTTCATTTCAAATGGTTTTGGACTTGGTGCCCTTGTGATTGACAGATTTTCTCTTTCTCCTTGCTCAGGGGGTACAGGTAAATATGAAAAATCTGTTTTTCCTTCTGCCTCAACTACTGCATGGTGCTTGAGATGCACAGGCACAGAATGTTCTGCAGGTGATGCTAAAGAAGTGCTTGTGGTAAAGGAAGTCTGTGGAGAGGCCTTGTTTGCTGGAGTGGGGCAGTGGCCTAAGTTGATCTCATCAGCCTTCAGCAAGCCTAGTTTCTTCAGAGCTTCCAGGTGAACCTTCTGTGGGTTGATCATCATACGGTCAGCTGGTGAAACGAGGGTATTACCAGGTGTGGCATCTTTGTGGCTTTTTAGGACAATGCTAGAAGGCAGTTTTTTAGGTTTGGGTGCCACATTGGGTGGGCTCTTTGGTTCTACATATTCCACTGCAGTGACTGCACTGATATCTGGACCAAAGGTTGTAGAATTTGCCTGGTCTGGCATATTATGGCCAGATTTTACTTGAACTACTGGTGCTATTTCAGGGGCCTTCTTCATTGACGCTTTCTTACGCAACTTGTCTAGTTCATTTAGGGACAGCTGTCCTCTTGGGGATGTAGACAGTGATGTTAGAGGCTTGTTCGTCCCGATATGTCTTTCAAAACCTGGAGGAGGAGCAATTGCCATGCTTTCACTTTGACATGGCTGTGATGGGAATTGGAATGCAGGCTGTGAGAAAGGTCGCGTTGAGGTTTGGAGCTGGTTTTGTCGTTCTGGCAGAGTGTTAACTGGTGGAAGCAGCACTGGCTCATCCATAAAGTCTGAAGGAGGAGGAAGCAGCACCACTGGCACATCGGATGAAACACTCTTGTGCTTCTGATCTGACCCTGGAGCAAGATTGCTTTTAGAAGGGTTGTCTTTGGCACCACTTGAAATGTTAGATCTGACTGGTGGCTCAGGTATAAAGGAAGGAGGCAAGTCAGTCAGCTCACTGTAGGAGTAAGCATTTGGTTTGTGTCTCCCGGGATTTGGAGCCAATATAGCAGTTCCTTCTGCAGAAGTCAGTAACGCTGAAGACGGGTGACAGTTGAATGCAGTGGTTTTAGGTGTGTTAACCAGTACAGCTGGTTTTTGTTCAGTACTGGTGACATCAGTTTTTTTCAGTAATTTGGCATTGCCATTGGCTAAAACTAGTGGAGTTGGAACAAGCAATTTACGGGATTTATGGTCTTTTCCCAAAATTTTATTGGGATCGTCATGAACAGATAGTCCTGAAAGACAAACAAATAAAGAGAAAAATGGAGAGAAATGTGATAAACATGAACAATAAACAATATCAGAAGACTTAAAGCATAGCAACTGTGCCATGTTAATGTTTGAAGGATGTTAATAGAGGTGTTTGTGTGACTACCATAGACCAATTTAGATTGTTGGTTTTTTTTTGGCTTTTTTCTCCTTAGAAAGACTTTTGCTTGCACAGATGATAAAGAACTTTGAAATGTCCTGTTTCTCCAGAAAGTGCTTATTTTATGTTTACTACTGTCAGTTACTTCCTGGATTTTGGGTTTTCATTAACAAGGACTATCTTAGTTACCTCAGTCAATGAAATGTGAGCTCGTGAAGCCCTTCATACTCACCCTCTGGATTAACTTGGCGAATATAATTAAGTTGATCCATCTTATTTGTCAGATTGCGAGAAAGATGGTTTTGTTCATCATTTGACACACCACTATCGTTCTCCACCTCCAGAGACTCAATGGTTTCCTCCAGGAACATGAGGCATGCACGTTCCTCAGCAGAGAGATGCTCCATACTGTCGTCACTCTGCACCGAAGAGACAGGAAAGTAAAGTAAAATAAACTCTCTAGTCAGATCAGAATAAAAAAACATGAGATTCTAAAGTCATTTTACTAGCTTGTAAATATTTCAGACTAGAAGAAACCAGATGCCAACTACACCAGGTTTACTTGGAATAATCATGGAATATTCTCTTGGAATGCTGGAATATTCCAATAGTCTAAAAATTAGCAGTTGTACAACTCCTAGTGTGAAGTCAGAACCCCTAAAGCTGAACAATTTGCCTGGAGGTGCAATAAAAACAGCCACTGAAGGTCAAGGCTAAGAGTTTGTTAAGTAACAGTAAAACTGAAACATTTCCAAGACTAAATTCTACAAAAGCCTTTTAAAAATAAAACCACCATTTTGCCAAACCAAAAGTCCTTCTGCTCTGCTGCTCCTTTTCATTACCTTGCTGAAGGGCCTGCATTCATGTTTCATGATGTCTTCAAGCAATTATTTAACTTTTCTGCAAATTTTTCCAGGTGTAGTGACATTTACTTGTCACATAATGTACAGTATTTGCTAAGACTTGGAGCTCTGGATATCTTAATGCATCATTGCTCTACAACAAGGCAGTAAAAATAAGCAGTGAATCAGAAAGAGTGATATTTGCCTTTCTTATCTCACCGATGAATAGACAAACTAAACCAGTGTTTGTAAGACCAGCTTGTAACTTCCTTTTTGAGTTCAAACCAGTGTGACTGCTACTGCTCTCAGCACTGATATTATACAAGACTGTTCAAGACTGTACAAGACAATAAGGCCCCCCGAGTGATGGATTCTCCAGGGTGAAATGATATTGTTCTGGTCGTTAAGTAAAGTATGTTGTTCTAGGCAAAAAAAAAGTATCTTTAGGCAGAGTTCTACTCAAACAGTTGTTCCAGTGCTAGTTTCAGAGCACAGGTTGTTACCGTGACAACCAGATTTTGTCTAAATTTTGTAATGAAAAATAAAGAATGTAACTTGGTTACTACACAGCTAATTTGGTGATGCCCAAAAAACTCAAAGAGAGCTGAAAAGGCTAAACTAAGTTTGCCATTAAGCCATTGGAGCCATTTCAGCAGATCAGCTACAACAGACACACCAACGGTTCCTAGGTTTATAGTTTGCCATTACATTTGTCTGAATGAATTAAATGGCCTCTCATAGGAGGATACAAACAAATTTTCCCATTTCTGTGAAGTCTCTTGTCCTGCCCACTTGTCTAAAGTCCAGTTCAGTGACTTTTCCCCTACACTTCATGAGACTTCACTGTAATTCATACTCACATAGCCTGAGTTGATGCTGATCATGCTGTCACAGCTGCCTGCACTGTTCATGCTGAGTGACGATCCTGACGCAGAGTCACATGGTCAGGATGCATTGACATGGCACGTGAGAAGCAGTGAAGAATCTGGTGACACCTTCAGGGACCAAAGGTGCCACACTGTGGGGGCACAGAGTTACACTGAAACTCTCACTGTATTCCTTTGCTATGTTCTACAAGCTGTTGCAAAACCTGCAAGGAAGTAAGGCACACCCAAAACCTTCCAAGGTTACATGAGGTTGTTTGCATACCTGGTCCGTTTTAGCATTAGCATGACTGTACCTTTTTAACTGTACAATTCAATTTTTCTAAAACTTGGGTAGCTGGATATCTCAGTGCAGACTACGCCCTGGAACAGGCAGGAAAACATGAGCAGTTTAAATTCTGTTGTACGTTTGTTTTTTCTGTGCTGTGATTAAGGTTTCGGGGGGCACGGTGGCTTAGTGGTTAGCATGTTTGCCTCACACCTCCAGGGTTGGGGGTTCGATTCCCGCCTCCGCCGTGTGTGTGTGGAGTTTGCATGTTCTCCCTGTGCCTCGGGGGTTTCCTCCGGGTACTCCGGTTTCCTCCCCCGGTCCAAAGACATGCATTGTAGGTTGATTGGCATCTCTAAATTGTCCGTAGTGTGTGATTGCGTGAGTGAATGAGAGTGTGTGTGTGTGCCCTGCAATGGGTTGGCACTCCGTCCAGGGTGTATCCTGCCTTGATGCCCAATGACACCTGAGATAGGCGCAGGCTCCCCGTGACCCGATTGTAGATCGGATAAGCGGTACAGACAATGAATGAATGAATGATTAAGGTTTCCAAATTTTCTTCACTAAAATGATGTAAATTGCTTTCTTTTTAGTGTAAATCTTTAAAGGTAGACTCTACTTACCTTTCTAGAGGAGAAAAACATACTAAAGGTACAAAAGGTATATGCTTGCTACAAGGTACCACTCTAACAACAATGCTGTTATGATACATGTGCTATAAATGTCTGAAACAGTCCTTTCCAGACTGTAGAGATCATATGGCTGCCTTATTAAGGGAAACAATTGCAGAAAGTATGAATGAAATGAGAATCTTCTAGACTCTTACTTTGAGCTTGTAGACTTTGTGTTTATAGACTTTGATTATCATTACTTTGAGCTTGTAGACTTATTAGACTTTGATGACCATTCTGTTAAAACAATTATTAAAATATTCTTAAATACTGACCTACAGACTGGAATTTTATCATACATTTGAACGTAGTGGTTGGAAAGTGATGACACTGGCCTTTGAAACAGCGATCAAACAAATGATAACAATAACACTGCAAAACATCAAAACGTTTCAAAAACAATGGACAATCCCAGTCTGCAAATCAAAGTGTAACTACTGAGTGTAACAGACCATTTCACTATCTAGGAAATGAACATTTCTGAAAACTTTAAAATGGAAATTATATTAGACTGAGAATATGACTGAAGAGGATAAGCTCGTACCCAAACCTCTCAAGCAGCTGGAACAGGAAGAGTGCAGCTCTGAGGGGCAGATCACGACATGAATAGCGATCATTGTTTGAGCAGAGAAGTTTTTCAAGTTGTTCAGCATACCAAAGGCTTTGATCTCGCCTTGGTAAACCATGTTAATTCAAAGAATGAACACACACAGACAGACGTCACTGCACCCAGTCCTCCCTGTAAACCTGAAGAGCAAGTAGGTCAGGGCTTCACTCCAGTCTCCACCCGCACTCATACCATCGTATATGTCTTGGAAAGTTTGTGTACTTCTATTCCTTTTATTCTACAGCCATAGGGCAAGAGGGAGATTTCATAGATGGAACAATGACTTGAAAAAGAAAGATGGAAAGGTTTGACTTAAGAATATGGTGATGAGGTCATAACGGAGATTTCGGATAATGCAACATCTGGCTGCTTCAAACAGTCTTTTGTGCATTCAGCAATGACGTCAAACAGTCTTCTGCATTCTAGAACATTAAACAGTCTTTCTCATGTTCTTGAACGTCTCAGTGAAGTCTTTTTCGTGAATTCAAGAGTGTCCCTGAGAAATCTTTAGCTTCATCACACAGTCTTTCATGTGTTCTAGTGTGTCTCAAAGTCTTTAGCAGTCTAGAACATCAAGTAGTCTGTCTCTCATTGTAGAATGGCTCAGAGAATACTCTTGAGCATTCGAAAACATCAAAGAGTCTTTCCCACATTCTAGAACATTCTAGACGTGTTTTGTCTAGTGTCTCTGCAAAGTCTTTAGCATTCTACAGCTTTTGTATGTTCTAGATTGTCTTGAATTCTAGAATAATGTCAAGTAGTCTTTCTTTCATTTTAGAATGTTGCAAAGAAGACTTTTGAGCATTCTAGAATGTCAAACAGACTTTTGTGTGTTCTAGAACATCTCTGTGAAGTGTTTTGTGAAGTCTAGAATTAGGGCTGAAACGATTCCTTGAGTAACTTGAGTAATTCGAATACAAAAAATCATCGAGGAAAGTTAGTTGCCTCGAAGCTGCATTTAGTCCATTTACTGTAACTACACACAGAGCACTGCGTTTCCCCATGGACCATTATTACTGACGCACAACCCGCTAAACCTGGGGAGAAAAGATTCAGGCCAAAGAAAACGAAAGTTTTCAAAGTTTGGGATCATTTCAAACTAAAACAAAGAAAACTTCGTACAGTGTGATTACTGTAAGGTTGAACTGGTGTACCACAACAGTACAAGTTCGATACTTCAATATCTCATTCAAAAACACACAGTCCACGGAGTCGACACAAGCTAAGGTTAGCATTTGCGCTTAAATCAATAAGACTGCTAGTTGAAATTAAGGCCCGTAAAAATGTATGTGGATTGTGGCTACATGTAGTGACTATTTAAGACCGTAAATCAATATGGTAGCTAGTTATGTCCCTAATTTAGATAAGTTTAGTGAAAGCCTAAGTGTTATTCATGTTGATAGCCTTACTCTTTCTCTGTCACTCTCACTCACACACACCAGTATGTTGAGAGACATGTAAGAAGGTTTATTTTCCAAATAACTCTAATTTCATTTTACAGAAAAATGTGTTAAGAAATTTTATGTGTATAGACTCTTGTTCTTGTTCCAAGTTACTTTCCTGTCCACTAATTTTTGCCTCTTACAAAAGCCACAAAGTCTTCCAGGAAGACAGTAAAGGCTTATATCCTGCTTGAGTTGTAGTTAGACTGAAACTTGAAAGTTAATTTGCACAACATAAATGCAATGTTTAGGTATTATTATTATTATTATTATTATTATTATTATTATTATTATTATTATTATTATTTTGTTTTAGGTTGTACTGTTTACGTTTTTTTAAGTAATTACGTTTTTTTTATTTATATATTTGTATTTGCATTTTGAATGCAATATGTCAATTAAATGCACTAAATGGGTTCAGATTTTATTTTCATTTGTCTAAATAGGAAACAACTTAGTTTTTTTTTTATTTTAAGAGACCTGTCTTATTTTCTCTTGCATATTTAGTATTCCTCTTTAATAAAGAAAAAGTACTTCTTATACGATTAATCGATGAAATAATCGGTAGAATATACGATTACTAAAATAATCGATAGCTGCAGCCCTATCTAGAATGTCTCGGGAGTCTTGAGGTCTTTCGCGTTCTAGAACCACATCAAGTAGTCTTTCTCACATTGAAGAATGGCTCAGAGAAGACTCAAGTATTCTAGAACATCAAACGTCTTTCGTGTGTTCTAGAATGTCTCAGTGAAGTGTCTCTGCGAAGTCTTTAGCATTCTAGACTGACTTCATACAGTCTTTCATGGGTTTGAACGTGTCTCGAGTCTTTAATATTTTAGAACGACCTCGAAACATCTTTGTGGATGTCATTGTAGAATGGTGCTAGAAGAAATTCTAGAAGGAAATCTAACAGTCCTTCGTGCATTACAGAGCATCTCAAAGAAGTCTTGTGCATTCTTGATAAACTTCATACAGCTGTTCATGCCTAGAACGAGAAATTCACATGGACAAATCTGGACTTTCTGGGCTTTATTTTAATTTGGAAGTGAAATTTTGTAGTGTAGGTCAAAATGAAATTGTACTCCATGGTTTGAAGGTTTGTGCCAAGTTTTAAATCAAAACACTATCAGGATTTAGGCAAAGCAAACAAGCACAAATTCCATCTCCACCTTGTTGGCCCATGAGCCAAAGATGACGAATTGATAGAACTATTATTTTCCATTGGAGTTGAATTTTGTGCCACTGAACTACTGAAATATTGAAAGTGAAATTTCTACACCTGATTCTTACAAAACCAGTGGCTCATTTATCCATAGTTAGCGCATGTTGGAATGCCATCTAGAATTCATTAGAAAATTATTTAACTTAATCAGCAATTAGCTTTTACAATTTGAATTTGTCACTGGTGAATTTCCACAGTAAAGGTGAACACACGATGCTCTACTGGTTAATTAGGTGTGGTCATGTCGTTTCTGGAAAACATGGACATTAAGCTAGATAATGAACGAGGATAACGACTTAACGACTACGTACATCAGCTGTTAACTGTTAAAAGTGCAGAGTGACAGAAAATCAGGAAATCACTTCCAGCAGATTCTGATTATATTAACTGCTAACTAAACCTGTTTGGAATGATCATCTGTAAACTTAGGCATGTTTTCCTTAAATTCAGTGAGCAGTCTGAGGAAAAATCAAATCTCTTGGGTTTTTTAATAATGACAAACCAGACACCAGACACAGTGAGTCTGGACACACGAAACTCCACTCTAATGCAAAGTGAGCCACGGGATTTAAATCACAGTCTAAATCATCAGCCTACACATGCTGACTAACAGAGATGCTGGCTAATGCATCTCTCTGCAGAGCTTTACTCTTACTCAACATGAAACCACGTGGAATTTAGTTCTCAGCACAGATCATTCCATTATTACCCTGTTTAACAGCAGCTTTTAGCAATGAACACATTCAAGAGTTTCCATCTGAAGGCTAAGTCAGAAAACAGTTGTTTATATTCCAGGATTATTGACTAATTAATGCAGTCTAAGCATCAGTTACCTAATTAACCCTGAATAAGGTTACAAGTCTAGCAAAAGCAGCTCTTGAGCAATCCTAAGACTTGAACTGACAGCCTTTATAGCTTTAATGGTTATGTTCCTGCTACAGGATTTTGTAACAATAAGATTTGATACAATACGATAACATATGATACAATTCGATACGATGACATGATATGATACAATAAGATTAGATAAGATACGATAAGATTCGATACAATGCAACAGAATAAAATCAGATTCAGTCCGAAATTATGTGATGTGATATGATACAGTGTGATACAATGCAATAAGATTATATACACGACGTGATAATATTCAATATGATTCAATAAGATTAGATACAATATGATACAATTCGAAACAATACGCTAAAATTTGATACAATGCGACATAATAAGATTTGATACAATAAGATAAAATTCGGTACAATATGATACGATAATATTCGATACAATACAATATAATAAGATTGATACAATATGATAAAATACAATACAATAAGCTTCCACACAGTCATCCTGGATGTACTAGTCATTTCCTCCACTTAACACGTGAACGGTGGAATTCTGCTTCCGTAAAACACAGAAATTCAGGTCTACAGTTCAGGTGATTAATATACACTTAAATTGCTGTACCTGGAAAATTCTGCTGGGTTTTTTTCAGCCATCATGTCTTCCTCCTTTACCATAAATGTTTACTATAAACACAGGCAGTGATCTGTTTGCATAAAAAGGAACTAACCGCACTTATGCGGATCAGAAATGATAAAAAGCGAACAAACGAGAAATACGAGAACTTCGTTCACATATAATTCTTTAAGAATTTTTTTTTCTTCACTTCAAAACAAAAAGTGAATGAACGCATAGTAAATATTCAGAGCCAGAACCTGAGACCAACAAAATCTCGTCCCCCGAGGTCCGTGTTCCTTCACACCACAAACAGCAGAAAGAATGTGAAGCATGCACCCTTTGATATTGTGACTGATCATTAAGCTTAGTCAATCATTTACTGTAAACACACATGCTCACACACACATGCATGCACACACACACATACACACACACGCACACACACAAGTGAAACTTGAAAAGTGAAAATGGTGTCAGAGAGGCTTTCTTTGGAATGAATAAATACACATACGCGCGCACACACACACACGCACACATATACACTCTTGTCATCAATAACATCACGGCCTGATCTTTACCATAACACAGGTGACATGGATAAGCGCACATCAAACATGTCATCACTCTGTAAAAGTGTTGTCATTTTGAGGATTTTATGTTTCTGTCTCCTCTCTTGTCGCTACATGAAGCTCAGGAACAGAGCGAGAATCTCCTTCTCCTTTTGTTTACACTGTACATAAAAATTAACTCGCTCACAAATGTCTGCTGTGGTTTATGATGAGCTTGTGCTTCTATCGAGAAAAAGAAAAGGGTTTAAAATGTACACAACCATAACGTTGCGGTCACCGCCAAATTCTCGCCAGGTTCAAAAGATCATTTTATGACAGAATTCTAAACCTTTCTGTTCTTTCTTTATGGACAAACTACATAAAGGAAACACATCAGATCTACACAGTGACACTCATGTCTAATAGGACAGTAACTAACAGCCAAGTGTTATTATACTCAAGCTGTGTGTGTGTGTGTGTGTGTGTGTGTGTGTGTATGTATGTGTGTGTGTAGAGAAAGTGTTTATATTATTTATTACGCACATTTAAAGCAACAAACTTTGAACAAAATGCTGTAAATATTGAAAATAAATAATATTAAAAAACTCATTACAAGAATAATTAAAACCCAAACACTAACACTGTAAGAAAAACTTTTTTTTTTTAATTTATACTTATTTATTTATTATTTGGTTTACCTGTTTGTTTGTTTGTTTGTTAAATGAAATCATAATGAGGCAATAAATGTTTTAAAAATTAAAGACTTTCCTCACCTGCTTTTTTTGTATTTCTTATTTACATTTACATTCACTTATGTTGCTTCTTTATTAATTTGTTTGTTTATTATATTTATTTGAATAATTAAGAGCCAAAGATTACTGAGATTTGTGTTAAAGATAGCATTTATTAGTTGCATTATTATTATTTATTAGTGAAAGGTGCATACAAGTGAGTATGCAAACGTGTGTATGTGTGTAACTCGACTCAGTCAGTTGAAACTTCATAACTTATTGAAAGCTTTGTTTTGAACACAAACTGCACGGCTACAGAGCTAACAGGTACATAATGACTCTTTCTATTCAATAACTCAGTGTAAAATAAGTGAAAATAAAATCTTACCTGCTGGGAAAGAAGCGACTCCTCAGCGTCTGTCCCTCCACCTGCTTCCAGCTCCGTGTAAAGATTGACTCATAATGAATAGCATGTCATAAACCCCTAACACACACCTACACGCACGAGCTTAAACACACCCACACACAGCTTTAACCCGTTGTTTACTACAGTCGAGGACAAAGTTATGAATATGACCCCGCCCTCTGACCTTCCAGCCAATCATATCTCGGAAACAACGCCCTGCTAGGTGAGCCAACAGGTCGCAGCTCAAAGTAAACGCCCTCAGAGACGAGAATTCTGGCTCTTTTCACTCTTGATTCACTGGAAAGAATCGACTCCCAAACGACTCCTTGCTATTTTTTTTTTTTTTTTGCAGAATTATGACGTCACTTTTCTGAAACTAAACTCTGAACTCTATTTATAGCACAGAGCTCTTAAATGTTCGATTCTGATTGGTCAGAAGAAGTTAATTGCAACTGGCAACTGTAGCAAATTACAGGTTTATATTAAAGGGCGTCTTTTACATTTTCTGTTTTATAGTAACAACTTATTCCAAAAAACTATTTAAATAAAAGACTTGTGTGTGTTCCCACTAATCCCATTAATCACTAATTCATTGTCTTTTGTAGGTGAGGGACAACCTAGTGAAGCTCATGTTATGTCGTTTGAAATCAATGCTTATGAAGGCATGCTTATAAAGTCTCTCAGTCTTGTCTTTCACCCCTCAGGGCCCTGTATTTTATTTACAAGCAGAGATTCATAGATTAAAAGGTGTCCATTTCTGTCTTTCTACTTGCTGTACATTACAGTAGCCTCACTTATCTGTGTTATCAGCTCAACAAGGCCTTTGAACTTTATCCTGTCTGGGATTTATGGAAATTTTTATTTTGCATGTTGCAGATTAACTATTACAGATTATTTACAGGATGGTTTTCTATTAAAGGAGAATAACTCAGAGAGAGGAACAATGCAGGAGTAGTTGTTCATCCTGATTAGAAGGTCAGAAGGTATTGATTAATTTTCTGTTCATTTCTACAGCATCACACTCATTCTCATTCCTATAGTAACAACTTGTAAGGGTGGACATTTTAAAAATGTGTGTATTTGTTGATATGGTGAAGTTTTCTTTCAGCTGTTTTGGATTATGTAACATGTATGGAAAGAGCCATTATCATTCATATCTGCTTTAAACTATACTATAATTTACCTCAAAAGATCTTTTTTTCCTTTAAAATCATTACATGTTTCTATGGGCTTTTTGTAAAGTAAATTGTAAAGGCTCTTTCTCAACACTTAGAGGACTTTGTAATGGAATTTGCTTTGAACTTTGCTATTTAACAAGAACACTAACTATCATGCAATTCAAATCTGATATTTTTGTAATATTATTTTACTTTCTGGTTACTTGAAAAGGAAATTAAAAGCATTATTTATTTATTTATTTATTTATTTATTTATTTATTTATTTATTTATTTATTTTTTTTCTTGTTTGAGCAGATTTCCTTTTTTTGATTAATAATTTATTAATTTAAGGTTATTTAATTGTTTGTCTGTATTTGTTTGTTTGTTTTGTTTATCTATGCAAATCAAATAGCTCTATTATATCTACTGTGTCGAGTGTTGAGGATGCAGAAGATAGGGATAGGTGGAGAGAGATGATTTGCTGTGGCGACCCCTGATGGGAAAAGCCGAAAGAAGAAGAAGAAGAAGAAGAAGAAGAAGAAGAAGAAAAAGATATACTGTGTCATTAGATTAGTAGTTACCTTGCTCCTTAATTAAAATCTCCATATTGTCAGCTAACATATTTCACTTGAATTATGAACTGTACATTTTGAACAATTAGAACTGTACAAAATAGCAGATTCAGCTTGGGGTAACGATGAGGGGAAACAGCCATAGAGAGATCATCTTTTGACAAAACATAAATGGAGTGTCAGTTTCACTCCTAGAAAGCTAACAGAGCCGACTCCAGGTTGCTAAAATTAGCAAGGCTCAAGTCTTTAGAGCACAGATATGCTCCAGCAAACAAAGCACAGATTTACAGAGTGGCGCATGGCAACGTTGACATTTCACCAAGTTATTCTTTAACATTCAGCTTCCTCTTTTGTGTTTACGCAACATATCACTAAAACCAACGTGTGACTCTCTGATTCTCACTGAGAAGCGTGAAACTGTTCTCACTGAGAAGCGTGAAAAGTGTGTAATGTTTGTAATGCTTGTAATGTAAAGCCACATATTTGGAAGAACGTGCTAAATAGTGATGTTGTGTTTTAGGTAAGATGTTGTAAGTGTCCTGCATATGTTTATGTTCATCTTTCAGTGAGGGGACCAGTCAAACCGGCCCACGATGGCCGCCAGCCACATGTCCCCTGTGTTATTTCAGGAGCAAAGCCTGAATGACTTCCCCTTAACCGGCTCAGGAGGATATAAGTGCTACAAGGAAAACACACTTTAAATGCATGTTATAATAGCAGTCTGCTTTTTCATTAGCACACACTGATGGATCTGTCAGACCTCTGAGTATGCAACCAAGCAGGCAGCAAGGCCTTTTATTAACAATTCAAAGAAAAAAACATTCTAGTTACAGAAAACACAGACTATAAATTTTTTTTGAGAAATAAAATAAAATTTAACATTAAACAAAGGTATTCTATAAATTTTATAGAAATATTTAAACATTTCCATATTAAAAAAGGTCCAGGTTTTTGATTTTTAATATGATAACCATGATTTTTATAAAATAAAAATAATAAAATATTAATAAATAATTCAGTGTATTAGTATATTATTTGTCTGTCTGTAGGTCTGTTTGCCTTTATTTATTTTATTTTATTTATTTTATTATATATATTTATTCATTTATTTCATTATTAATTCATTCATTTATTAGTTAATTAGTTTCTTTATGCAGTGTAGATATTTCATTTTATTTTATAGTATTGTGATGTTTCCATCTGTGGTGCTACAATAATAATAATTAATAATAATTAATTATATAATAATAATAATAATAATAATAATAATAATAATAATAATAATTAATTATTTTAATTATTATTATTATTATTATTATTATTATTATTATTATTATTATTTTTTTTATTTTTGATTGATTTTGTTTTGTCACTCATGCACAATATGTACCTATGTATACCATTTCTTAAGACAAGGCACAAAAATAACTCCATGACTCTGAATTTGCCCCTAAAGCTAAATATTTAAACAAAATATTACTCTAAATATAGCTGAGACAAAAAAAAATCTAAAAAGAACAAAAAATCAAACAAAGTGAGTGGCAAATGAAATAAAATTAAATGAAATGAAAGAAATGTAAAGGCCTCTGAGAGATCTGTTTCTGTATTTCACTCTACATGTGTAAGGAGCACATGTGTTCCTGACTCACTGTGTCAGCTTTTCATCCTCAGGGTTTAAATTTAGTCCTGTAGGTGATAAGCCATCTCACACCCTGCTCTCTGTATGGAAATGATTTATTAAGTGATTTGTTGACAAAGGGCGGATTTGACTAAATCCTATTACCTTCAAGCCGTGGAAGTCTGGAAGCTCATACTCTGTATAATGGTGTACAGTGTCCTCTAGTGGATATGATCTGAAATGAGTTCTGAAATTCCAGTCCTGATGATTTAATGCATCCTTGCAGTTGAAACAGCAAAACCCAACAATCTGCCACAAAATCATCAAACAAGCTTTTCATGTCATGACCTTTCAACATCTTCTCTATAACCATGTTGTTCTGGCATTTCTGAGCCATTAAGTACAGCTTAGTAAATCTAGAAAACATACATATCACTGCTTCATGCTGTTCCTTTATTTTTGGTAGACTGAAAGCTTTGGGAAAACAAATAAGTTTTTGGTAGATTGAGAGATAACTAGGTTAAGGGGAGTAGCCAGAGGAATGGAAAACAGGCTATTAAAGAAGAACAGAGAATGATAGACATATGTATATAGTGAGGAGGCCAAAAGCTGAGAATGTATGGAGGGATGGTGATCATACATCAATCAGCCATTACATTATGACCACTGACAGGTGTAGAGAGTAACACGGATTATCTCCTCATCATGGCACCTGTTAGTGGGTGGTATATATTAGGCAGCAAGTGAAAATGGGCAAGCGTAATGATTTGAGTGAGTTTGACAAGGGTCAAGTTGTGATGGCTAGACGACTGGATCATAGCATCTCCAAAACTGCAGCTCTTATGGGGTCTTCCCGGTCTGCAGTGGTCAGTATCATCAAAATTGGAAGGAGGAGTGGTGAACCAGCGACAGTTTCATGGACGGCCAAGAGTCACTGATGCACATGGGGAGTGAAGGCTGGCTTGTGTGGTCCGATCCAACAGACAAGTTACTGTTGCTCAAATTGCTGTTAATGCTGCTTCTGATAGAAAACTGTCAGAATACACAGTGCATCACAGTTTGTTGTGTATGGAGCTACATAGCCACAGATCAGTCAAGGTGCCCATGTTGACCCCTGTGCACCACCAAAAGTGCCAACAATGGGCATGTCAGCATCAGAACTGAACCACGGAGCAATGGAACAAGGTGGCCTTGTCTGATGACTCACGTTTTCTTTTACATCACACGGATGGCCGGGTGCATGTGAGTCACTTACCTGGGGAACACATGGCACCAGGATGTACTATGGGAAGAAGGCAAGCCGGTGGAGGCAGTGTCATGCTTTGGGCAATGTTTTGCTGGGAAACCTTGAGTCCTGATATCCATGTAGATGTTACTTTGACATGTACCACCTACCAAAGCACTTTTTAAGACAATGTACACCCTTTCATGGAAATGGTATTCCCTGATGGCTGTGGCCTCTTTTAGCTGGATAATGCGCTGTGCCACAAAGCAAAAATGGTTCAGGAATGGTTTGATGAGCACAACAACGAGTTTGAGGTGTTGACTTTTCCTCCAAATGTCCCAAATCTCAATCCAGTCGAGCATCCGTGCGATGTGTTGGACAGACAAGTCCGATCAATGGAGACCCCACCTCGCAAATTACAGGACTTAAAGGATCTGCTGCTAACATCTTGGTGCCAAATACCACAGCTTTACTGATCTAGTAAAGTCCATGTCTCGATGGGTCAGGGCTGTTTTGGCAGCAAAAGGGGGACCAACACTATATTCAACAGGTGGTCATAATGTTATGGATGATGGGTGTATATAGGTATAGATTAAAGGCAGGTATAGGTACAGGAGGATGGACGGATGGTTGGATGGATGGATAGATGGGTGGGTGAAGAGAAAGTTGAGGTAGAGTTGTTTGGATGGGGAATTCTAAGCAGGTAGAGAAAAATGGGAGGAGGGATAGATGGACAGTGAGGCAAGGCTGGTAAGAGAAGTATGGGTAAAGGAATAAAGAGCTGATATGTAACGATGTATGATGGATGGATGGATGTATGATGGATGGATGGATGGATGGATGGATGGGTGGATGGGTGGGTGGATGGGTGGGTGGATGGGTGGATGGATTTGGATGGGTGGGTGGGTGGATTTGGATGGATTTGGATGGGTGGGTGGGTGGATTTGGATGGATTTGGATGGGTGGGTGGGTGGATTTGGATGGATTTGGATGGGTGGGTGGATGTGGATGGGTGGGTGGATGTGGATGGATGGATGGATGTGGATGGATGGATGGATGGATGGATGGATGGATGGATGGATGGATGGATGGATGGATGGATGGATGGATGGATAAAGAAATGGAGGTGAAGCAGAGATGTCTGGATGGAGGGGTAGTAAGCAGAGGAGATTGGATGCAGTGATGGATAGTGAAGATGAGTGCATGGAGGGAACAATTGTCTATAGAAGAGAATTAAGATATAGTGAGCTGACAGAAGAGGATGGATGGATGGAGGGATAATGAGCAGGTAGAGGGATAAGTGTCTTCCAGTGTTTCCAGGGGCAATCAAGTAGGGTTCATATTAAATTAAAAAAAGTTCCAGTTTACGGCACACCCACTTTGAGTTTAAATCAATACAGATGTGAATTTTTCAGTTCAGCAGATACAGAGAGTGTCAAATAGTTACATTCGTGCTACATTACATTACTTTATAATGTAGGAAGCAGTCAGGACGGAGTCATGTGATCCTTCTGGGACAAAACATTTTGTTTCCTGAGTCTTGTTCTCCCTAAACAATAGTACACAATAGTAAACACCGTGTCCTGTATTGTGGAAGGACACAAATGTTTTTCATATGAGATCCAACCACAAAACAAACCTCAAAGAAAAAAAAATATTATTTTGATCTGGAGTCTTGAGCCAATCTGAATCTGAGCTGCTTTGTTACCTTGGGAACAAAGCTAAAATCAATACAGCAGAAGGGTGGGGTGAAAACATGAGAACATCATCGGTGGGAAGGGTGAAGGTTTGTGGAGCATGGATTCCCCTGGACGAGGAGTCCACACATCTGGAGAAGATCATTGTGCTGTTAGGAGTCGGGTGTGGATGTGTCACTAGGGTTAAGTCATTATATTCTGTCCTGAATGACATTTTTCCAGAATAACGTGGTATCTTGGTGCAGATGTGTGTTTCATAGCATGCTGAAGAGATTCCCAAGCACAAGTGCCACGCTGTGCTGGACCTTTCACACATTTAATTATGTTTGTTATTAGACATCCACTGAAACCTGATCAGCTGGCAGACTTGCAGTCAGGGTCATGCAACAGCAAACTCTCCAGAGGTTTTAGAGCAATATTCAGAAAAGTACAACAGCTGTGGAAGGAATATAACACTTTTCCAGAGATTTAGGGACTTCCACTTTAATCCCATATGTATAAAAAGAAAACACAGTACTTTTTATAAAAAATAAAAAGTACAGAATTAAAATAAAAAAATAATTCTGATTAAAAAAGAGCAGTTAAGTGGTTAACCTGTATGTGAAATCATGATCAGACCAAAAATAAGTCTCAAAAATATCCAAAAGTCAAATGAATTCAAAGAATTCACACAAATTTGATGCTTAATGGAAAGGAAACAGTTGGAAAGTTAAAAAACAAGCATATATTTTCTGTAGCATTTATACTTCATTTTAATCCATTTATTTCTTCAGGATCAGAGTTAAGTCTGATGCATGTTTTTCTTTTATTGTGTCACTAGATTAAATACGGGTGGGTTTCAGTGTGAGTAAAAATGGGGCGTCATTTGCAAATGACATAAATAAATATGGGCGGGACCTTAAGAAACTTTACTGTGCTTTGACATCATAATTACTATCATAAATAATCATCATCATGGGCATGTCATGATCACATGATCAAGGCATGTTGAGTCAAGTCTTGCGCATGCATTCCATTTGCCATTCTAACAACGTCATATTGTAAGCACGTTAGTGTTCCTTTATGCACATGTTTTTATTCCGGTTAATAAATGCTTGTTGGTGCACATGAGTAATCAACATTCCAGTTTAAACTGTTCCACCACACCTTCATATAGAACTCAGTAGAATGAAGTGAACATCTTGTAAATAGATAAGCCCACAACTTGTCTCCATTTATTCCTTTTGAATAACAATCAGTTCATTAGCCAGGAAACTTTTTGTGCCAACAGAAAACAGAAAACTGGTGTGTAATGGTCACTTTATTACATCAAAATATTGACCTTTCAGATGTCAAGGCATGTCACTGCAGCATGATGGGTGGAGACAGCTGAGGATGTGCCAGCTGTAATTACAATACAAACAACTACACAGTGGACATGACGTAGTAAAGCAGTTCATAATCAACTGATTTCTTCTACTACATGAAGTCACACACATTTCTATGCATTATGAACTTTATTGAATCTTTAAAGAAGATTGCAGTTTCATAGAAAATTGTTTGCAGAGTAACAGTGGAAAAGTCATGATTCATGTTTGGTGCTCAATAAAGTCTTGATCCAGAGAGCAAACCTGTGGGGGAACTCAATTTCGAGTGCACATGCTTACAACATTACTCTTCCTTCACAAACTAAGCTCCTGCTTCATCACCCGAGACATCACACTGTCTCAATTCATCACTCTGAAGATATGCAAATTGCTCATCAGGGGGTCAGGCCTCTCCCCTCACCTGAATGGAGCATCCCACCAAATTTGGAGATTCCTCCACCCTCAGCAGTGAAATGTTCTCATTGCAGGGATGTTACTTTTAGCCTGTTGTACTGGAAAACATCTCCATTGTTGTTTCTCTACCCTTATTTCCTCCCGATAAAAAAAACACATGACGCACCATTGATGACAGAGTCTGACGCCACCAAAGAAATTAAACTCACATGTTGTCAAGCATAGTTGCATCAAGAAGCAGTCCAGATACTGGGTACTCCTCCTAACAACTCTCAAGATCCACAAATCTATGTGTAGACTAAGCTACTACACTCTAATAATTATTTATCTTGTGAACTCAGGTGGTGATCCAGCAGACAGGGAGGGAAAAAATCCAGGAACAAAGACCCTACAATTCTGCAAGCACTTATAATAGAAGCAGTATAATACAATAATGCTGAATATCATCATACAGACCTGGAGTCAGCAACATTGTCTAACAAACAGTACGAATGATAATCCGTTTTTACTGCCAGGTTAAAGTGGTGATATCATCTTCAAGCTGAAGGTTCATAAATCCAGCATGCATCTTAACCTCAAACAATTTGGTCATTATTTAGTTTCACTTATTATTCCCTTATTAAGTTCCTGGTTCCAACTGACAGGAACTCCAACTCTTTAAAGCCATGACAAGCAGAAAAGCATCACATGTCCAAACCTGAAACGAACAAAATAGCATCCTTCCTGTCAGCCAAGAACAAGATTGTGGACACATAAAGACTGGATAAAAATGTTGATGGACCTTTTGCAATGGTCAGTTCTGGTGAACTTTGGTGAAGCCACAGTGTTACAGCTGCAGGCTTCTTGCAGGTTCTCGGTTAGACGACAAACACCTCTGTCACTTAGGTGTGCATTTTATGTCCTATTGATTTTGGCCCTACTCAAGCTACACACATATATCAGAAGACATGTTATGTTATAATTGTGGATTAATATTTTGCCACCCCACCTTCACACACCTAACTTTCTCTCACATCAATTTATTAAGAACAAAGCTGCTGTAAAACACTGGTTAAGATTCTGAGCTGGGAAAACAGGCAACAACTTTACACTGTACTGAAACTCAACTTACACTCATCTATACCTGGGTTATGCTGTTAAATGTAAATTCTGAGATGTTCACACACCATAGAGATTACACAGAATGGTGTGAATAAAAAAAAAAAAGCATCCAGTGTTTCTGTAGGTGGATGTCCAAACCTGAGATGAACAAAATAACATCCTTTCTGTCAGCCAAGAACAAGAATGTGGACACATGAAGACTGGATAAAAATGTTCTGGTCAGTTCTGGTGAACTTTGGTGAAGCTCCAGTATTGCAGGTGCAGAATTCTTGCAGTTTCGATAACAAACACCTGCCACTTAGGTGTGCATTTTATGTCCTATTGATTTGGGCCCTACTCGAGCTACACACAGATATCAGAAGCCATATTATGTTATAGTTGTGGATTAATATTTTGCCACCCAGGTCTAACCAACCTACCTCACCTTCACACACGCAACTCTCTCTCTCTCTCTCTCTCTCTCTCTCTCTCTCTCTCTCTCTCTCTCTCTCTCTCTCTCTCTCTCTCTCTTTCTAGCAGAGGATGATGCTTTTTGCATTGTAAATTAGGCCACACCCTGACTATAAGCAAGATGGGCCTCATTCTTTTTCGGTCACATCAATTTATTAAGAACAAAGCTGCTGTAAAACACAGGTTAAGATTCTGAGCTGAATTTAAGGTGTTGACTTTAAACTTGAGGACTGACAGAGACACTGCTGGGAAAACAGGCAACATCTTTACACTCAACTGAATAGATTTGTGTTTGGATCCCATCCTGTATCATGTAAGTCACTTTGGATTAATGCTTTAGACATATTAATGAATTTACTGTATATATATATATATATACTAAACTATACTATACTAGTTACTAAAAGTACTATTTATTTATTCATTCAATGGATAATATGTGTAATAAATAAACTTTTCTGTGATGGCAAGCTTCTAATCATCTGCTCTGATCATAAGCCTTATCTACTCACAAATGTCTCTGTTCATATCTCCTGCAATAAATCCCAGTCTCTTACACCTGAATCTGATCCACTTGTCTGATCTCTGTGCAAAAATAATGGCTTATTAATTCCTAGTTTTTATTGTTTTATCAAGTTTCTGATTTTTCTGATTTATATATCAATATTTCATATCAATATTTATTTCTCTATGGCACATATCCAAAAACACAATGGAAACATGACACTCACTGGGCCAGAAAAGCTCACCTAGCAATACAGCAAGATAGCAATCGAAATAAACTTTTTCATTTTTGTCTTTATTTTTTATTCGCGGGAGGAGAGCAAAAGGAAATAGGAAAGTAAATCTTAGCAAAATAACATAAATAAAGTAAATAAAACCTGTTGTTTTGACAAATCATCAAAGTTTTTTTTTAAATTTCCATTTGTTTTAAGAATTATTTTCTGTCATTTCTTTTATTTTTATTCCCAACTGAATTTTTTCAATAATTTGTCATACATTTTATTCTCTGCTTCACCTGCTCATTTTTGGCTTTTTCCTTTTTTTTTCTTTTTTGTTAACCATAATATTGGGATTTTTGCCCATCATTTTTGCCATGTTTTGCCCATATTGTGGAATTTATCCACATAATCCAAATTTTTTGTGTATTGATTTTTACTTGTGTAGTTTTTATTTTACCTAATATTTTTTTACTTTTACTTCCAAAATTTAGAAAAGAAAAAAAAAACTGTTCTCTAATCCTTTGTTTTTTTTACTTCATACATCTTGTGTATTAATTCAAGACCACTCCTATGTGTAATAGCTATATTATTAAGATTTCAAGTCAGACCAGTTTAGGCATGTGAAAGTTATAGCACTCTGTCAGATAGTTTACTATACTAGCTGGATGCTGGTGATTTTTTTTGGAGGGGTGGTGAAGGCGTGTTATCAGAGCATTCCATGGGAGAGGTCATGTATGGAGTTCCTGGCATACCTCTCTGGTTCTCCCACACACTCTAGCTCCTTGGTCAGGTAGGAGCTTTTTGTGCTCTCTGTGTGTTTCTTAAATGCAGACTGGTTGAACATAGGTATTGATAAATACTATGTGGCTGCAGGTTTGAAAAGTAACGTAATGATGGTTGTTTTGTAAGAAGGTGTGGCCATGAATCAATAATTTTGCATATCTTCTGACATGGTTGCAGTTTTTAGGAAAGAACAGTGTGAAGATTACTTGAATATTATTGTATTTATGTTCTGTAACCTTTCACTGATGCACTTACATTTTCAACATGCTTCCTCATAGCCCTCAGTGTTAGCTAGCTACATTAAAAGACAAATAATGAGTGACTTTCCGTTCCATTCTTGCCGTTTTGCTGCTCAATGTAAAACTCTATGTAAAAAAAAAAATCGTTACTTATGGGATAAATGTTGTGATTATCTCAGCAGGAGGTATTGCTAACATTAGCCAAGTTATTTAGTTATCTGATGATGGCTTAGCGTTCATATAACAAGTTACTTCTCTACAGCAGGAGCTGAAGGTGTGAAGGTGTTGAATTTTAGAAAATCCAATATTGTTATGTTTTTATTCTGAAGAAAGTTCATCACAGTTCATTTTATCAACTTTCTTGAAGCACTGTGAATTAAAGTGAGTAAATTTATCTGCAGGGGGCACGGTGGCTTGGTGGTTAGCACGTTTGCCTCACACCTCTAGGGTTGGGGGTTCGATTTCCGCTTTTGCCATGTGTGTGTGGAGTTTGCATTTTCTCCCCGTGCTCGGGGGTTTCCTCCGGGTACTCTGGTTTCCTCCCCCGGTCCAAAGACATGGATTGTAGGTTGATTGGCTTCTCTAAATTGTCTGTTGTGTGTGTGCCCTGTGATGGGTTGGTACTCTGTATCCTGCCTTGATGCTCGATGACGCCTGAGATAGGCACAGGTGACATGAGAATAGATCGGATAAGCAGTAGACAATGAATGAATGAAATTTATCTGCTTTTTGTTGCTAGTTTCATTCACACAGTGCAGCAAAATCAGATATTCTGTGATAAATACGCAAAAGAAAAATCATGTGACTGAAAAGGCCCTAATTTTAGCCATGAGTTCAGTTTCTTAATCTTTCTCCAAAAGTACTTAATGTGTGTACTGTATTGTAACATGGTTGCAGCAGATGTTCACCACGGTGGCAGTGGTATGCTAATATTACATACAGACGAATACTAATATTTCACTTTTACGTCAAACTTTGAATGACGCATGAAGATATTACTCGAGTCAAAGCCTTTTTCCACCCATTCACATGATATAATTAACTAAATACCACATATTAAGGTTGAAGGTTTCACATTTGGTGTCCACACCTAGGGCAGGTTCTGGGGCAGAGCTTGTAATTGCAGGCTTGCTTTGTAGAAGAATTCTTTTCAAGCCAATGACTCGATTGTGCAATTCAGAAAACATCTTTTGTTTTATTAATACGGGGATATGTTTGAGCTAGCTTGTGAAGAAATTCTTACTGTATCTTGACTCCATGAGGGTTGAGCATGGGATGTATATGGGGTTGAGAATTATAATCTCTAGAAGGTTCAAAACCATTTGCTCTCCTAGACACTCAGAAATGCTTTCTTAGTAAGACTTTTCAACACTTGCTAATCACAGATGCTAACATAGAGGTCTTCTTTATGTTCTCACAGTTTCCCTGTAGCTCCAGGATGATTTGGAGAACAGTCCTGCACTCCACTCCACTGTGGCTCATCCTTTCTTTAGTGTCTGGAGAGCTCACAAATGAGCAGAAGAACTGGATCGTGGGTTTGCATAACCAGCTCCGCTCCTCTGTCAACCCCCAAGCTGCTAATATGAAACGCATGGTGAGCACCAAGCATTCCTGAACCAACATCTGCTGAGAGAATCTTAGCTGTTTGTTGTTTAGAGGATTTTAGAGTATTATGAATATTAGAGTTGCTGTATAACAATATATGAAGCTTTGCTTTCTGTAGAAAGTTAAACATTTCATAATAGATGGTGAAATTCTTACTTGTTACATTTTACATTGATCTGGAGCACCAACAAGCCAATTAAGGCAAGGAGGTGTGTCCAGTCACCTATTAATCATTTCCTTAATGGCACTAGCATTTGTGTCCTACCCTAGTGAATGTACGGTATCTGCATGTTGTTTTGGATGAAACAAACTTGAATCGCAAACTAGCTAATCGATTTTAGTTAATGTTTAAAATGAACATCCTGGACTACATCCACCTTAAACCACTCTTACAGATGAGGCACAGGCTTTTTTATGGTTGTGTATGTGGTAACTGCTGCCTCAAACCTTTATCATCACTTCGGAATGCAAGACAATAATGCTTCCATGCAGAAAAATCAAATCCATGCAGATTACTAAGACAAAAATGTGTATTAAAAAGTTATGAAGAAGGCAAAAAAGTCAACGGGCCATTTTGTATGCTTTAGTCTCACGAATGTAAGTAGTAAGAAGTTTCGAAACTAGTAATAAAAATAAAAACTAGCTAATGGCAGCAGAAACTGCCTGTAATCAATGCAGTATTGCGAAATGCACAATTAAATCAAGCTAACGTCAAAACTCTGGCCTTCACTCATTACCCCACGGCTTTGTGCTAATTGCAGGCATGACGAACATTTTAAGATTTTAAAATTTAGCTGACACAAATAGCTACCTTAGTAATTATATCAATAATTATGTCAATTACGGCAGAAAGCTTTCACAAAGGATATTAAGACAAATATCTGTGTGTGTGTGTGTGTGTGTGTGTGTGTGTGTGTGTGTGTGTGTGTGTGTGTGTGTGTGTAGTGCATGGGGTCATCCTGTCTGGTTTGCTTTTTGGGGTGGGATTCAGTGCAGAAGTTTAGCAAAAAGATTCAGTTCTGCTTATTCAGCAACAGTCTGTGCAGAAACATGCATTTTAGGAAAAAAAAACATCACAAACATTACAACAAAAGAATTTCCAAATTGTTTCGGAGATGTTGATAACATTAAATGTAACTTTAAATGTAAAAAATATTGAAAAAATTTTAAAAAGTTGATTTAAAAAAAAAATCAGACTTACTTAGCAAGATGAATATGCGAAGTAATAAAATAAAATAAATCATGGTATAAAAATAAAAGAGTGATTTATTCCCTATGTATAATCTCGTTTTTCAATTGCAAACAAATGACGTTTTTTTATGTTTTCAATTTTCAAATTAAAAATAAAATTTTGATTAGAACTTGATTCGAGAGTACAGACATCTTACTGGCTTATTTTGCAGCTCTAGTAAAGACACGTGAACCTTGTGTTGTTTTTGTGTAGCTTTGGGATGATTCGTTAAGCATGGTGGCTACATCATACGCCACTAACTGCACTTGGGAGCACAACCCTAAAATCTCTGGCAAACTTGGCGAAAACCTCTTCATGACACTCGGACCCCTAAACATTGACCAACTGATCCATTTATGGTATGGATGAAGCTTTCACAACGGCTCCACACAGCCGAGCTCAAATAAAACGAATGAGTGTGTACTGGATTGTCTGTGACTATCTTTGTTCTTTTTCGTCAGGTATAAAGAGTATGCGAATTACAACTTTGACTACAACAGCTGCGTTGAGGGGAAACTGTGTGGACACTACACTCAGGTGAGAGAGAACAACAGCACATGATAGCATCACCACCCTGAATGATTTCCTTCACATGTCTCTGTTTTTAACATGATTTATTTATTTTTTCACAATTGTTTATTTTACTTTTTAATTTTTTCACAATTAACTTTTTGAATCGTCACTGATGTTATCTTGAATATTTTCTACATTGGATTTTTTCATAATCTGGATTTTTACTGCTTTGTTTCATTTCACTTGAAATTTTTTCCCACATTTGTTTCACTTCATGAATTATTTGGATGATTAATATATTTTTCCTTTTGATTTTTTCACTATTTATTTCTATGTGATTTTTTTCACATGTGAAAAAATTCCTAATGTGAATTTTTTCACATGATTTAATTATTCATGTATTAATTATTATTCACGTATTTAATTATTATACATGTATTCACATATTAATATCTCAATATTTACATGTCATATGATTAGATTTTTCATCAAATCATTTTATATGCTTGAAATGTTTCAGCATGATTTTTTCACACTATTAATTTATTTTCACATATGATCACATAGTATTTTATGAAATCATCACCGTTTTCAGCATTTAAATCATATTAAAAAAGAAAAGATAATTAATTGATAACTAAGTATAAAAAAAATCATGAATAACAGTATTTAGAAAAAAACCCCAAAACATTTCCACTATTTTACTAAATTTGCAAAAACAAAACAAATGTTGAATACATACTTCTACTTCTATTGTTCTTTTAGTAAAATAAACTCTTTATGTGGTTGTTACAGATAGTGTGGGCCAACACCTCCTTCATTGGCTGCGGTGCACACTACTGCAAAGATGTTTCTAAATTTGATGTTGAAAATGCCACAATCATAGTCTGCAACTATTACCCTCCGTAAGTCTGGCTTTTATTCTGCTACAGCTGGATTGTTGTATTGTATCTAAAGGGGTGACAAATTAAAGGAACAAAAAAAACATAAAGTGTGTAGGTAGGGTGTTGTAAAACTTAGACAGCACTGAATCTACTGCGTACCAAAATCCTTTATTGATGTCTTTGTATCCTGAAAGAGACCACGGCCACTGTGATAGAAATGTTTCATCATAGGATAAGGGTGATTTCCAGCATTAAGGAAATACCTTTAATTTGTCATCATTTTTTAATAAGTGTACTAAAGAAAAAGAATACTTTCTTTCACTTACACATCGTTTTTTCAATGTATTATCACACTAATTAAAAAAACTTTAATGTAATGTGCTCTGCAGAGGTAATATAAAGGGACAGTTACCTTATCAGGAAGGACCTCCATGCACCAGATGTCCAGATGGGACAGTAGGATGTTCGAACAATTACTGCGGTAAGGTTATAATATGTAACTGTTTTTTTACATGACGTACAGTGATGTTCTGTTCATGACCTTGTTGATAATAACAGGCTTGAGCAAATGTAATTCCACAGGGACTTGGTCTTCAGGACATGTTCCATGTAAACAGATTAAAAAAACATGACTGATCATTAATATGGTGATGTTTTCTGTAAGGAGATGTTTATGTAATGTTTGCATGTTTATGTTTGAGTCTCCAGTATCAGAGCTTTGTAACGGTATGTTTTTTGACAAGGAAAGTCTTTTTTTTTTTTTAATTTTTAAGATTTTTTAGATTATTTTTTGTTGAGTGTCCACCATTGAAGTCCTGGTGTAAGTTGTTAATATAGTAACAACACTATAATACAATTATAATAATACATGTATAATAATTACATAGTAATGTTAGCATTTTGCTTCCATGTTTAGCAAAATCTTAAAACTCACTGTATATTTCCTCCAGATCTTGGTACCAGTATAACCACAGGACTTTCACCAACCTTTCTAGAAGCTTTAACTGCCGGAAATTTTGTCAGCAACACGAACGCAGCAAATGCAGCAGGATTTATGAAACCCTCAGCGGTTCCACTACTGCTCACTGCTCTGGTGGCACTTTATATTCGAATGACGTGAACGTGAGCTGAAGTTTGTCGATCTCAAGGTCAAGTTTGATTTTAATTTAATTAGTTATTTATATATATATATATATATATATATATATATATATATATATATATATATATATATATATATATATATATATATATTAAAATATATATATATATATATATATATATATATATATATATATATATATATATATATATATATGACATATATATGTCAGGTCAAGTTTGATTTTAATTCTTTAGTTCTTTATAAATACACACACACACACACACACACACACACACATATATTATAGTATTATATATAAAATATTTATACATTTATTTTGAATACTATAATATCATATTGGTAACCTCTTTACATTATTGTTCAGTATTTATATATATTTTACACATAGATTGTATTTTATGTATGATTTAAATGAGGAGGGTTACTGTTTGTTTGTTTTTTGAACTGAAATCTAAATCGAAATGAAACTCCATTAAAATAAAGCAACTGGAAATGTCAATTATGTTATAATGAAGTTATTCTTTACAATTTTTAAAAATTCTAACCTATTTCCTCCTTGTCATTTTATCTTATTACATGAAATAAAGGCTGGGACACACTGTCTGTATAGTACACGACTAAACTAATAAATGATTAATCAACATGCTCACTGTGTGTTTTCAGTTGACTTGAACAGTTAGTACATGGACAAGAACCCATATATATTCCATATATATCTTGTCTTAATTCAAGATTTCAATTGTTTGCACACCAGGTTCTGTAGATTACTACCTATGTGCTGTAGCTCTTATGATAAAAACTGTCCTGTGCTCGTCCCAGGACTCCCCTGACATTCTAGAAGCTTCTTTTTAACAAACACATCAAAGAGGAATTCTGATAGCAGGAGAAAAAAAACCCCATCGAACTTATCATAACAAACACGTTTCTACTCGTCAACTCAGAACTCATGTAGTTCCACACAAATAATAATGTACACAAATAATATTTATAATTTTTTTAAAAATGTGTTATGCACATTGATTTTTAAGAAGGTTTTTCTAAAAGAACGAGCCCTCAGGCTGTTTCTCAATTCAAATCCTCTTCAAATCCAGCTTCACATTGGAGAAATTATAAAAGTAACTCTAGTACAGCAAATGCCTGAGAAAAAACAAGACTGGATTGGATCTGACTGTGCCCTTTGTTATCTATTGCATTCCTTTTCTTATGAAATGCACAGACAGAAGGAAGCAGGGCTAGGATGTTAGGACACACATTGCTAACTAAAAAAGTGACGTTTATGCTCCAGATGTAAGCTCGTGTTTGGACTGATACTTCTGATACGGAAGAAGATTCATGTAACAGTTGTCACTGGCTCTTATTGACAACGGGGAGGCAACAAAGCGTTCATGTGTGAGCTAGCTGGTCTATGTGTGTGACGGAAATATGTAACTTGACCTTGTGAGGATTGAGCAAGTGTAACACAGGGTGGGAGTTCCAGTCAAAGCTGTTGAGAACCTCCTCTCTCTCTCCACTACACACACTTGCATAACCATATAAACCTTCTCAAAGATGCATAGCTCACATCTGGACTGACAAGCTTTCCTAAGAGGATTACAGTTGCTCTTTGAGAATGATTTGGAAAACAGTTTTGCACTTCGCCTGGTTCGGACTCGTCCTGGCTTTAGTGTCCAGCCAGCTCACTGAAAGACAGAAGGAGGAGATCTTGAATCTGCATAACATCTACCGCTCCATAGTCAAACCCGAAGCTGCTGATATGCTACACATGGTGAGTGGTGAATGGACCTGATCCACCTCTGTCCTTGATGTTACCAGCTTGGTGTATGGTGTTTCATGGCATTAATGTACACAACAATATATAACTTTAAATAGTGAAAACTTCAGTTCCATAATGCTTTAAAGGTGTTATAAATCTTTTTTAATAATATTCGTTGAAGTTTCTTCTCACTGGAGAAACTCCATTCTCTGTGCTTTCAACATCTAACCAATCAGAATAATGAGGCATTGTACCTATTTAATAATTTACATACATTTTTGTTTGTATGAAAAGCTTTGAAGTTTCAGTGGCTTTAAAAATTTGGAATAATCATAGATTATATCTTTAAAATATCCCAGCGGAATATTTGGGATACCCTTTTTCTTTGAGGGTTCTTCAGATTCACTTCGGGTTCACTGGGAGAACTCTTCACAGTTCTATGTACAGGTTCCATGTAGAAAACACTGAGAAATCTAAGAACTCTTAATTATACAACAAACCCTTAAGGAAAGAACATAGTTAGGTTGTGTCTTCATCATGAAACATGGGCACCACAGGAAATGACTATAGACTGAACAGGAAATCATAACCTTTTTCAACCTGGTGACTAAATCCTGCTTAAAAGGTTTAGGGACAGACTCCAGATCACCATATACTTGAGCAGTTGAAAGTTAAGGTGTGGTCCTGAGCTTTGAGATCCAAACCTAGCCCAGCACACTGACCAGGCTTAAAAGTGTTTAGTGTTGTTTTTACTTTGTGTTAAAGTTGTCTGAAACACCAACCAAATCTTCTGAAATTGGTACACTTTGGTAAGCACCAGCCATTTTTGGGAAGTCGTTACCATCACGGTATGTTTAAGTGTAGCTATGTTGTAGGTGATAAAATGCCATTTTTGTTGAACAAGCAGCAGCAACCCTACAACACCCACATATGAATCACATTAGCTACATTATTCTTCCTTAGTGCTTAGTGGAGCCATCTGGAAGTCATCTGTGTGTTTGTGTAAAGTGGACAGTCAGTGTGGTTGGACGATGTCTCATGATGATATTTTAATTGTTAGTTTCTCAAAAGGAAGTGCAAACTACGAAGTTCCCAGAATGTTCATTCTGTAGGACTGTCTGTTTGTATGTTTCAGTATATAATAGGTTTCAGTATATAATGTGTTGTTGAATGATAAGGCACATCTTGTTTTTGTTAAGCTCTGCCAGCATGCCTGTGGTGATTCTGAGTAGACAAATGGAAACATTCATTCATTGTCTACTGCGGGTCACGTGGAGCCTCAGGCGTCATTGGGCATCAAGGCAGGATACACCCTGGACGGAGTGCCAACCCATCGCAGGGCACACACACACTCTCATTCACTCACGCAATCACGCAATCACACACTACGGACAATTTAGAGATACCAATCAACCTACAATGCATGTTTTTGGACCGGGGGAGGAAACCGGAGCACCCGGAGGAAACCCCCGAGGCACGGGGAGAACATGCAAACTCCACACACACGGCAGAGGCGGGAATCGAACCCCCGACCCTGGAGGTGTGAGGCAAATGTGCTAACCACTAAGCCACCGTGCCCCCCGTGCTGGAAACAGTTCTGCCAAAAAAAAGACTGAGTAATGTGTTTTGCCTGTGTGTGTGTGTGTGTGTGTGTGTGTGTGTGTGTGTGTGTGTGTGTGTGTGTGTGTGTGTGTGTGTGTGTGTGTGTGTGTGTGTGTGTGTGTGTGTGTGTGTGTGTGTGTGTGTGTGTAAATTCCGCATGTGGTAGCCCTGTGTCCTTTATACTGTATTAAATGAGATCCTGAGTGTATGACTTACTCAGGAAGAATGCTAGAGTAACATTAGTAACATTTTAACATTATACTGCAGCACCGTGATTGGTCAGAAGTGTTGATTCATTTTAAAGGGATTAAAGAACATAGTTACATTTACATTTCTAGCATTTGGCAGACACCCTTATCCAGAGCAACTTATACTTTTGGTTTATTTATACAGCTGAGCAATTGAGGGTGAAGCACCTTGTTCAATGGAACAGCAGTGGCAGCTTGGTGTGCCTGAGATTCAAACCTTCTGATCAGTAGTCTAACAAGTATGTACAGGTGCATCTCAATAAATTAGAATGTTGTGGAAAAGTTCATTTATTTCAGTAATTCAACTCAAATTGTGAAACTCGTGTATTAAATAAATTCAATGCACACGGACTGAAGTAGTTTAAGTCTTTGGTTCTTTTAATTGTTTTTGGCTCACATTTAACAAAAACCCACCAATTCACCAATCTCAACAAATTAGAATACTTCATAAGACTAATAAAAAAAACATTTTTAGTGAATTGCTGGCCTTCTGGAAAGTATGTTCATTTACTGTACATGTACTCAATACTTGGTAGAGGCTCCTTTTGCTTTAATTACTGCCTCAATTCAGCGTGGCATGGAGGTGGTATGGAAGCCCAGGTTTCTTTGACAGTGGCCTTCAGCTTCAGCCAAAATTATCACAATTTAAAGAACCAAAGACTTAAACTACTTCACTATATGTATACTTCACTATATGTATACAACTACTTACAGGTGCATCACAGATGCACCTGTAAGTAGTTGTATACATATAGTGGTTGTCACAACTCAGAGCCCCTCTCTGCATGGTAACGTTTGCTGCAAGACATTTACATTTATACATTAATGGAAGAAGTCTCAGGTGTCAGCACTTTGTAACAGCTACTAATATATACTTAACTATCAACATATAGAACAATATCATTGTTATGTCAATAATAATAGAGTCAATGTGTATGTGATTATTGGAACAGAAGCAACTTTGCAGTTGTAACAGTATCTTCATCACACCACCACAACAGAGATGTTATATTTTCCTATAACAGACCAAGATTTTATTGGACTGTAGTAAGTAAGTAGAGCTTTACCTCTGACACTAAAGACTCTAGTGTGACTCTGGAGACTCTATTTGTATGGAGAGTCCACCATACAAAACAATGTTAAAAGAAAATAATCCATGCCAAGATTGTGTTTCATTTATTAATGAATGACACACTGAACATTTTAATCATTTAAACGTTAAACGAGTTAAACAGTTTTCCATTTAATGTGATTTAATGTTGTGGAACATCCACAAAACAAGTTAGCTCCTGTTCTCACTTACATTATAGCAGCTATAAACATCCATTCCTTCACCAGCCTCACATTTTTTTCTCTCTCTTGAAGTTAATAGAAAACCACAGAAAAACAGAAAAATCACAGGTTGTCATGTGATGGAGTGAAACTGAAAAACAACCTTCCCAAGATTGACAGCTTCCCCCAACACGGGAAACTCCTTCCATAAATGTTACATAAATAAACTTCTCACAGAAAAATCAATAATTCTACATTTTTTCTTTGTTAAATAATAATCTGTTAAATATCTGGCTTAAGATTCTTCTCTGTGAAGAACAGAAACCAGCTGTTGCTATAGAAACGACCACATTTATGCACATACCTATAATTTGCTGCCGTATTAATTTCAGTAACTGCTACAGGATAGGAACTGACACCATCTGACCAATCAGAATTAAACAGCATTTATAACAGCGCCTTACATCTGAACCGTGTGCTTGTTGTCATGCAGATGTGGGATACAGGACTAGCTTTGGTGGCTGAAGCCTATGCTGCTCAGTGCATATGGGCGCACAACCTGGAAGTAATGTACGAACTGGGAGAAAACCTCTACATCACCACTGGAACTTTAAGTGTCAACAAATCCATGGCTAGCTGGTACGTCATGACTCATGACTTCATTTAAGATAAGATTTCACTGCGGCTCTGATGCTGCTCGGCACCGAATTGAATAATTTTGTGCAATGTTGTAACGTTGTTGAATGGTAGTGTAATGTGATTCTCCAAATGGTTGTTCTCCATTGGCAGGTTTGATGAACAAAAACATTACGACTATGCAAGCGGCACATGTGAGGCAGGTATGTGCGGACATTACACACAGGTGAGTGGAACAGAGAGTCCTGAGTGGCTCTGCTTCTGATCTTCATTTCTATTATTTTACAAACAATTACAGATTTAGTTGCACCCCCGAATTCCATTAGAACTTAAACGCAAACTTAATTGGTCTCATTGGTCAAGCTGGCTATGCAGGATCACTTGCAGGAGCTCAGGAAACTTTCAGCCAGAAAAATGTTAACATCATACATTTCACTCCTGCAAAACTTAAACAATTGACCTTATTCATGCCATTCCATTTGGACAAAATTAATGGTCCCCATGTGAGCTGCATTACTGTTAGATTTTACTGTTTAGTCGCCATTTTCACATTTTCATCCCTCAGTATGGAGTTGTGCGGGTGTGGCTAAAAACACACAATGCATGTGAGTGGGAAGAAAGTCAGCCACTTTTCATCAAACTAATCAGAGTTTTTAGTAAATTGGTTTCATTTACACTTTACTAAATGATGGACCAATAGATTGCTCTTTGACTATGTGTGTGTTTTTGTGTGTATGTTAACTAGCCAATAAATAAGAATTAAAGGCATGTTAACTAATAAATGTGTAGGTGTATATGCTTTACATTGATTGCTGGTGTGCTGTGGCTGTTCCAGGTAGTGTGGGCAAAGAGCAGAAGCGTCGGCTGTGCATCACACCTCTGCAGAACGGTTGAGAATACAGAGTATAAGAACGCTACAATTCTGGTCTGCAACTACTTCCCACCGTACGTCTTTGTTAATTACGCTACTTTGAATCTGAAGTAGTCTTCAATATTAATAAATGCACATGGTGCTGTTTTTCGGAGAGTGTGAATTGCACTTGTTTTTCACCTTTTATCTCAGCCTCAAAGTGAGCATCATGCTAAAGCTAAGTGTAATCTCTTGTCTCAATTCCAGAGGGAATGTAGTGGGAAAACTCCCATATGAATTAGGAGTGCCATGCTCCAAATGTCCAGAGATGGCGATCGAATGTATACGAAACACCTGCGGTAAGACCAGAACCTCCAAACGCTTATTTTACACTACACCAAGCTTATTACTTATCCTGTTAACACTCCTCTCTACTCTGAAACACATATTTAGATTGAAACTGTTTATGATGTTTAGTGATGCTGTATTTTTTTGCCTATTGCTGTATTTTTGTCGTTTCTTTTTTATTGCTAGAATGGAGTTTATTATGACAAGTAATTGCAATGATCCCAAACCTACGGAATAGCGGTCAGGTTTTAACAGATAGCTCCTAATGTTTAAGATCAAATTTAGGAGACATCCTACATAGAAGTTGTGGAGAGCAAAGCCACAGAAGTGCTGAGTTATGGCAGAGACTCGGCTGGGCTAGTTAGTGATCTACATGATGAAGATGGTGACGGCCTTGATGGTGTTATTAGCATGAAATTTGAATTTTTAATAGCAGTTGATGTGTTTGAGTAAAATGTACAGATGAGAAGGAAAGACTAAAAAACATGATAACTGGACAACAAACATGTCTTGGCTGATAAACTATATGAGATTTGTCCATTATTATCAACAGGAAATTATTCATTTATTTTGTATGAATATAGCAAATAGATTTAGAATTATATAATTATTTATAATTATAATATAATACTAAGTTTTTGCACATGCAACTTCATACAGGACCTCCTTACACTCTGGAATTATCTGACATGGACTGAAAATTCAGATTACATCTTTCACGCTCAACATTCCATTCTAAGTGTAGGGATTTTCACAAACAACAGGCTAGTGTAATACTGAAGACTGCCAGGCAAAGAGTTTAGCTGAGTTAATGCTAACACAAGAATAATTTTTTTTTGGCTAATAACTTGTAGGTTACAGAAGTGTAAGTTACTTTAAGCACTTTTGAGTGAGACACTTAATCCTGAAGTGGAACAAATGTAGTGCTTAGTCCTTATAACATGAATAACAATAGTGGTGTATGCTAATATACTAATGTTAGCTGGGTGGTAAAATCTCTAAAGTGTTTAAATCTTTCTTATAGCTCACACTGAGACTAGTGTAACAGAGGAGACCGGTATGGACACAAGGCCAACAAACACACCTTGGACAGAACCCGTGAGTTCGACAGGATTTACAAACCTCTCAGTGGCTACATTACTGCTTGCTCGTCTGATGGTTGCTTTTATATTCTAAAGACTTGAATATGATTGCACAGCTAAAGCCACCAATTCTGACATATAATCCCAAGACATTTCAAAGAATCATGGATGACGTTCTTCCTTGATTCATTACCAATAGACCTTCACCAGTGACAGCATTCATATCAAATGTTTTAGAGACGCTGTTTTAGAGGCTGTTTTAGAGCTGCTTCCGAATATATTTAGCAATCACATGGCAAAAATGGCATTGTAGGGTCAGGTCATGTATAAAAGCTACACTATGAGAGATTTTCCTTGTTGTGTTATAGTATGATAATTATTATTATCACTTGAGGAAAATGAGAGAAAAATGATTCAGAAATAGTAGAAATAAATATAGGGAAAGACAACATCTGACTTCTCCACATCCTCTTTTATCTAGCCAGCTATAACTTTAGCTCACAGCTCATCAGCCTCTGAACCACACAAAATCCTGTAAAGAGCCTATAACAATGTTTTATATATCTGGTTAAAATTAGTAGCTTGCACTGTATACTCTGTCTTGTCATTTTGATTACAAATAATCTTTCAGACACAATGCATGAACATATCTCTGCATAATATTTAGAAGTCTCACAGGTGACATAGCAAGCTAGCCTGCTAACTCTCAAGCACTAAAGTTAATGCTAACAGAAAGAAGCTTTGCTCATTTATTTAGCACTATGTATTTGAGTACATCTTCAACTACTTTGGCGGTGTCAGAAATGCACACTATGGGTGTTGTTGTTACTATTTAGACATATTATTTGAATAAATAGCCATTGGGTGTGTATTAATTGCCTCTTTCAGTAGTCCAACTCCATCAAAAACATTAGGATTAGCTTGCAATACCATCTCTACCACATTTTTCAACTGCTCTGTACTGAATGCACAAGGTACTTGGGCTCACGTTGTAATAAAAAAAAAAAAGTTTAGATTATTTCATTTGTTGTGTATAGCAAAATGTGTGAGTGATGACATGGCATAGTATGAGTCATTGAATTAAAAATAATAATTTGAATTTGTTTTTATATTCAGTTTACATTTGATCTAATGTAATGTAATGATAAAACACAAGCTGGAAAAGAAAATTTCCAGGATATCCTGCATCCTGGGAAAATTATACAAACTGGAACTGAGTGAAGTAACTGTAGTGTCATAAGCAACAGAAAGTCTGGATGTATTGTGTAGCATTAGACATCAGCACTTTGTTTACAAAAAAAATCAACACTTAACTGTAGACGCGTAATTCTGTTTGTGTGTGTTGTATTTCATTCAATTGTATGATTTCTTTTAAAACACTGTATCAAACTACTAAACTGTTGTATTACTTTCCTGATAAACATGGTTCTATAACCTTAAGACTTTTTTTTATTTCATACTGTCATTAAATCCGGTTAGTATGTTTGCCTCACACTTCCAGGGTTGGTGGTTCGAGTACTGTCTCTAAATATCTCTAAATTGTCTGTAGTAGGGTGTCTGTCTATTTTGTCCCCTGAGTACTATGGTATAGACTCCAGGCTCCCTGTGACTCTGTGTAGGATATGTGCTACAGAAAAGCATGGATAGCATAAAAAAATACATTTTCTCTGTGTATTAAATTGTTCTAATTGAAGTTCTAGATCCAGGATATAATCCAGAAGGGGGCGACAGAGTCTTAATAACGGCTCATAGAAATGACTTGAGGCGTTCGAATGCGACCTGATGATACCTCACCCTACACACACGCACGCACAAGCACGTTGGAGCATTGATATTCATCTCAATGCTAATTGTTTGCAATATAATTTTCCAAACAATGAAAGAAATGTGGCGAATTTGTTCATAAATGTTGATGCGATCAACAAACTATATGTTATTTTGTTAATTTTTTTTTTTTTTTTTTTTACAATGTTCATGCTTATAAATCCATACATTTTAATGCATATTTGTAAGTTAAAAGACATTATGTGTAGTAGATATATGCCCAGGATTTGTATTAAATATACAAAAACAAAAGTGTCTGAATATTTATTTATTTCCCCTTACTGTGTACAATCTGTGTACAGTATTCAATGAATAAAAAACCTGAACTTCTCCTGGTCGCACTGAAGAGTTTCCCTATCTGTTTATTAGCTGCCTGAGAACAGCAGTAACGTCATTAACTTTGAACTGGAAGCTCTCACTGCTAGTGTAGCCTGATCGTCCATCTATCACAATCTGGGTTTTCTTTTATTAATCAAATTGCTGTGATCAAGCTTGCTTGTTTCCATTTTCAAAGTTGCTTTAAAACGAGATTAGAGCTAATTCTTGGTTAATTGATGTTGGGAGGACTGAACAGTCATTGTAGCAAAGAAAACAACGCCTACCATGTCTGGAGAATGAGGAAATTAGATGACATATGACATGACGTGACATATTTCAAGCAGTGTCCCTGAAGTCAGGCAAACATGCACCATGAATTTGCCTATGCTGCATAGATAGGGATATTTAGAGAGTTATTTTTCTTATATCTCACAGACATGAGAACAGGGAGAGATGCTAATCTGATTAACCTGACACTTAAAGGTCAAGCTAATTTAAAATAGTCCAGAATGCAACAAAGACATAGAGGCATATTGACAGTGACTCAGTAAATCTTATAATAAAAGAATCTGTAATTAGTTTCTCAAATAACCGCATCCTCTGGAGACCACTGAATATTAGCTCAGCTTTGTTTTACATCCTGAAACAGATCAAAATTACACATGTATTTTTTTTGGTTGATTTGATTAACGTTGGCTCTTAAGCCAAAGCTAAATCACCAGCCTTATTCAGTCCAAATTAAAGAAATAAAGAGCCATGAGACGATAAACACTCGAGCCGGGAAACGGAGAGCGAAAGCGTGATGTCCCGTTGTCATATTATGACAGTGTTAAGCAGGTCCTACAAGGCTAATTAACATTTAGCCTGACTACAAGCCCGGTGGAAATGTCAACGTTTGCCAGTGATTTTTTTCAGAGCCTGTGTTTCAAACACACAAATGAGAATATCAGCTGGATTACTCAAATCACTTGAACTTTAGATTGTGTGTGTTATTTGCAATGAGAAGAAGACAATAACAACAAAGGTAAAAAAAAAAATCAACTAAAGCAAATACTAAACCCAGCTGTCAGCCAGCGACGGAGTGTGATGCGAATGCAGTTTAATTGAACGAAGAGAACAAATCCAAAAGGGCAAAGCAAAATCAAAGTCCATAGGCTAGGCAAGGCTAGGCTAGGCTAGTTTACATCAACACCAAAGAAATGAATACAGAAAAAAGTTTCAGTAATGTTACTAGTGGTAACAAGCTAGGAGCAATAAATTTCAGGGTTATGTGATGAGTGCTGATCAGGAAAAGATTGTAGTGATTAAAATGTCCTGGGAACTAAATCAATGATGGATTATGTGGTTTGGCTAAGGATTCTGGGAAAAAGAATAAACTTGATGCACAGATATCAATAAATACTGACTATTGATTGTATATAAGTATGTATATAGCTAAAGATTATAAAGACTATGTCTCTAAATGCATTCCTGTCTATGTACACAAAGCGGTGATTACATAAATAGAGTTAGCATTACCAAAGACAATCACTTTTAAGCACATTTGCTGATTGAACTGCTGGATGGCTTTATAATGTGAAAATCTAGGCTTTTCTGAACAAGATGTGGGAGGAGTGAAGGCATGTTGATAAACTGAATCCAATGTGAACAAAAACCACACAATCAGGAACAGAAGACTCTTTTTATAATGGGTTTCTCAGCCACGTAATACACTTCAGCTACAGCTAGGGGTTAAATAATATTTTTTAATCATGTTATATGATTTTTTTCTAGGTTAATTGTTCTAGAATGAAATTTAAATAATCACTGGTTGCACCTTTAAAGTGAGCTGTAAGCGTAACAGATCCTTTAAACCATGTTTATGTTCTTCAGAAATTCAACATAAGCATGTGAGTCGCTCATTACATTTCATTTTATCAGCCACCTTACTGCTTTAAATCCGTTTTTACGCAGCAGCTGCTGCTTAGGTTTGTAAGCCTCACTGAGTGCTCCATCATATTTTTCTTTGTTTTTATAAGCGCTGAGTGTTTCGACACCTCAGGCTGGTTGTGTTGCGCTGCGTGGGTGTGTTGGAGTCTTAGGACACACACACACACACACACCTACACACATGACTGATGTTCTGGCATTTAGAAAGCAGTGGAACAAAACCAAGTTGATCTCACAGAGGGAGAACTGGCCTCAGTGAGAATCATAGATCAGACCTCGTCCTGAGGCGTCACGCTGCTGTGTGACGTCATAATCCACAGCACTACGACATGATGTTACAGACACTACAATGACAGCTCATCACAGAGGTTCCGGAAATTTCCAAATGGTTGTAAGTGGCACATTTCCTGTATACTTCCTAGCATTTCTGCTGTATAAAAAGAACTAAGTGAAGAAAATCTTAAAACCTTGTATAGGAGATAAAGTAAAGAGCCAGAGTCAGTTCTGTCAGGAGTGTTACATAAGAGATAAAATAATTGGTTAAATGGATTTTTAATAAATTGGCTGCAGTAAATCACCTGCTGTTATTGGAAACTAGTCAACAGATTTCATTCATTCATTGTCTACCGCTTATCCGATCTATTCTTGGGTCATTCTCAGGTGTCATTGGGCATCAAGGCAGGATACACACTGGACGGAGTGCCAACCCATCACAGGGCGCACACACACACTCTCATTCACTCACGCAATCACACACTACGGACAATTTAGAGATGCCAATCAATCTACAAATCATGTCTTTGGACCGGGGGAGGAAACCGGAGTACCCAGAGGAAACCCCTAAGGCACCTCCCCCAATAAACCGATTTAATTATTAGAATTTAATTGTTTTCCAACAAATGCATGTTCACTTTCCTTCCACCACAACAATCTGACAAACTTTTTATTTTACTGAGATACAATATGTCATCATTTTATACTTTTATACTTACATTTAATGTTCATGAAACAACTATGTTATAGCAGTGACAAAATTTCAGAAAAACCAGCTGGTTGCTAAGATGTTACTGAGAAACTGAAATTTCAAAATATAAAAATAAACGTTACAAAAAGTAAAAAATAAAAATTAATAAATAGATCAATAAATGTCTCCTTGCAGAACATTTCACCATTTTTTTTTTATTAAATAATACCACACTTTTTTAACCTATTGTGAATAACACTTGAGGTTCCTGTGACTGAGCTGTTACTATAGAAATAATAACGTATAAATATAAATATAAACCTGTCAGCGCTGCACCTTCACCATGACTTCACCAGCACTGTGACATAAACGTTAATATCCAGTTCTGACCTGCTAATGCAGCTGTCACAATAAGAGTCTGTTTTTAAGCATGTAGTTAAAACAGTGTGTAATAATAGAAGCTTCCGGGTGTTAGGTGTCACTCCTGTTCATCCTTCAGCTCTTAATGAGGTTCAGTAGATTAACAGCTAGCAGCATCACATAGTGCATCTCAATCCAATTCCTACAGCACTGGTCAGGGTGCTGACTTTTTGGAGTCGAACATTTTAATGTCTCTCTCTCTCTCTCTCTCTCTCTCTCTCTCTCTCTTTCTCTCTCTCTCTCAATCACATAATCCTTCAAGATCACCAAAAACACTTCCTCCCTAAAAACATCCCACAATGCAGCACAAAAACCAGGAAGCGCACTATCGATACTCATTATGCTCTCTTACTGGAAATGTAGACGTTATATTTCTGAAGCCTCTCAGCTCAAAAAAAAGATAAATCTATCTATCTATCTATCTATCTATCTATCTATCTATCTATCTATCTATCTATCTATCTATCTATCTATCTATCTATCTATCTATCTATCTATCTATCTAATTCAAAATTCAAATTCGTCACATACACAACCATACACAGTACGATATGCAGAGAAATGCTTACACGACTGTTTCTGACCTTAAAAAGGAAATAAGAAGGCAAAATGCCAATAGGAAGAATAAACATAAAATATAAAATCTACAATTTAGTTACAATAAAATAAAATAAAGTATAAGTAGATATGTAAAAAATATATAAAAATGTAAAAAAGTATAAATAAACTGTATAAATAAACTTTCAATTCAGTTTTTCAATTCAATTTCAGTTTTATTTGTATAGCACTTTTAACAAAAAGCATTGTCTCAAAGCAGCTTTACAGAACATAAGAAACAACAAACATACAAACAGACGGTCCTAGTATCAGGAATAGCTGGACCGTTCTCTGCCAGGCCTGGGGAGGGCGCTGGCAGGAGAATCCTGGAAGCCTGTTTATGTCTGTGTGTTTCCTGCCTATTGTTCTCCACCCTGATTGTGTCACCTGTCCCTTATTACCTTGATGTGTTTCCCTATAAAGAGGGATCCTGGTGTGCATGTGTTGCGTGGGTCAATGTTTAGTGTAAAGCTGTCCCGTGGGTGTTATGTCAGGTTTTGGGGTTATGCGTGTTGATTTACGTTTCGGTTTTGGTTTAATGTAACCATGGAGTCTAGTGTTATGTTCGTCTTTCCCCTGTATCGTGTTTGTGTTAATAAAAACAGTGCTTCACTAAATCCTGCGGTTGGGTCTGTTTCCACGGCGTGCTGGAGCACGCGACACCACAGAGGTCCGGGTTCGAGCCCCGCATAGAGCGGGGGCTGCGGCGGACGTGACACCTAGGTGTTAGACAAAATGATCCCCAGTGAGTAAGCCTGAGGTGACTGAGGCGACTGAGGTGACTGTGGCAAGGAAAAACTCCCTTGGATGGTATTAGGAAGAAACCTTGAGAGGAACCAGACTCAAAGGGGAACCTATCCTCATTTGGGTGACACTGGAGAGTGTGATATGAACAATGTTCTTTCTGAATTTATGTATAGTCACCTGTGTGATGCAGATACAGCATGTGTAGAAAGTTATGTGTATATTAATTAGGAGGTTGTTGTCATCCACATGGGGTTGGCAGCATTGCTTTGAATACCCCAGTCCTCACAAAGCAGAACCCAGCTGGAGCTGGTCCATCTCTGGATGCCACTGGAGCTGGCACAATCTCTATATGTCTCGGGATGGGTAGAAAAAAGGAAACAAATGGAAAGTAATTAGCGTAGCTGCTGTTCATAATATTAGCAGGCACTAGATGATAATGCGCATTTAATCAGATGTATTGGAGTACAAGGTTATCGGATGTATTAAATGTATTCCTGGCTAAAAAGATATGTCTTTAGTCCACGTTTGAACTGGGAGACTGTGTCTGAGCCCTGAACACTGTCAGGAAGGCTATTCCAAAGTTTAGGAGCTAAATACGAAAACGCTCTACCCCCTTTTGTATACTTTGATATTCTGGGAATTACCAGAAGTCCAGAATTTTGAGATCTTAAGGAGCGTAATGGATTGTAATGTGTTAGAACACTGGCTAGATACGTGGGAGCTAAACCATTTAGAGCCTTGTATGTAAGTAGTGCTAGTTTATAATCAATTCTAAACTTAACAGGTAGCAAGTACAGGGATGATAATATTGGGGTTATATGATCATATTTCCTTATATTAAACAAGTTGCTGTCTAATATTACGCCCAGGTCTTTCACTGTTGAGCTAGTAGTAACAGTACATCCTTCTAAGTACATGTTGAATTCTGAGATCTTTTGTGGTTTTACTGGTTTTTGTACCAATCAGTAGTATCTCTGTCTTATCAGGATTTAGTAATAGAAAATTAGCGGTCATTCACTCTTTAATATCTTTAACACGCTCTGTTAATCTAGACAATTTAGATATTTCATCTGGTTTTGATGAGATATATAACTGGGTATCGTCAGCAAAACAATGGAAACTAATCCCATGCCTTCTAATGATGTTGCCCAAGGGAAGCATGTATATTGAGAAAAGCTGAGGTCCTAAATCTGATCCTTGTGGGACCCCATATTTCACTGGCATTGCACTGGACAGTTCTCCATTTAAATCTACAAACTGGCATCAATCAGACAGGTAGGATCTAAACCATTATAATGCCTGCACCTGAATACCTATGTGATTTTGTAAGCGATCTATGAGAATGCTATGATCTATAGTGTCGAATACAGCACTAAGATCAAGTAAGACTAATATTGAGATGCAGCCTTGGTCCGAAGCTAAAAACCAAGTCATTTGTGATTTTTACTAGTGCAGTTTCTGTGCTATGATGGGGCCTGAAACCTGACTGAAATTCTTCAAGGAGATTGTTTTCCTGTAAAAAGGAGCATAATTGAGCAGACACAAACTTTTCTAATATTTTAGATATAAACGGAAGTTTTGAAATTGGTCTGTAATTTTATAAGTCATTAGGGTCTAGTTTAGGTTTCTTAAGAAGAGGCTTAATAACTGCTAACTTGAGAGGTTTAGGGACGTGACCTAAGTATAATGAGGAATTAATAATGTTGAGAAGAGGCTCTCCAGCTGTATGTATCACTTCTTTCAGCAATTTAGTTGGACTTGGATCTAACAAACATGTTGTTGAATTAGCCATGATGATAAGCTTATATAGCTCTTCCTGCCTTATACCTGCATTGTAGCTTTAAATGTGCAGCTTTAGGCTGGACAAGATCACTGGATACCAAACGTTGAACATCCATTATTTTGTTCCTGATACTGTCAATTTTTTCGGTGAAGAAGTTCATAAAGTCCTCACTACTAAACTGTGATGGGGTACTCTATTCAGATAACTGATGTTTTGTTAGTCTAGCCACTGTACTAAATAAGAATCTGGGATTGTTTTGGTTTATATCTATCAGTTTGCTCAGATGCTCAGTCCTAGCAGCTTTTAGAGCCTGTCTATAGCTGGACATACTGTCTTTATATGCAATTCTAAAAACTTCTAATTTAGTTTTTCTCCACTTTCGCTCGAGTATACGGGTTGCTCTCTTGAGGGCGTGAGTATGTCTGTTGTACCATGGTGCAGGTGTTTTATCTCTGACCTTTTTTAATCGGATAGGTTGCAACAGTAACCTGGTGAAAATAGTGCCTATGGTGTTAGTTACTTCATCTAGATCATCTGCATTTAGGGGTCTAGTAAGAAGTTGAGACAGATCAGGCAGATTGCTTGTGAATCTGTCTTTAGTGGTCAGAATAATAGTTATACCAAATCGATAACGTGGAGAGACATGTCTAATATGTTCTACAGGTAGAGTGTACACTAAGAGGAGATGGTCTGTGATATCATCGCTTTGAGATAGAACAGCTATATCAGTGACATCTGTTCCATGTGATATAATTAAATCTAGCGTATGATTAAAACGATGAGTTGGTCTATTAATGTTTTGTTTAACCCCAAAAGAATTTATTAAATCTATAAATGCGAGTCCTGAGGCATCATTGGTATAGGCTACATGAATGTTGAAGTCTCCTACAATCAACACCTTTCAACACCTTGTCAAAATTAATCAAAAGGTCTGAGAGTAAATGTGCAAACTCTTTAAGAAAATCAGTGTAGGGCTTACTTATTCAGGGATTTTTTATGTATGTCTGTGAGTGCAACACTAAGGACAAGCACTTCGAATGAGTTAAACCTGGGTCCTATTTTCTGAGTAACGGTAAGAGAATTTCTATAGATAGTTGCAACACCACTTCCACGACCAGTCTGACGGCGCTCATGCTTATAGAAATATCCTGACAGAGTAGACTCATTCAGACCAATGTATTCATTTGGTCTAAGCCAGGTTTCAGTAAGGCAAAGTGCGTCAAAACTATAATTTGAGATCATTTCATTATCAATAAGTGCTTTCTGTACAAGGGATCTAATGTTGAGAAGCCCAAACTTTAGAAATTGTTTTTCTTTATTTATTTGGCTTTTACCGAGAGCTATTAACAAATTTATTCTTTGATATCACTATTTGGGAAACAGACACAGTTTCTATAGGATGAGCTATGTGTGCACTTGTATCAGTCTGGTGAGCTGAACAGTAGCTATTATACTTGTAATCTGAGGTATGACTTAACAGTCAGTGTGTAGTGTCCTGGACATGTTGTCTGAGAGGACTGCTGCTCCAACTCTGCTTGGGTGCAGGCCATCAGAACGGTAGAGCCTAGGATGCTCCCAGAAAAGATTCCAGTTATCAAGAAAGGGTCATTTCTGGTCTTGACACCATGACTGTAACCATGCATTAAAAGCAAATAGCCTACTGAACCTCTCGATTCCTCGCTGGAACGTTGGAAGTGGTCCTGACACGATGATCCTCGTCATGGGCGATGTGGTGCGTGCCTTCTCCACCAGGCTCCTGAAGTCCTTCTTCAGGATCTCCGTCTGCCTCAGACTGATGTCGTTTGTGCCAGCATGGAGGACTACAGCTCCTTGTTCAGGATCGCGGGTACCTGTGCAGCAACATCAAGAACACGAGCACCAGGAAGACAGCGAGTGTGCACCTTATCTTTAGCTGCGGTAGCACGGACGTGCCGGACATCTCCGATGATCACCATGTCGCACTCCGTCTCACGAAAAGGAGCAAAGTGGTTCCATGTCAAGATCTCGAAGATGGGTGGCGGCGGAGGGGGAGAGGTCCTCGCCCGGGGCTTAGCTTGTGTCTTCCGCTGCTGCTGCATCCAGGCTGCATGGTACCCCGGTGCTGGAGTGAACGAAACCTGAGCGTACTTGGTGCGCTGGGCCTGGGCAGAGAAGTACACGGAGTTGAGGTTGTGGGAGTGTTTGTTTCACGCCGCAAATTTACCTGGGACAGGTGAGTGTCAGTCTGGGACAATTCCAGCATGGTTTTCAGCTGTCACAGCTGGGCCTGCTTCAGGTGTAGGTCACGGATCTGCTTCTCCAATCCACCGTGTGCAGCTCGAAAGAATCCTCACCTGCACTCAAAGGCAGACACACAACCGACATAGTGTTTTAGGAGCAATAGTAAACAGAGATAACCGGTGTGAAAAACGTAAACAAACTTGTGGTAGCCTGGCTAATGGGCTAGCGATGCTAATGGGCTAACTGGCTATAAGCAGGTGTTTTGGAAAACAAATAAAACTAGCGATATAAAAAGCGTTTGGAGTGAGAATATTATAAGATACTGTCAGCTACTATAAATACTATAAAAATTATAATATAGGACTGGATTTATGATAAAAATCAAGAAAATTTAGCGAAATTCTAGGTCAGCTTCAAGTCAGCTTGGCGGAGCTCAGAAAAACATGTCTGCACTCGTCAATCCAGGAACACAGTATAAGTATGGAATGTGCAATGTGCAGACAGCAGCAGTACGGGGTGGTCATGGAGTGTGAAATGAAATGATGAGCAGCAGAGGTATTGTCCAACTTTCAAGTGTATTGCAACCAGAAATGTGCAACATATATATATATATATATATATATATATATATATGTTGTGTACTTTAGTCCTGTGCAATGTGCAAACGTGCAAATGTTGGTTTTGGTGTGTTCCAACACATGTGTGAAGGAAACATAGCAAGTCCAATCAGAGTCCTATGTGGAGTTCTGGTTGAGAGTTCGTATAGCCTGCGGGAAGAAGCTTCTCCTCAGGCTCTCTGTGTTGGCCTTCAGGGAGCGGAATTGGAAACAGAGAGAATAGTCCATTTTTGGGGTGGCTGAGGTCCTCCACGAACTTCCTGGCCTTGGTCCAGCACCACTTGTTCTAGATTGAGGTCAGGTCAGGGAGCTTGGTACGGATGATGCGCTCAGCTGATCGCAACACCTTCTGAAGAGCTCGTCTGTCCTGCATGGTGGTGTTCCCAAACTAGGTTGCTTGGTTCCCCTTCAGTATACTCTCTATGGTGCAGGAGTAAAAGTTCCTAAGCACCTTAGAGGGCAATCTAAAGTCTCTGAAAGCACCTGAGGTGGTAGAGATGCTGCCGGGCCTTTTTCACCATGGTGTTGATGTGACAGGACTATGACAGGTCCTGCGTGATGTGAACACCCAGGTATCTGAAGCTGTCCACTCTCTTCACTGGGCTCTTGTTGATCATGGAGGTCTGGTAGTTCCTCTCCTGCTTTGTGCTAAAGTCCACTATCAGCTCCTCTGTCTTGCTGACGTTAAGGAGGAGGTTGTTCCTCTGACACCAGTTCTCCAGATTCCTAATGTCCTCCAGGTAGGCCATCTCATTGTTGTCAGAAATCAGTCCGACCACAACTGTGTCGTCAGCAAACTTGATGATGGTGGTGGAGTTGGTAGTGGCCACACAGTCATACGTGTACAGTGAGTACAGCAGGGGGCTCAGAACACAACCCTGTGGGGCTCCAGTGCTGAGGGTGAGGGAGGCTGAGACATGTCTGCCCATCTTTACTGCCTGTGGTCTGCCAGTTAAGAAATTGGAGGTCCACTGACACAGAGATGGGCTGAGTCCCAGGTGCTCCAGCTTGGTGGTGAGTGTGGAGGGAATTATAGTGTTAAACACTGAACTGTAGTCGGAAAAGAGCATTTTAACATAAATCCCCTTTCCAGTGTCCAGGTGAGTGAGTGATGTATGAAGGAGGTGAGAAATGGCATCATCTGTTGAGTGGTTCGGGCGGTAAGCAAACTGTAGTGGATCCAGTGTGTCAGGTAGTGAAGAGATAATGAAGTCTCTGACCAGCTGCTCCAAGCACTTCATCGCTACTGAGGTCAGGGCTACAGGGCGATAGTTGTTGAGGGAAGCAGGATGGGTTTTCTTTGGGACAGGAACAATGATGGACTCTTTGAAGCATGTGGGGATTAGCATTAGCCTTAGCATCATTAGCTGCAGCCTCGACGCGAGCGTAGAAGGTGTTCAGCTCATCTGCAAGAGATGCGTACACATTCGACATACCGGATGTTGGTGCTTTATAGTCAGTTATTGTCCTTAGTACCTGCCACAGGCTCCGAGAATCACTCTGTTGGAGGTGTGATTCTTGTTTCCTCCCATAGCGCTGCTTCGTCTCCTTCACCACTTTCCGAACATTGTATGACACAGCCTTGTACGAGTCCATGTCACCCGATGCAAGTCCCACGTTATAGGCAGCGTCACAAGATCTCAGAGCGTCGCAGATGGTCTTATCCACCCACAGCTTCTGATTAGGAAACATTCTGATGATCGTTTTTTGCACAGTATCATCCGCTAGTTTCCCAATGAATCCCACAACCGCTTCCATAAACATGTTGATGTCATCAGAACTGTGCTGGAACATGTCCCAGTCTGCGTCATCGATTGCGACCTGTAGAGCAGCCACCAATTGAGCCGGAACTTCCTGCTTGAGCCTTTGTTTATATTTTGGCATGAGGGAGATGGTGGCGTGGTCAGATTTCCCAAACAGGGGGCGAGATTGTGTCTTGTAGCCATCTTTGATTGTTGTGGTCCAGTGTCTTTTCACCCCTGGTGAGGCAGGTGATGTGCTGATAAAAGTTCAGCACTGTGCGTTTGAGGTTGGCACTGTTAAAGTCCCCTGCCACAATAAGCTCAGTGTCCCAGTGTTGTGTCTGGTGCTGTGTGAGTGCCTCATGCAGCTCGTATAAGGCAGTGTCTGTGTCTGCTTGTGCTGGAATATAAACGCCGCTGATTATGACCGATGTAAACTCCAGAGGAAGGTAAAAAGGATGACATTCGATAGTCAATAGTTCCAGGTTGGGTGTACAGGAGTGTGTGAGAGGAACAATGTTCATGCTGTTACACCAGCTACTGTTCATCATTAAACACACACCGCCTCACCATGACTTCCCTGTTTCCAGTGTTCTGTCCATGCGGTGAACCGAGAAGAACTTGGCAGGCTGGATGGTGTGGTCCGGCACCACTGGATTCAGCCATGTCTCTGTGAAGCAGAGGAGATTGCAGTCCTGAATGTCCCTCTGGAACTTTACCCTGGCCCTGAGGTCATCGAGCTTGTTTTCCAGCTACTGGACATTGGCGAGCAGGATGCTAGGCAGAGGTGTGCGGTACACCTGTTCCTGACGCCGGCTCGTTTCCCCCAGGGCCGCCGCTTCGGGTCACGTCCTTTGTCCTCCCTCAGGATCTCACATGGCCAGCTTGGATCTGGGGTTAAAAACGTCGAATTGTGAGTATGTTGTATACCAATAGAAATAAGAGTATGTCTGTCATACCTAATGTACTCAATTGTGAAGAATTTACCAGTTTAGAGTTACTGGAAGTTAACTTAAAAAACAAAAACAAAGCAAAAGAGGTCGGAGCAGTCGTGATGGCAGCCAACCTCACCAGTGCCATCTTGTATCTATCATTCTCTCCAGAGCATGACACTGCCTCCGCCGACTTGCCTTCTTCACATAGTGCATCCTAGTGCCATGTGTTCCCCAGTGACACACATGCACATGGCCATCCATGTGATGTAAAAGAAACACCCCACAAGAGCTGCAGTTTTGGAGATGCTCTGATCCAGTCGTCTAGCCATCACAATTTGGCCCTTCTGAAACTCACTCAAATCCTTACGCTTGCCCATTTTTCATGCTTCTAACACATCAACTTTAAGGACAAAATGTTCACTTGCTGCCTAATATATCCCACCCACTAACAGGTGCCATGATGAGGAGATAATCAGTGTTATTCACTTCACTTGTCATACATGAACTATAATCAATATTTTCAGATGTTTTGCTGTGATAGATAAATGATTATTCCTTTGGTTCTGTTTATCGTTAAAAAATATTTATTCATTTGTACTATTAAAATCATCACAGATACAAAAACAAAGTCTGACTATACAAGAAGGCAGTAAAACTAACTGCACATAAAGTACAAATATTTTCCTCATTTTATTTATGAAATAAATAAATTTGCTGAATACAGAACATTCTTCCAAGGCAATGATGAATCCTCCTGCGCTCAAGGCCAAAAAGAAAAAAACAAACCCCACAGTCAGGCAGCAGACAAACTCCAGAGAAACAGGGTGTGAGCACAGCACTCAGGATGGATCAGATGGTGGTATGAACAGATAAAACATGTTTATTCAATCGTAAAGATGACTGCAGTGCATTTCCACATGGAGAACTACACTAATCCGGCATCGTAAACATGCCTCTGACTTAATTCTGTGGCAGGATGTGGGAAAGATATAGCTCCTGCTGGACGAAGGAAAAAAACAACACAGAAGGTGTGGATGAAACGCTGCTGAAAAACGCTGAAAACGCTGATGAAAAATACCATTGCTTGACATGTTGTGGTGTGAGAATCTGATTACAGGGAGGCTGACATGATACAAAACAAAGGAAATGAGACAAATTGTGTGTATTTCAATTCTCAAGCACCTTTTTCTACATTTTGTATATATTATTTAAATATATATATATATATATATATATATATATATATATATATATATATATATATATAATTTCTTTTTTTTTAAATATTTATTTCTCTTGTGTAATCTGAAGCAGCCTTAAAAAAATTTCCTTTGGGATCTTATCTTATCTTCTCTTATCTTATCATCTTATTATTATAAATCACGCTAAAATAAGATCTTTATTTTATTTTATTAGTTATTTTCACCCCAAAATTTGTTCAACAGACAATTTAATCTAAAAAAAAGAGAATTTAAATCTCCAATGAAGGAATTGTAAGCCTTACTTCCATCTCCAAAAGGCACTGCACTGTAAAGAAACTATTTATCCTGGTCAAGGATGGAGATGAATATCAGGAACACTAGGTGTGAGGCAGGAACACATCCTGGCTGAGACATGGCTACCGGAGCAGGACATCACACTCATTCACACCTAGAAGCTAATCAAATACCATCTTGTTTTTGGGAGGTGAAAGGAAACCGGGAAACCCAGAGGACAACCAACCCGGACACGGAGAGACACACAAAAGTTGTAAAACAGCTGCATGAAAACAAATGTCAAAATGTCCAATATTTTCCATTAGCTAAATACTTTGTATTAGCATTTTTTTTACTAGAAATGCTCAGACTATGTGGAATACAGTTTAGACAAGCCACGAAAGAGAAAAGAGACAAGTAGAGAGTTAAATAGATAAAAGAAAATAAGATAAAATTTGTAATTATGATGTATATTCTTGCTTGAAGTTCTCGAAGCACAAACTGGAGTTCTCGATATGAGCAATTTTCAGCCTCTAGGAGGTGCTGTTGAACTCGTCCTTCCTGCTTTCCTGCTCAGGGACGAATCGTGCTCTCAGGTCCTCAGATGGTCATGAGAGGTAAGTGCACCAGTCAAGACATCACGACTTTCTTTGCTTGGAGATTTTTTTCTCTCCACAACAACAGCATCACCTTGAAACCAGCGTCTCATCCTCCTACGAACTGGAGTTCCTTAAAGCCAAGTCAGAGTCATGGCTCAGAGAGATGGAGAGATGAAGATAAAAAAAATGCCCCAGGTCTGTTTGGAGCAGAGAGAAGAAGAGAGGAAAAGTGGGTGGTTAAGGTGCTAAAGATGGTAAAGTTGGAGCCATGGGGCAGATATGTAACTGCAGGAAGGTGGAGGGGAAGGGGGAGTTGTAAAGGGGGGTATGAAGCCTCCTACAAGTATAAAAGTGCTACAGGGTTCAACAACACAGTGGAGTGACCATCAGCCCCCTACATACTACATCCAACATCTACATCAACACAACAATACAGTGTACTGCTGTACTGTTACTGTGCAAACATTCTAAAATTAACAATAGTAAGATTATATATATATATATATATATATAATATATTTATATATATATATATATATATATATATATATATATATATATATATATATATATATATATATATATATATATATATTAATACACATAAAAACCGTTTAGGCTCACACTCTTCTTCATGCTCTCACGGTTGTTCTGGAAGTGTGTGTGAGGAGTGTGTGTGAGCATCAGGACATACACTGACATGAGCATGCTGATACTCAGTGGTGAGAAGTGGGGATTTATCCAAGCCACATCCATCCATCTGCTCCATCATTTTGAAATTTAAAAAAAAGGCGTGTGTTGATGCAGGAAAATAATCCACCATATGCAGCATTCACCGTTCACAAGTCACAAGTCCCTGCGAATAAACTGTTACTATGGAAATAATCGTATTAGAAAGAGTGTGTTAATATAATCCTGTGATTTGCAGCTGCGCTTCTGTCAGAACTGCTGTTAGAGGAAATTAATCAACACCTGTCGACCAATCAGAATCCAGAATTCAACAGCGCTGTGATATTAACATTTCAGTATTAATTTCATTTCCTGTGGCTAAGCATGTTCTAGCTTGACCCGTTCTGATTATCCAGTCGCATCACACCACGCACTCGTTGATAATTTTCCTATAGCTTCACACCCCCACGTGTTTTATTCCCTATACTGTCTTAGTTAAAACATCGCTCAGTATCTGCAATCAGGATCCAAACAGAAAGTTAGACTCACGGCTCACTGACCTCTTTTTTAATCTCGGTGTGTTTCAGACGCTGTTTTTTTTCTTGTGTGTGATTGAACGCGGCGCCTCTGTATATAATACTCATCATGCATTAGATTTGCGCCTTTTCAGTTCCGACGCGTCTCTCATCTCTTTCAGAAAGCGTCTCTTTTTGTGATTCATTCTGACTTTGATAAGATTCAAACTGACATAGGTTATATTTAATGGATTAATCAGACAGAGACGGAGGGGGAAACTACACCTTTCACATCTTTTTTTTCTTTTCACAACTTGTGAGAGCTCGCATTTTTTTTTTTTTTTTACTTGAAAGAGCTATCCATTAAGAACACAATGTCCTGAAGGACGTATAAAACTGGCCCCCATTCTCTCTTTTTTTCCCCCGGAGGACAGAGATTGAAAAACTCTTTCTATCGTCCTGTCCTAATTGATAGCAGGATTAGGTAAGACAACATGAGTATAACGGGGTCACGGTGACAGCGACATCCAAACCAAATCCATCCACCAAATCCATTACCATCCAATTGTGAGCGTTTCCATTTCTGCTGATTCACCCGGCAGAGGCCTTTATCTGGCAAAATGTGCTCCGAATGCAGACTTGAAAAAGTTAAAGTTTAAAGAAAGAATAAGCAGAGTCCCGGTGTAAAGAAAACGCTGGAGTGGGACCACAAGAAAACGTAAAACCAGCCTTTTTTTGGTTAGTATTAGTACTGTTTAATTGATTTTTGCATTATTTTAATATCAAACACGTGCTATTACTAAAAAGTACTGTGCTTAGCATCAGAGGTGGGAAGTCACGAAGTACAAATACTTCGTTACTGTATTTAAGTAGATTTTTCAGGTATCTGTACTTTACTTGAGTGTTTATTTTTCTGACGACTTTTTACTTTTACTCCCTACATTTAAACACAAATGTCTGTACTTTCTACGCCTTACATTATCAAAAGAGGCTCGTTAGTTTTTCCACCTCCGCAGATGACGACACGACGTAAAAGACGTAACTAACTAGAGAGGGGAATTGAGTGAGTGTACAGGTTATGATAGAGAGAAAACTTGCAGCTTGACATGGAGGAAGAAAGGGATCCAGGGAGTATTGCCGACGATGCAACAGATAGCAAGATAACAAAAGCAAGACGATCCCCAGCCATGGCCGTATTTAAAAGAACTGTTCGATGTTATCGGCTCCAAGAATGATTCATGGCGAATGCGTTGTGTCTTGTGCCAACCCAAAACCCACGAGCTTCTGGCGTACAAGAATTCGCCATCTAATGTGAAAAAACAGTTGTTCTTATTAGCTTATTCAGAATTTTACGGAAGTCAGTTTACAACTTTAGCAATGCTATGGGAACACACTGTATTGATAGTATAGAGCTGACACTAGATAGCGTTTTGTTGAATAAAAAAACAGTATGCCTCAGTTCATCGCTGTTGTGCCACTATTGTGAGACTTTACTCTTTGGGGCTATATGCTAGAAAACCCCTTTTGGATAGGTTTAGGTGTTAAATAGTGGTTTGGGTTAAAATTAAAAAAAGAAAAGGCTTTTTATGACATACTTTGTGCATGTCTGTGACTTATATATGTGTATATGTATATTATTGTCACTCCCAGAGAAAGCACGTGAATTACTTGGAGAGACACAAAAACCTTACTGCATCTACTTTGAAGAGGAAGTCTACCTCAGATGAAGGCCCACCCAAGCAGCTTAAGCTGTGGGAAACCAAGAGAGTGTCACAGTTCATTGCAACCACTGATAATGGCTCTAATTTTCTCAAAGCTTTTCGAGTCTACGGAGAGCTGGATGAAAATAATAATCAGAGATTGCAACTTGAAGAGGCAAGGCCACATGAATCAGTAGAAAGAGAGAACAGTGAAGAAGAGGAAGATGAGTAAAAGACTGACTATCTTGAGTTTGTTAAAGCAGGAACCTTGTTGGAAGAAGATGATGGCGTGGAATTCCAACTGCCAAAGCATCATCGCTGTGCCTGCCACCTTCTGAACCTGGTGTCAACAGTTGATGTTTCAGAGGCAAATGCTAACACTGTTTACAGGCGACTCTCTCGTTCAGCATTTTCAAAGTGCTGGAGTCTATGGAACAAAAGCGGAAGATCCACTGCAGCTGCTGAGATAATTGAAGACAAATGCACTCCATGTTACAGACACGCCAGGCTCTGCACGCACTCAGTCACAGCGCACTCCCGCCCCTGAGTTCTAATTAGACACACCTGAGTTTCATGATCACCTTCACCACCACACTATAAATAGCACCACAGCTCACTCTGTCTCTGTCCGGTATCGTTATCACATACCTTAGTGTTATGGTTCACGTTACGGACTCTGCTTCTAAACTGTTCTCTCGTTTGCAAGTGAATTCTGCCCACATTGTCTCTCACAGCTCGCAGCTTCAACCCCGGGGTGTACCTGTAAGCCTGATCTGCAGATCTCCTCTCCCACGCCACCACGCTTCCAGTCACAGATCACCATCTGCATCCTCGCTTGCTCTGCAAAGCCTCCAGTCACAGATTCCTGCATTTATCCCCGATCCACGCATCCACTTCCGTGCTTTCAGTTTCTGCCTGCCTTTCTCTCTGCCCCGTTGCTCAATAAACCATCTCAAGCTTATCCACATTTCAGTCCCTGTTCTGTTCGTAACAATCCAGCTCTTGAGGCCAAATGAGATGAGATGGAATTCTCTTTCCAGGATTGTGAGGGTCATGAGAGAACAAGGAGAAGGGCCATTACAGCTGTGTGCAGTGTGCTAAGAATTCCCATGTTAGTAGCTTCCATTTTCACACCTCGGTGACTGTTATTATTTAGTTAATGTTAACTCCATTATGTGTGTGTGCAATATACATATTGTCATATGTTACATGTTGGACTTTTTGTAGGCACTGATATGTTGTGGTATAAACGTTTTCTGACAGGTTCACTCCTGCTGAGATTGCTTTTCTCGCAGAATATTTCAAGACGATGAGCCCATTTGCAAAGGCTATTGATGTTCTTCAGGGAGAGGCCAGTGTACAGATGGGATGGCTGGTACCCACAATAGCAGTTCTCAAGACTAAGCTACAGAACCTTAAACATTCTTCCAAGTGCTGAGTGCCTTTAGTAGATGCTATTCAAGCAGGACGTGAAAGGAGATTCGGGCAGATGTTCGCTGATCCAGAGCTGATTGCTGCTGCCATTCTTGTCCCTAAGTTCAGGAAATGCTGGACAAGTGATGACAACATCCTAAAACTTGGTATGTATTAAAACATTTGCTTAATGCTGTACATTTATTGAAGATAACAGAGGAAATATTGGAATCTTAATTATCCATAACATGCTGGGTAATTGTCATACAGTAACAAGTGAAAGTCACATTCATTTTTGCAAACAAATTACAATAGTATGCTAATCGTGTTCTGTTTCAAAAATTATTTCTCAAAACGTGTTAGCATAAAAATATTGAAAGCACTTCATGATAAAGGGTACAAATCATACACTTAAGTAACGGTTAACTAATTCATGATTCATGATATAATGCCTGAATTTATGTAGGATGCATCATGAAGTTAATGACATTTAATTTAATGATCAAGTCATTATGACTTCCTGTGATTAGTCCACACTTAGTAGATCATCAATTGAGGAATGTAAAATTAGTTACATGCATCAATTGATATGCAACAAGTTAGCTGGATTCCAGTTACATAAGCAACTGTATTTATGTAATCTTATTCTATGTAAATGTTTTCATCCTTTTATTAGGATTATGTTTGACCAGTTTGATTAAAAGATGGCTTCATATTTCTATGAGAAGAAGCATTGAGGCTGAGTAAACTGTAATATAACTGCCCAGCTAATTGATAGCATATAATATACAAAGTAACTAACATTATTTAGCTGATGATCACATTAAATGTGAGCTGATCACATAAAAATATAGTGACGTGAACATTTGTTAATGGCGAGCACCAGGAATTTGATACCTCCTTTTTACTTGAGTATATAATTTGACCCCTTATTGTAAAAGTATTGTCAAATATTGGAGCCTAAATCCATGATCTGTTTTTATCAAGGTATTACAAAGGGAAATTTTTTAAAAATCCTTCTGTGGTTTTGTATACCATAGGCCTTGACTTTATCAAAAGCCATCTGAAGGAGCAACCCAGGGTGCATCCAAGTGACCATTCCCATTCTTCTTCAGAGGAGGACTTCTTTTCGCCCATCAAGCAGGGAAACGCTCAAGAAAACTCCAAGCAGCTAGAGTCCTACCTAGCCTGTCCAGATGATACCATGGATGTCCTGAAATCTTTCCCAGCAGT